>JANRGV010000084.1:66014328-66088551 GCA_024734035.1 Alethe castanea
AGGGCTGTCTGAAAACTAAGAACTGGGAATATAAGAAATGCTAAGTGTGCGAATTTACAAAAAATAAAAATAACAAAAAAAAATCTGATTTAAAATGTCTGAAAGCTTGAAATTGGACATTATTTACATGAAAATAACGCAATGGCTAAACAGAATCAGTGCAAACTTAAGATGAACACTTATACAAATAAAAGTGAACACAGCCAAAAGAAAATCAGTCTATATATCTATCAAAACAAATAAAAGACAGCAAGAACAGATAAGAGATTATTTTTAGCAGACGATTTTGTCAATTACAGAACTAACCAGCCATGGCTGAACAACACCCATGCTTGGATGAAAGATCACTATCACAAATCAAGCTCTGCAGAGGAGCCACAAATAACTGTGCTCAATTCATCAGTTATTTCACATGAGCTGAGCTCGTTCCTCCATTCTCCTCGTGGTCTCCCAGACAAATTCTGTTTATGAGGCACAGGGGCTGCACTGTAGTTTTCCCATTGGGAACCAGCCTGCTTTTTTTACCTAACATCCCCTTTTCAGAGAGAACTAGCTGGTGAAATCAGTACATTAGAGTCCAGTTTCTGTCTTTATTCCCTTCTGCCTCTGTTTATATGTTTCCAAACACAGATTATAAATTGCAGGTTAAGACTTCCCACTACATGTGGGAGTATTTTCTGCTAAACTACTTTACTGCAAAGAAAGGCACTGAAGGCATTTTCTTCATAGGTGTTGAGTTTTGAGGTACTTAAAATTACTAGAGTACCCAAAAGTTATGGAGACCCTCTGAGGCAAAGGGAGGTTCCCTGCAGACTCAATATTGGGGTTGTGATGCTCTGGAATTACTAAAGCGCTCTCCTGAGATCAGTGGTGCTTTTTATTTAACACCTCCCTCTCTAAACCTGATGAAAACAACTGAAATGCACTGACCCATTTTCCACTAACCTATCTGACCACAAACACATTTTACATATAATGAAACTGCAGAGATGCAGTCCTTCAGGACACCAATTAATACCTGTGTGAAAACCTTAATTTTCAGAGTTTTGAAAAGAGTGGTTTTGGTCCTGTCAATAAAAGCCAAAGATGCCACCTGCCATTCTGCTCCTGCAGTTGTTTTTTTTCTACTGGCTTCTCTGCACTCACACACTGAATCATCCACTTTCCTTTGAGACCACATGCTCTATCCATGCCACATATCAATATCCATAATATTTAGGATAACACTATGCTAAGAAATATTAGATTTTTAAAAAGACCTACCTGGAAGCTGAGGACTGCCCACATGAAAGCATCAGATGAATTTCCACAAAGCGCTAAACTGAAATATATGGGCAAGAGTAGGCAGGTATTTAATCCAGGCAGAAAAGCATTTATACTTGATAATTAAGTCCATTGAGGGCATGATTCAGCTTCATTTTGATCCAACTGTATCCTCCTGGGAATATGACTGACTCTAAAAAAATCTGCTTCTGTGAGTCCAGTCACAATTATAAGATAGGGGCTAAAGCTGATGATACAGTTAGTCTGACAGATTGAAACAACTTCAGTTAATTATGATCTTAAAATCCCCAGAGAAAATTTCTAAATGTCTTACTCTATGTTTTCCCAGGGAATTCTGGGATGTATTCCTTCATTAATTTTTTCTTACTTGTTGTAGGATTTTTTTTCCCTGCTAGTTCTATTGAATGACCTGTCAGAGGGAATAATGAGATGAGTATTTCGTGATTAGTTTGCTCATTTTGCAGTGTGACCTAAATGGTCGTTTGAGTTTTCATTTCATCACCACGCAAAGACTTAAAACTCAAATTATTCAGCACTTTGAAAAAAACCTAAAAAAAAGGTAGAAAGGATAAAAACACACATATGAACTTAAACTAATCTGTGGACATAACCTTTGAAGGATTTGGTTGAGACACGTTGCCACACAAACAATAGTTCCAGAAATGTCTCAGCTATGAAGAAAATTAACTCCGTCCTAGACAAAACCAGCACAGGAGATAAAGCACTGCCTGCAACACTGGGTGGTACCCACTGCTGTTAATTCTGGGCATCTGGCTTTATCTCTGAAATACTGGTTTAGGTTGCATTTCTAAACAAAGGAATAAAGAATGGCTTTTAATATTTGCTAAAATGAACAAATGAAGCAGGATGCCAAACTCCCACTGTCTTTCTCCATTGGCTGCAAACAGCAACCTGAGAAGCAGCTGAGATGTCATTCTGGATATCTGAACGAGAAAGAAAGGTATCCAGTGAGGAGTTTTGAATAAGACTAAAGCCCTCCAGAGATAACATTACCTACTGCCATCCCTACTTTTGCTTCCTTTGAGGACTTTTAGATAATAGTCTCGACATGTCAGAACAACAAGAGCTAATATCCTCTGGGGAAGGAAACAACCTGTCCCAGTCTGACAGCACTGAGCACATGGTGAAAGTCTGCACCACAGATCTCAGCTCTGCTGCTGACAGCACGAGCTTTGGTTCTGTGTCTTGCTCTCATCTTGCAGTCAGGAAAGCCATGAAGATTAATTGAGTTAGTCAAGAACTGTGTTATCAATTCACTGTTTAATTGACTTGATACTCAGCATTGTTAAAACTCAGATGTGTACATTCAATCTATTGACATATAGCATTTTTTTCACCTCATAGAAAATATAGGGTTTGTTCAATACATAAGCAGTTTCCAGTACTTACCATGGATCACTCTACCTTTTCTTATTGTGTTGGGAACCAGGTCCAGAACATGCAATGCTTTTATGTGTTGGTGCATAAAATGAATTTTTGCATTTACTATGTCAATAATGATTCATTCTCCTGAAGCCATGAGTGCTCTTAGCAGTGCTCTATGGAGATTCATCACAATATGTCACACAGTAAGAAAATATTCACTAAAAAAGTAAGAGAAACGCTAATCTTGACTCCTAGTGACAAGATTTCTGGAGAGAATATCGTTGTTTTGGCCAAAACCAAATCAGTAGTAAAGACACAATCTGTTCACATCCTACAATCCAGGTAGAATGAAACTGCTGAAGAACTTTATTCTTCAATTTTCAATGACATTCAGGATGATTTGGAATGTTGTAATGTTTTCTACATGTTCTATTTCTATCACCTAAATCCCTAAACTTGGAAATTACAAACACATGATCTAAGGGATTAATGAACTTTTGATTTTCCAAACACATGAACTAGGAAAACTTTAATTTGAATTTAAATTCAAATTTAGCTTGCATTGTAGCAAAAGATTCATTGCAGAACTGAAGGAAAAATAATCCCTTCTGAGCTCACAACTTTACATCATGCCACTGCATTTCTTTTAGTGATGTTCACCTTCTTTCTGCTAGTGTGCCAAAGCATCTCCCACACAGGGGGAGTTTGTTATGTGGTTTAACATAACAATTGGGTTTTTTCCTGAAAAATCAAGGCAATACAAAGATGTGATGATTACCATAGCATGGTTTATATGCATTACATTGATGTCAGCTATCACTAGAATATATGGAGCTCCTTCCACTGGGATTTGGCTTCCTTCAAGGCACAAACAGAGGAATACCACAGCATGGCATTTCCTTGTTCCATATTCCATTGCAAAGAAAATCCTGGCTTCATTTAGGTGCTGTGAGCAAAAGAGATATAAAATAGATGTAATTAAGTAAATAATTACAACAACAGCTTGTAAGGGAATTTGTAGAACACATAGTCCTGGCAGAACCGTATGGGAAACTGTGGAAAGATATTTGCCAAAACCTGAGGTACCTCTAGAAGAACAAATTGTTCTCAAAAAGCAAGGTTTGCAGACTTCCAGAGCTATAAAGCAGCCTGAAACTCTCTTTCCACAAAAATGAAAATTCTTTTAAATTATTATTTAATTTTTCCTTTTTGTCTCGAGGAAATGAGGGCAAGTCCATTCTAGTACGATAAGAATGGTTAACCCTTTTTTAGCAATGAAGACAAAATAGATGTAAGGAATCATCAATTTGAATTTGGCTTTCTTAGTCCATGTCAAACACTGCCTTCAAAATTGGCTGTCTTGACTTATTTGGTTTTACTGGAGACCCTGTAAGTAAATATCCATAAGAAAAGATGCTCAAAACTCTAGAAATGAAGTCAAACTGACCTAGAAAAAACTTTGTGGAGGAAAAAAAAGGTCAGTCTTGACTGTTGATGGATCTCTCTCTTCGTAATTGTTTCTGAGGATCTTATTCATCAGTCTTCTTTGAGAACATTATGGGAGAAAATGGAAGGCACTTCATCACCACAGCCTCCATTCCAGTGCAGATGATCCATTTCATGTGCCATAACAGAATCCTAAAATGGATTACAGCCTAGGAAAATACAGAGGGAAAGAAGGCTAACCTTCAATTACCATGATTAGACTACAAAAGAAAAATAGATCTAATTTTTTTTAAAGTGCTCATATTTCATTTTGTGAATATTTACAAAAAGCCCAAACCAAACCAAACAAAAAAACCTTCTAACCATAAGTACCTGAGATATTTCATATTGCTGTCTCTCCAGTATCTTATTCTAAAATCCTGTTTAGGTTAGAATCACCTGGTCATTGAAACCAATCTTTTGCAAGGAACCAAACATCCAGGAAATGCCAACACTACATGTTTAGAGTAAGAATAATCTGTAAGAAGTCAAATAAGACTAATATGTTCAAAGCTTTTCCATAACTTAAAAACCCACTGAATTAGGAGCAGAGCTGCCTAAGATCAGACTTCAGAGCACAGTGAAGGGCTTTTTTTCTCTAAATTCAACCATTTCTGGCCCCTGACCTGTATTTACTAGGCTGAGATCTCCCTGTTCATGTAAACAGTGCCATGCTCTCATGGCCTGTGTCACAGGAGTAGCACATAAGGGACACTTGTCCTGCACCAAATTTCTCATAGCTCTCATTCTGAGCAGGTCCAATGTTACCAATACAAAAACTTCCATTATGATCTAAGCATATTATTAAAATTTTCATGCTTTCCACAGTATGCTTTCCTCACAATTTACCAAGATATCTCTTCGTTGTGAAGTTTCATCACTTGCTAATGGGCTAAAAACCTTTCTGAAGCTGAAAAAATATACCCCAAATTTAGTCTGGTTTTGCTCTTGCAGGTAAAATGACTAGATTAACAACAATCACTTTGTCTTTCATTCCCACTTACTCTTGCAACTTTTCTAGCAGACAATCTCTTTTTTTAATTGTGAACAATAAAGTTTTCCTTATTTTTCTGTACTCATTTAAAGCAAAAATAACTCCACTAAAGTCAATGCCTCTAAAATGGCAGATAGTAACAATCAAATGTGAAAAAAATTGTCTGCTCTTTGCAGGAACGTTCAGTACACAGCAGGGACTTCCCAAATATCCAAAAGGAAGAATCCAGTCTCCTCATTTCATGCCTATGGCAGGGGATTTTTACATGTGCAAATAGGATAGGGCTGAGCCCTTACACATTTCACAAGCAGAGGTTCAGAAGTATGTCAGCAATTCAGTTTATCAGAATTTGTTCTTCTATTATGCTTTAGAATTAAATCAGGGATTTCCCCATGGCAGGGGATTTGGAATAAGATGATCTTTAAGGTCTCTTCCAACCCAAAGCATTCTATGATTCTGTTTTTAGAATAACACTAAAATAGGCAAAAACTGGAAAAGGTGATCAAGCAGGTAATGCTTGAGTCCATTTTGGGTGAGGTTCTTGTTACCAGTGAGAGAAATGAATCCTTCTGAGAATTTTAGTACAGATAAAAGAGATACTCAAGACATAGAGAAAGTGTTTGGCAGTGGTGAAAAGGTTAGAATGACCAGTGAAACTACAGAAAAGCAGAGGAAAACAACACTGTATGAAACCCCAGATATGGCTCATGGAGTATAAAATTTCTCCCAGACTTAGCATATGTATATTCAATTCCAAGATCTCAGAATTTGCTATGTGAAATGGGGTGATTCACATAATCTATATGTATGTAGGTTTTGCATCTGTAAAAATGAAAAAAGAAGGGATGAGAGCCAAAACAATTTAGGTCATATGAAAGCAAAAATTGTATCTTGCAAGACATATGTGGTAATCTTAGTAATCCTTCTAATCTACTCAGTGTCTTAGGCTGAAATGCTCTCCTTAGTGTTACACAACATACTTTAAAATAGTTGTGAACAGCTGGAAGGAGGCCAGAGAAGAGAAGCAAAAATGATCCCAGAGATCTAGAAAATAGCACTCACAGGACACTGAGAAAATGTAATTTTTAGAGCTTGGGAAAAGAGGAAATACAAAACTCAAGAGCAACAAGTTAACTGTAAGGATTTATAAAGGCAACTGCAGGAGAAAAAAAAGGAAAATAAATAAAGCCTTCTCCATACAGCAGTGGCTAGGGCAAGCAATAATGGTCAAATATCAAAAGAAGGAGATCTCGAAATTTAGATAAAATGTCTATTAATACAGTTACTGAAGCAAAAGGAAATGTTGCATGAGTAAACTGCAAAGTCTGCATTAAAGGAAACTGTTATCTAACATCTTAACAGACACTGGTCAGGAATAGCATGTTTGGGACCTATCAGTGACATTAGTATGGCCAAAGTTAAATATTTATATATTAAAAAATAAAGTTACAGATCATCATCAAGCATTCATGATCCCAGTGTTTCATGATATCTGCAATATGTCAGGAAATGTCAGTCTACTGAAGTTTCACAGACTAAAAGACAAAGGTACCCTTCATTTCATTTCCATTTACTTTATAAATGGAAATTAATCTAATTTTGCTACAGAACCAGTTCCTTTTTTAATACGTTTTGAATGCATACCCATTAGTGAAGGAGATGCTTCATTAAAATCTGCCTGTTTTGTTTTAGAGTAAAACTCATAAAATTTGCAAAGATTTCATTTAATCAGTTAGGCTGGAAATTAACGTCAGCACTACTTTCTTCCTCTTGCTATTAAGGGAATTGGACTGTTTGTAATTTCTTTACTATTTAAATTTAATCTGGAGACATCTTCAAATAAACCATCAGTATTTTTAATAAAGGAAAGAGCTTTGAATTTCAGAGGTGAATCTTGCAAGTAGTAGGTCATTATGGTCAAGACACTTTTTATTTCCTTTGAGAGATGAGTCTACACAGCACAGGGATTTAAATTATAAATCATGGATTGCACAGTAGAAAAAACAATAAATTGGAATGCTAACAGACTTTTGAACCCCTGTTTGTGAAAGGTGTAAGTACTCAGCTATATCCTGTTTGTACATGTAGGGATCAGAATATCTATGAAAAGAAGCACAAAGTCAACAGGACCTTGAGAAAGTCCAGACAGAATAATATTTCAGAAATAGCTCCACTGCGAGGCAGCTCTGTGCTCAGTGTACCTCTGACTAACTTTCTTTATTTCAGTGCTAGAAGTGTTTCTTTTTGTGCAGCCAGACACTGTCAGTGGAGGCAGTGAGTGCTCCCTGGGCTGAGGGTGATGTGCCAGTGCATCCCTTCCTTCCTGAGGGTTCCATCATTTGCCATTGCCTTAGGAATGACTGATATAGACTGTCTCCCCTCAGGGTCACAGCTCTTCTATTTCTACAATTATGTTACTAAAAACTGTATTACCAAAATTTTTTCTGGTTCTCTATTTCTTTAATTCCATTTAATCTGATTTCAGACTGCATATTAGCTGCAGTATCAGGGTATTCAGGACCTAGAAAAAGACCTAGAACAGTTTTGTTGTTTTTTTTTTTCTGTCTTCTTCTCCATTATGGGAATAGAGAGGGTCTTGTGGGACCTCTCCTTCCAGATAAGACAGAGTGGGTGTGGACAAACCTTTATCCAGGCCCCACTTTTCTTGCTGGTATAACCAAGATTTTTCTGTCTTAAGCTTGTCTGAGTTAGTTGTTTCTTGGAACCTGCTTTGATTATTTAGATGATGATCACTTGTGACAGCATTTTTACACACTGGCACAGTAAATAATAATAATTTGGAATATAAAAATGAGTTATGCTGCCCATAATTGGCAAATTACATTCATTCAGCTATCCCTGTCATGTCCAGCTTTGTCAGATCAAATGGCCTGACATCTGTTAGAAGCCAGGATCTACATATAGAACTTCTTGGGACACTTAGGGTCAGGCTTTGGTCATATGGAAGGTTTCAGTGAAACACAGTGAAAAGAACTGAAGATGTGAACAATCATAGGGGTGCCTGCACTGGTCATCAATAAAACATCTTAGGATTTCTCTTAGAAAGGGGTAACTCATTTATTACCCCCAAATATCCATGTTGAAACACATACTTTGTCCTCTGGGCTAGAATGACAAATATAATCTTATATTTCTTTAGTGTTCCTGCTTGCACTTCCTAAGTACATTTGAGTATGAGATTTCTATGAAATGTCTGACTGTACAAGACCTGGGTAAAATGCATAAACCATTATACATTTCAAAAGCAAATTGTCTGACCACAGAACCTCAGCCATGTCTGCTACCACTGGCCTTACTGATGGGATTCATCTATTTTCTTCTGTGCTTTCAATTTTTAACAGATTTTGGACAGAAATAGATCACTCTATTTCTGGCTTGTTTGCACTTAGATTTAAGTATTTAAATTGAGGCACCTTTGGAAGAGAAACTGATGTTGTCTGAAATAGCCCTTGGGCTTTTTGAGTAAAACACTGCTATAGACAAATCACAGCCAGGATTACTTCTTCAGCCAGAGAGAATTTCCCTCATGCATGTGAGGTGTGACCAACAGGTTATCTGGGTACTTAATTTATCCATTCATAGACAAACAAGAGGAAACCATTATTTAGCCTTTAAATAACTAAAATAGTTATTTAGTATAGAAATGTCTGCTGTTGCAAAACAGAGATTTAAAATGTAAATTTTACTTGACCTCTAAGCAATGTATCATCTGACTGGAGAAAAATGAAGTCCCATGCATTAACTCATATGCAGAGAATTGCAGAGAAAGGTATTGAATAATTTGTTATTTTTCTACCTGCATTTTTCAGCATTGTTTGTTATTCATAGCAATAGAAAATCATGAAATTAATACACAGATAGACTTTAACTAATATAGGAAATATATGTACTCAATATGCAAACATGCTGTTCTCACTGCGTAACATAGAATCTCTTCTGCAAATCCCATGAGTGGCTGCCCATTATTTCTTCTGAATCCCATGCTCTTCAAAGTGTGTCTTTGCAGTCCCTCAGCTGTCTAGACTAGACCAATATTAACCCTTAATTACTATTCAATAAGTTATCATGCCTCAGCTGAGCTATGGCAACCTTCTGTGACAGTGCTCTGGTGTCCTGCAACAAGAAATAATGTATGTTACCTCCTCTATGTCATGGCCTAAGAATATATGTGCACACAATCATTTACCACAGCCCTGCTGATGAATGGTAACTCATTAAATAGCTGTACTTTGAGTGGTACCTCATTAAATGGCTGTAAATTTATGTCTACTTTTTATTAATTTTTATATTGGTGAAATAAGCATTTTGTGTCTTGTGATTAATAGGATGGTAGTTCACCAACATGGGACCTCTCAGGTACACAATGAGATTTCTGTTACAACTTCTGTATTACAAGGATGAGCCTTCCAAAAAACCTCAGGGGGATTTTTGCTTCATAAAACCAAAATAAATTGAACTAAGTCTTACCATAAATCATTAAGTCTTGATCTGAGATGTGGAGACTATGAGAAGGAACTCAGATGGAGGGAAGAGGGAGAGATGAAAACATGACACTTCAAAAAGTTCCAAATCAATTGGTGACTTTATTACATGGTACTCAAATATAAGAGAATTTGGTGACCTAAAAATTAACATAAAAGTGAAGATTAATAATCCACAATTACACAAACCAGAAAGAAATTCCTGTAATGTCTTAATTTGTAACTGTGAATGATACCCAAAAAGACTCTCTTTTTTTGACAAAGGCATGATTCTGCACTGCTATCACTTATTATTAGCCTCTTTATTTGCTTAGTACAAGGCAATTTGCATTAAGAGCCTATTTTTCCCTCTTCTATGTTGATTTTTTTTTTTCAGATGAATTTATGTTCACGGTGGGAGGCATGAGAAGCCATGCATTTTGCCACAGAGAATAGCAAGCAATCAGCAAATTTACTTTTTGATTCCCTACCAATCTGCCAGAAGTAAAAAGATCATTTAGTCACTCTGCACATTCAGTTCCCATCAGCTGAGACCCCAATGGGGCAGGTCAGTAAAATGTCAGCAGGGCTCCCAGTTAGTGCTAAACATGCTGCTGACTTTTTGGGGGGATGTTGTGGACCTGCTGTTGTCAGGTTTAATTCTCAAGTCAAAACTCCCACTGCTGCCATGCTCTTTGCAGGCTGTCTCACTGATTTTTTTTCTGGCTGACCTGCTGTCTTCTCCTGGTTCCTTGCTGCACCTGTCTCTGATGAAAGCAGTGATGACTCCAGTCATAACCTTAAAAAGTGCTGAACTTACTGCAGGGTTTCCTTTAAGCAAAAAAAGAAAAAAAAAAAAACCCAAATCACTCATTGTTACAAATTGGTTTTACCTTAGTAGAATGAATTATAAGAATGAGGCTTTGCTTAACCCCTATCTGTGCTGTCACAAGGCTGTATTTGTGCTGCTCTCACAACAGGGGAGGTTTCACAATCTCAAAGGTGTGTCTGTCAGGTGGTTTGGCAACGGTGAACACACCTGATTCCCTTCCTTACCTCTAAACAGATGTGATTTCCTAATCTCTATTCAAGTTCTCAGCAAGTTTTAGCTCACGGTGATCTGATATAATGGAATATGCACCTGCAGAGGCTGGGACAGTTAGTGCTTGTTTTTCAACACTGGTGTATCCACAGCTTTCGTAGCTTGCTGACATTCCATGGTGCAGAACAACACCCAGCCTTCCCTCAGCACACTCCAACAAACAATTAGAATTTATTGCAAATCAAATGCTAGCTCAGATTGTGCAGACAAGTTATGGGCATGTGGGGATGTTAAATGCACCCAGGATTGTCTCACAATAAGGCATGTAAATAAACCCTCTTCCTCCTCCCAAACTGCCAATTTCCACACCAACTATGGACCAAAACAGTGCCAGAGATGAACAATTAAAACATATCTACAGTCATGTTCCAATATCAGGAACATTCCCAAGCATTCCTTAATTCATTTTCATAAGCGTTAATAAAGTGTCTACCAGCCATATGGGATTCCAGAGTTTTGATAATAAAGTGATTTGCATAAAATAATATGTCCAAGTGTTCGTGAGTAGATTTGGGATCAGCTTCTATCAAAGCCTCTTACTATTGAGCTATTCAGCAAATGAAGGCTGCCTGTAGTTGTCTTCAAGTAGTTGCTTTTTCTAAATTAAAGGCTGTGGATTCCAGTCAGAGGGTAACAGCTTCTTCCAGCCCAAAAAAAAGGCCAGCCTAAGGCATAAACTCCAGCACTGGCCCAGCCACTGGGATGGGGCATTTTCCTAAAGGCTTGGTGCCTGAAGATTCTTTCCATGACCATGGGGGTCATGCAGCCAAAGCAGGACACAAATCTCCACCCAGAACCAGGATGTCCCATTGCCTACTGGAAGGGAGCCCAGGGTGACCAATTTCCTCAGCTGACATCTCAGTTAAATGTTAAAACTTAGGTGCAATGATTCTTTCTTCTATGGTCAGGGTCACCGTAAAAAAGCAACACTTCCATGTACAAATTCAAACAAATCAGGATCAAACTTGTTTATTGATTGCTTAACAGCACATAATTAACAGGCAATAAGTAAATTGTGCATCTTGCATAAATATCAGCAATACAGCAGATAAAACACAAACCTAGTTCAATTCCAACAGAATATTGATGGACCTCTATAAATTTCTAAACAGTGAGAAAGTCTCCTGGGACCACATCTGCACATTAAACAGAAAAATAGATGTTGTATGTACAAGATATTAATTTGGGATCTTGTTCTTATATTGTTTACACACTTGGGCCATGACAGAATGAGAAGAAATAAGTCCTGACTATTTTCAATGAAAAAACTAAATGAAGAAAATCAACGTCTTTGACAAATTTATTGATATTTTCACCTGTATCATAAAGGATTATTTCTTCAGTTTCTTCTGAGCAAAATGTAAAAATTGCTATATAAAGAAATTTCATTTTAGATCTATATTTTATTATTTGTGTAATTTCCAGACAATGCTTGAAAGGGATAATAAGGTGGTCTTCTTATATTATTTCCAGAAAATCAGTTAGTACTCTCAGTTCTTATTTTAAATTAAATGTGGATATGTATGCATGTGATTATACATGAATGTGTGTGTATATATATAAATAGAAGAATCCCATTTAGAGGACATGATCCATATCCCTGCCAAAAAAACACAAATAAATAAAAAACCGAAACCACAAAAAGAACAACACAAAACTCTCAAAAAACCCAAATAAACTAATAAATTAAAAAAAAACCCTCCAAAAAAGAACCACAAACCAACTAACTGACCAACCAACCAAAAAAAAACCCAAACCAACATACAAAACAAAAAAAAAACAACCAAGTAACTGTGCAGTCTTTCTTCAAATATGTGAACAAGTGTGAATTTGAGGTACAACATAAAGTAGATAGCATTGCTGGAGGAAAAGAAATAAGTAATAAACAGGTGGAACCAGAATATCAGAAGTGACTACTAGGCAATGGTGCTGTCTTCTTTCAAGTGCCTAAAGTCCCTGTCAGTTTAAAAGAAAACAAATGAAACAAGTACAAGCCCTAAACAACTTCACCCTGCTCCAGTTCCTCAGGCAAAACCAGAAAAATGTCAGGACCAGAGAAGAAGATGAACCCCTACTCATGACCAGGAGGTTTTCAAGCCAGAAGGCAGCAAAGCATCCCTTTGTGGTTGAAGAAGCAGAATAAATCTCACATGCTTCAGCCTTGAGAGCTTTGAGTTTGTTGGTTCTGTGTTCAAGAGGCTTTAAACACATGAAAAAACCCAGGCTTTGTTTGTCCTGATTTTATTTGTTTCTGTTTGAAACAGAAGATGAAACCAGTTTCATAAATCTAAACAGTCAGGATTTGCTGGCTTGGTGATTTGTTTACCAGAACCAGGGGCAGTGATACATTGTTTGGGACAAAGATTTATCTCCAGTTCTCTAATAAAGAAGATTTTTCTTCCTCTTATACGCAAAACCCTAAAGGGAGGGAGCTTTTATTGAAATTATTATGATGCATGCCTCAGATGAGAAGCCAGCTACATGGGCAGTCTCCAGAGGCCAGAACATGCTGAAGTGGAGAGCAGAGAAATCTCTGATGCTCTGGGCTACAAACTGAGCCCCTTTGGCCTGCAGAGGGCACAGATTCATTTTTTACATTTTGCAGCACAGAGCAGCTGTCACCACTGTGCTCCCCTCTCACCAGTGGATATGACTGGCAATAATTCATCATAAAGTAAATATAATGTTGAATTTTGAACTAGCATGCAAATTTACTGTATTAATTGGGTGTATTCAAGTAGCCACTCATTCCCTCTAACACCAGTGCCTAGTTAAAAACATCCATTAAGGAAGGCAGCCTGGAGATTCTCAGTTTCAGGCAGGTTTTTCCTGTGAGATTTAAGCAGGAAGGGTAAGAAGCCTCCCATGCCCCCTGCTTTTCTTGTTCATACAAGATGCATTTGAGAGGCAATGGAAAGTTTCAGGTCTACCACAAATACTTGACTGCTAGAGCTTCATTATAAGTTTTAAATATAGTTACTCACTCATTAATTGTATCCCAAGATACCAAGTAAGCCTATGATTTAGGTGAACATACAGGGGCAGTTTGGGCCACAATCATTGAACAATCATTGGAGAGGCCAGAGAATTACTGTACTGTTTGTTTTCTGAAATTTACTGGTACAGGCAGATTATTTTCCACTTTCAGAAAGAGCAACCATTCCCAAAACCAACACAGGCTGTTTGCCAGTGGACCCTGCACTTCTGCCTGTAGGCAGGGAAGGTTGGAAAATGCTGGACATGCACAGGGATCCTGTGAGGAGGAATTTGCCAGACCTTCAGTCTTGCCAAATGGAACAGCAAATGCCTTAGAGCAAAAGGAATCACAACCTACAGAACTGCTGACTCTCCTTTCCTCTGGGTCACGACAAAACTGAATTGTCATGTGGCTAAAAGCCATTTATTTGGTGGGGTTTCAATGTTCTATCACCACCAGCTCACTCAGGGATGGGGAGAAGGCTGCACTCAGATGTCAAACAGCAGAGGCAGCTTAGGTGGGAGCTGGAGAGGGGTGATGCACATCCCAAACTCTGCTGCTGGAGGATTACTGTTTCAGGCAAGAGATCAGTAAAAGGTTGGGCATGGTTTGCCTGGTGGTGACAGTGATTATAGAGACAGGACTGGAGTGACTCATTCCCAAGGCAGCAAGCCAGACCCTCTGATGGCTGCAGGGAATCTGAAGGTCACCCAAATTTCAATTAATTAACTTATGGAGATGACACTTTGTTGTGGCTTCCCTGAACTCTTAGGAGGGTTTACTTTCCTAATTTTGCTACCTTTTTTTTATTATTATTTTTAGGGTTTTGGTTTATTTTTATTTGGTGGCTTGTTGAATTTTTTGGGGTTTGGTTTGTTGTTTGTTTGTTTTTGTAAAATCCAGATGCACCCTTCCTCTGTATTCTACCTATTTTCCCTTGCAACAGGAACAAAAAGGCTACACTTGATTGTCCTTATCTATGTACAGATGCACTTTATCTTCCATTCCCAGCAGTCCTAAATAGCACTATTGATCTAAAAATTTCTTTCTGATACATCTTGATAAGTTGAGGTACTTGTATATTTCTTGACAAGGTGATTCCAGATGTCCCATACATGCTTGTTTTCATGGAATTCAGATTGTTCAGAAAACAGAAGTTATTAGTGTTTTGCATTTCTTCCAGATGGGAATCTGAAGAAATAAAATGACTTTACTAAGGGATGAGGAAGGGGGCAATTCCCATATGAAAATCATGATTTCTGTCTAAATGACACTCCATTGTATGACTCCTATCTCTGTCCCCAGTGTAGAAAATAAGTTATGAAAAAATGGTTTTTAAACACTTTACTTCTGCATTACCGAAGGTGGGTATGAAAGCCATGTACAATGAGCCAAGTCAGGAAATGGATTTGAACCCTGGCTCCACAGAACCCCAGAGTTATTTAAAAGCAGTGTGGATGTGGCACTTGGGGACATGCCTTGGTGGTGACCTTTGTAGTCCTGGGGGAATGGTTGGACTTGGCCACCTTAGGAGGCTTCTCCAACCTAAATGTTTCTATAATTTTATAAGAAAACAATAGAAAACATTGAGAGATTATTCCCAGGCAATAAGAAACACTGCTGGGCAGATCTAACTAAAGGCTACTGGTTACTACACCTGAAATTCGGAATGAAATTAATTTCTGCAAAAAGAAACTGACTAAATATTGGTAATTTTTATCTTGTTTGGTTTGATAGGAGTCAGCTCTTAATTAATTTTCTAAAAAGAAGCAGTGTAAAAAGGCTACTACTTTAATTCTGTTGATCCCAAGTCTTTGACATAAACACTTATACTTTAATTAAGGGAATGGTCTCCCCCCAGAAATCACTATGACCAAGGCAGTGTTAATGCAGTTCCCTTCATTTCAGAGAGTCACAAAACACAACACTCATAAGATTAACGTGTCCTTCCCTGCACTTTTCAAACCATTATAAGGAGGTCTCTCACCAGAATATTTCTCACTGAGGACCCTCCCTCCTGAGAACTCCCCTCTTCATCAAACCTCCCTGAGAAAGCCAACCTCCAGTTCAATTAAAATAAAAACTCTTGCTTCCCCCTCACACACTAATCTGCTATGGCACAAAAAGGATTTAAGAAGGTGTGAAATAAATGCATTTTTATACTCTCACTGGAACAGCTCTAGCTGATTTTCAAATGTAATGTGATCATTGTTTTTAGTACCTCAGGGAAATGTTAAGAGGGGAGCTCTTCACTAATTTTAAGCTAACAATAATAGAAATAATATCCAACAATCAATATTGTTCTTATTAGATTAACCTTCATTGGCTACTGTTGTATTTCCCTGGTATTTGAATGTGCAGATGGTTCAAATCTTTCTGTTTATTTAGGGAGAAACCTTTATTTCTCTTCTTTGTACTCATGGCTATTGACCTAGCCCCTGAATAAAATCATTCCACTTCCAGTGTTATGACACATCAACTAAGAAAGGGAAAAAAAGGTTAAAAAATAAATTAAAGGGTTTTTGGTTCTAAAGCAAAATATTTCATTAATGCTTTCCCCTCTCTGCAGAGGATGTTGCATCATTTAGATAAATTAAGGGGAGGTTTTGAAGGATATTACAGTTGCAGTTGCTCTATCAAAATACGGGCTGATGTTGTGAGTGTACATTTGTCGCTGTGCTGCCACCTGTTAAAATAGATTTTTAAAGCCTTTTAAATTGCATAAGTGTCTCTAACTATTATGATAAGATGTTCTGCCTTATCCAGATTAGCTCCAAATAAAAATAATTTAATTTTTCTGCACATCTCTGAGGGCACAGTTAATCTGTTAACATCCAGCAGGTTTTTTCTCCTGCAAATGCATTTTCTATTTGCTCTGACAAGCACAAGAACAGCCTGTTTCAGGAAATTTTGGTCTTCACCTCTGCATTGAGAGCAGGAAGTCAAATATAAGTACCAATAGTGAGAAAGGCCACACTCCAGGGGTCACAGTGATAAGGCTTTCCTATAGAGAAAGCAAACAGGTAATTAATTACCTGAATATTCTGAAGTAGCTCAAATGTATTCTGACCATGGAAGTATTTCTGCAAAAAGCAATCTCAGCATGGCTTTACTGTTGTAATAAGCAAACCATACAATATACACAGTACAATGAGACAGAACAACAAAGTGATTGAATACAATCTTTTAAATTCAAGAGAATAGGACTGGTTTCTGCATGTGGTCCACTTGTAATATCAGCAATTCTGCTTGGCTCTTACAGAGCTTTTTTCATCAAAATATCTCAAAGAACACGATAAAAAGGTGGGATATCCCTTTCTGTAAAATTGAAATAAGACTTGTATGAGGGTACTCATCAGTCACTTTGATCAGGCAATAATAAAAACCACTTGAAAATTTTCAGTGTTCCTGCCATTTGCCAAAGCTGCTGCTCTCTATTACCTACTCAGGAACCAGCCAGGAACTAGCTCACTGAAATAACTGTAATTACACCTCTGAAACACAGTGTGTGTAGAACTCATGGCCTCCTATCCTTAGAAGCAGAAGCCTTGTGCCATGCACACCCACGTGGCTCAAAGAACAAAGGGACTGAGGGCATCCCAACAAGGCTTCCCAGAGTTTCCCTTAAATAATGACTAGTAATATAGATTAGGGTCCATACTTGAAAAGGGGAGATTGATTGTACCCTACAAACCAAATATCTCCATAATTTGTGTCCTATGCTGTTTAGTTAACTCCACTTTAAGCAAACTATTTATTTTATTGTAGGAGAATTTGATTGCTGAAAGATCAGAAAAAGCAAACTGCATTTTTCTGTGATGTTAAATATCCACAGTATTGCTTAGCTGGATCACTCCATTCTTCTTAAAACTAAAACAGACATTGAGAGCAAAGCCAATCAATTAGAGATACCAACCAGCAAACCTTTCTAATCAGAAGTGAAGCTTTGCATTTCTCTCTCAGCATTTAGGAGATTGCTCTGCAACCCTCTCACTTAAATTGTATTCATCTCCTCTCACATCTGATGAGTTTATGTATGCAACAAGGAGGGAACAGATGATGTGGGATGTGCAGGGCTTTCAGAATGAATGGTTCAGAAATTCTGCTGCATGGAAATCAGGTAAAAGCATTTTCTCTAGAGAGGTCACGAAATCTGCAATATGGGATGAAAGGGGAGGTGGATTATATTTCATGATACAAATTCATGGTTCTCTTCCTCATCAGATTTCATCATTTTCTTAAACGAAAAAAAAGAAAACAAAAACAAAAAAACAAAAGCAACAACAAAAAAAAGAGTAGAAGGCAAACAAAAAGATGGGCAGAATTGTAATGTGCCATTAAAAAAAAAAAAAAAAAGAAAGAAAGAAAGAAAAGGATAAAAAGTGCTGCATTTGCCTGGTGTATAAAATGTGAGTTCTTATACCTGACTTCTTATCACTGGGCTGAACTGAGCTCAGTTTCTCCCAGCAGGTACCAGGTCTGTGTGTGTGTTTGGAAGGTTTTTTTATTCACTTATGGTGCTCTGGAAATAAGAGGCCTTCATGGAAGTACTTCACAGAACAGCAGGATACTCCTCAATATATCTTACAGAAATTCATGCTGCTTTCTTTGCTGTTTCTAGGAAAAGAAACATGATAATGTAAACTGCCTCAAAAAGTGAATTTCAGGGGAATGACTGCTACCTGCAGTGCAAAAATTGTTTTACTTTGGTGGCACTACAGAAAACTGCATTTAGTATTTTTGGGTGAACCCAGATGAAAGAGTTGAACTTTTTTGTTTATTCAAAGCTGCACTGCAGAGAGTTGTTAGGTTCACAAAAGGCAAAGCTATCATTTGCCATTTAAATAGGAGTTTGTGGGCTGTCATGGTTGCAGGAAGAGCTAGAGAGATGCAATCCATGGGAAGTGGGGAGAGTTCCTTGCTCTTGATAGGAAACCAAACAGCACCTGCTGGAAAATGCCTGCAGTGTCAGTGGGAAGGGAGATGTGTGACAACCCCTAAATTTCACTGAAATGCTGCTGTTCTGGTCACAGCTCCTCCCTTGCCTGCCATAGGGTAATAAATGATGTCCAGGTTGTTCACAGAACACTGTATTTATATGCCAGCAATAAGGAGATTCTGCTTGGATGAGGGAGTCTTCAGTTTAAGTTCCAGATCTAATGACCAGTTGTGGGTTCTGTAAAAGACATGTTCCTCACAACCTCCAAAAAATGACTGTATTCATAGTGATTGATGAAGAATTCATTGATTTTATGTGTTTTTAATGACTTAAGAGCTTGGTTCCTTTAGTGACATTTTATACATTGAACTCCAGATGGTAAATTTCAAATGTACCTCTGTACAAACTAAATAGTTTCACCCCTGGAATTGTTGATGTCTACAGATTGTAACACTTGGTCAGATATTTTTCATTGAACTGTAGCCTGGAAAAAGGTTTCTAAGCTATATTGGCAGAGTGTAAAATGATTTCACTAACTCACAGTAGTGTTGTCCATTACTTCTTCCACTTATAAACCTGTCAGCAAGGGAGAGACACATGCATTGTTCCTTATTCTCAATCATCTCCTCTAGAGGCTGGTGACTGGGGCATAATCTTGTTTTCTCCTAATATCCAGGTCTACAGCCTGTTTATTGAGTTACAGAGATAAACAAAGATAAGCAAAATTTCATTTATTTGGGGAAAACAATTATAATTTAATTTAATATTATGAGCCTTATTATTTGACACAAGCCTTTGGATTTTCATCCTTAAAATTCAGCAAAAGACCATATACTTTCAGATTAATTGCTAAATGCAAAGCATGTAGTCCAAGTCAGCATGTACCCTATAGCTTATATAAAGATCAACAATAAGCCAATTCGATCATCTTATGGAACAGCTCTCATGTTTTCCCCAAACAGTAACAAAAATCACCAAAGAAAGACAGGAATATTTCAGTCTATTTTCTATGACTCTCAATAATTTAAATCTATTTACTAAAATTACTTATGGCTGACCAGACCTATGGTGAGTCATTCATCTCCAAGGAGATGCAGCTCAGTTTCTGCACATCTCAGTGTTTCTACCTGGCACCATGGATTATCCCTCAGGAAACACAAGCACAGCAGCTTTTCCTGCCCTGTATCAGTGCCCTGGTCCCTGCAAAGAGGGAAATTCTTCCTCTCTGACACAGAACCTGTGTTTCTGTTGAGTGGTTTGGGAAGGGTTTTTTTTTGTTTTGTTGGTTTTTTTTTGTTGTTGTTGTTTTGGTTTTTTTTGTTTGTTTGTTTGTGGTTTTTGTTTTGTTTCGTTTTGGTTTGGTTTGGTTTGGTTTGGTTTTTTGTCAGGCAATAAACCTGTGCCCAGGTAACAACACAGTCCTGGTTTAACTGTGTGGCTCCAGCTACAACACATGGTGCAGGCAGATGATGATGGGAGGGCAGAGTATGAGCCTTCTCCACTTCTCTGCCTCCCCTGACTAAATCCAGGTATTTTTAGACCAGTGCCAGGATATTTGCATAAATCTGATAGTGAACAGGAAGGCAGCTCTGGCTCCAGAGAGTTGGCAGGCTGCTCTGCCTTTGGCTCAGGCCATTTAGGAGTCAGGAAGCTGAGACACCAGCTGTGTCTTCTCTCTGAACCTTCTGTAGATTCTGCAAGAGTGACTTGGAAAAAAGAAAGTCTGAAGATGATAAATAGGGATGATATTGTTGCCAAGAATTGGTTAAAGGGAGCATCTGCTGTGAGGGACAAAAGCAGTAGAGGAGATAACTTGTACTGATGGTCTTTATTTCAATACCTGGAGACATTAAGTGAGCATAATACAACTTTTATGAGGGAGGATTGACCCAGAGTCCTTGGGATCATTTTAATTCCCACTTTACAGGGCACTCTAATGCTTACAGCACTTATTGGTGACCGTGGGCAGAAACAGGCTGAGGTCCCAATCCCTGCTAATAGGAGATGTATTTTACATGAAAACACAACTGGGAACAATCACATAAAGAGCCTTTGGAAGTGGAGCTGAAGCCTCCCTCTCCTCCCAGAGGATGTCCCCAGCTTTTCTGTTGGAGCTGCCATTGTTTTCATGTTCTCTTTCCAGTCCAGTGAATTCTGAATTCTTTCTCTGCACACTGCAAGGTTTTTCATCTGGCACTGCTGAGGCGTCCTGCCCTCCCTCCAAGCAGCCTTGAATCTATTGGCTGACCCACTAGCCAAAACCACAAGGACTGGGGAGTCAGGTCCTGTTAAGCAGAGACAACTGAGCTCAGATCTTCCAAATTTCTGCTGGCTGCTGATTTGCTGCCACATCCCCGTTGTACCAGTGAGTTTGCCCTGGAAAAGCAGCCTCTGCTACATATTCTGGGGCACACAAGAACTAATAAACACATTTTGTCCATGCACTTACAAGAGTTCTGACATGGGGTTCCTTGGGCTACTCAGGAAGAAGAAATCCTCCTTTGGAAACTGCATGGGCTTGGGCCATGCAAAATGTGCTGGAACATAGGCTGGGATAGAGAAAAAATGTTCAAGACTGAAAATCTGAAATTGTGGATCAAAGACCAGTGCAAATCTCATTTATTGGGTTGAGGTCCTTTGAGTCTTGTGTCAGATGTCATGCTCAGTGTGTCACAGAAAAAAATTAATCTCAGAGCTAACTGAACCAATCTCAGATGCCAAGTCTGATGTTTCGTTGTGGTTGTCTCTGCTTCTATTTTGTCTTGAGCTTAACATTATTTAAGATATTTAGCCACTTATTGAAGGCAGTACAGTAGAAGATAGACCATGTTTCTCTTTTGTTACAGTAAAAGAGTAAAGACCCTCCAAATCTTGTTTAAAGAAACCTGCTCTTCTCACTACTTCTCTTTTGAAATAACCACTTGTACTGATAGTTTTTACCCTGAGAGGTAAAATCTCTATACATGCAGTCAGAAGTGATAAACAGATGTTCTGTTTCCCTTCTCTCCCTGTACTGTTGGATTTGTGCCACTACCTTATTTTTTTGCCAGATGACACCTGACTTCGACAGTGAGAGGGTGCAGTTGGAAACAAACACCAGTCATATCAAGGTGTACTACATTAATTTACCTGTGATTGAACATAAGGCTGAATGGAACATCATTCAAGCACAAGTTCATAATTTTAAGACCTATAAGGGCACTGCCTAGACATCACTGCAAGAAGCTGGTACAGGTGTCTGGATATCAGCTCCTCCAGGTGAGCAGCTCATCTGAGGCATTTAATATATGAATATAAATATCTGACAGTCTCATGAACTCTCTCTGGAGTCAGACAGTTTCTGAATTCCCTCTGCTTCATTAGCTCAGTTCATTCCAGTACCTCAAGTCACAGCAAACTCTCTAATTTATGTTTACAGCACACCAGGACTCTGGATTTGGAATTATTGATGAACCATCAGTGAATGGTGGTTTCATCATCATCCCTTTCACCAGGTAAGGGAGTTACTCCCTCTCTTGTTAAAAGAAAGCAACAGCAAAAAACAACAAAACATAAAAAACCCACCCCAAACAAACAAACAACAATGAAAAAATAAAAATAAGGAATGGGCCTTAGTTAAATATTTTAATTCAAATTTGGCACTGTAGGTAACACATAAGGACTTACTACAGAATTTCATACCTCAAAGCACACACAGTAGCTGCCATTTGTCATTCCTTTGTCATGAGTACTTTGTACATGCAATCTTGGGGAAATTCAGGAACTCACAGCTTCCCTGCCCCATGAATACCTGTGGTACAAATTCTCTGGGTTTCTGCAAACCTCTGCTCAGTTTATCCAGGCGTATTTTTAGGAATCTAGGAGAAGGGGAGGTTCTCAAGTTTCATATGGCATCGCTGGTGTGCACAGAATACAGCAAATACAGAACTTGAAATCTCAAGCACAGGTGAGCCCTTATGGTGACAACAGTTTTCTAAACTTTGTCGTGGCTTACATGAGGCTGAGAAGTTGGAATCTTGACCTCCTCTGGGAATTTGATTGAGAAGTTTAATTTTGCAGGTTAACAATACCATGTTGAAGTCCTCTGAGGGGAAAAAAATTTGATAATATCCCTACTCCAAGGACTGTTTTGCTTGTTTATAATGTTCTTTTTTTTTTATTCCTGTGAGTCTTTCTGTTGCACGTGAAGCCAGTTCTTAGAAGCAGCCTCATAATAGCCACTAAAAGAACCAAAATGAAACAGCATAACACACAGAGAGATATTTACTTGCCAAGTTCTATGTAAACCAGTGCTGTCATTTAAAAATCTTTGGATGCTCCCATTTCCTAATATTCCTAAAAATACACCTTCTGAATAAATTGAGCAGAAGTTTGCAGAAATATTGAGAATTTGAACCAAGAATGCTGGAAACCAAGATGGGAAACCACCACATCCAGTCAAGGACCACGGTATACAAAATATAAGAAATAGCCTGTAGTCCTCTCAGGGACTGTAATAGCACCTTCAATTTTTTATTCAAAATGCTGAATTTCCTCCAAGAAATTGTCAACAAAGTATGTTTTTTCGAAAAGATATGACCAGAGAAGAGGCGATGACCTCCCGATGCTCAGCTCCCTGAGAAAGTCTAAGCAACAGGTTTAAATCTCCTCAGTTTTTGAGAGAGTTTGAAAACTAACATTAGGTGAATTTTCAGAGCACTGGGACGTTCTGTAAAGAAAGTTTCTCCTCCTGAGGCTATCCCTCTTTTTGAGGCACAATTAAAAATTAATTGAGCTGAAAGGCGAGAGAATTATGATTCTATAGGTAAGTGATCAGGCAACTTGCTGTTTCTGCTCCAGTGAATACTTCACACAAAATTATGTAAATATTCATTAGAATGTCAGGAACTCACGTCTCCCCTGCCACATGAATACCCTAATCACTAGGATCACAGAGTCTTTTGCCAAATGAATATTTAGCTGTTCTCTAAAGTCTAGCAGTTTCAGCAGGAGGCTCAAAAGCCTCTCTTCTCAAATACCTAAAACAGAGGGGTTGAAATATTGGAATTTGAAGTTTAACCCTGACCAGCAAAGGATGGAATGAAAGTCAGATATCCCACAACCATTAATACATTGAATTAAAGAAAGAATGCAATGCTATTTCTGCCAATCCACTATGAGGTTTTGAGAATCTCCTGCATTGTGCAGACAGGTAGGGAAAATGTTTCTGGAGCAGAACACAGCATGGGATTACCAGGCTACATAGAAGTGTTCTGGTCACTGTAGCATTAGCTGCCTGGCAAAGTAACAATGAAGGAGATTATAATAGAAATATACCTAAAAAATACTAACAAATTACCAAGACCAGATGATATTGCCTCTAGAGTTCTATAGGAACACGCAGATTAAATAAATAAACTATACATGTAACCTCTCACTTAAAACCTCTGGCATCTGAAGACAAAAACACAAGGGATGAAATAGCAGTTCTTAGAAAATTTACAGATGTGCTCAGGGACTAACAATCCTTTAAACCTAGGATCTCTACTGGTAAAATTAATAATAACACTAAAAAATTATAGAATAGACCCTTGAATATTTTTATCATTTTTTATTTGAGGAGAGTAATCATGGCTTCTGTTGAAGATGCTGTTTAAAGAGGTCAAGGAACATAAGAGATAAAGTGGCAGGAGCTATATAGTCTGCTTTAATTTCCTACAAAATTTTTAGCAAAGGCTTTTGCATAGGCTGACAGAGCACTGAGTATGGTGGGATAAGAGGGAAGACCCTGACATGCATTAATCTTCGGTTAAATGGCAGGAACTCAAGGATAACTGCAAAAGGTCATGTCTTGCAATGCAGGATGGTTATCACAGCAATTGTGCAGGAGCCTGTCCTGGAACTCATTCTGCTCAGTCTGTCAAAAAATGACCTACAGAAGAGGGATGGTCTGTGTGGTGAGAATATGATGTGAGTTATGATGATCCAACATTATATGAGGCACTTAGGAGCAGGACAGGCTGTGAAGAATTTGAGGAGGACCTTAGAGGCCAGAGTATCTCGGCAATAAAATGTCAAATGAAGTTCAACACAGATAAATATAAAGTGATATAATGGGGAAAACCAATCTTACCTGACACAGGCTGAGTTAGCCTTGGCTTCCAGCCAGACTCCTCTACTCTTTCCTCTCAGAGGGGCAGGGGGGAAAAATAGGATGAGAAACCTTGTGGGCTGAGACAAATATTGGGAGATTGTTTTCCAATTACCATCACGGGAAAAAACAGGGGAAACAAATGTAATTTATTGCCCATAAAAAGAATTATTTATTTGTGACATCGGTGGCAAGAAACTAAAATACAAATGTTGAGACAACACTTTGATTCCTCCCTTTCTGAGCTCAACTTCCCTTGCTCACTTGGCTCCTCTCTGGCACTGGACAGCCTGGGTGGTGTGAGGAGAGGAAGTTACAGCTGGTAATAATGCATTTCACTCTCACAGTTTTCCTGGGACTCTCCAAAGGCTGCAGTCTTTCACAAAAATCTATTCCAGCATGAGCTTTTCACAGTTTCCTTCAGGAATACCCATCTGCTCCATCAAGGGGTTCTCCATGGTCTGCTGTGGGTATCAGCTCCAACTTTGTGGGCAGATTAGACAAAAGCTTGGAAGAAAAATCTGTTAGAAATCTGAATTTTGTTCTTAGGCAGTTTTCGTTATGTTTAAGTGCAGAATGGTGGGCGCATTTATTTGTATTTTAACACAGTACAGAAAACAAATTCATGAGTTCTTGCACAGAAAAAGCTGAGCAACTACAAATCTATTTTAACACTGAACTTTAAGAGGAAGCCTGATTGATTTGCGTATGTTGCACATCAAGTTTTAGGCACCAGGGTCTTTGATATAAGTGCAAATTAGATTGTCAGGTCTCTGTGCACTAGTTACCACCTTGTCTTATTCTATTTAATTTTTGGATGACAATTCAGCTTACTTCTTTGCAGAAGTTTTGTGGTTTCTCTTGACATTTGGGGTTCTTTCTTTTGTTTTATGTTTTTTTTTTAATTTGGAATGGTAATAAATGAAGTTAGAAGATAGATGAGTATCATATTTTGAAAGAAATTTCATCACTGGGATGGATTTCCAGAGTGGCCTTAAATCACATGATTTTTCAGATTGTATCGGAGAAAGAGATACCAGGAAATGATGCAGCTGGAGAATTTGCCTGGAAAAAATCTCAGTGTTGGTTCTGTCTAATCTGGAAAGCATTGTAAAATGCATTTTGTGTTCAGAGATATTCTAGTTCACAGAGTTTAAGTCATAATGTAAAAATGGTGCATGTCTCTTGTAACATATGTGTTTTAGATTTTGTAAAAGGAGATAATAAATTCTGAAAAAAAGCCCCAAAACCTAAACCCTGAACCAATCTAGACCAATACAGTAGACTAACAATGACACACATATCCTGAGGAAGACAATGAACACCTGCAATATAAGGGATGGTTTATACCCAAACATTTTAGATATATTAATAACAAAATATCTGAGCGTTAGGTACATCATCAATATTACATTTTAATCATAGAGTGCTATACTTGTAGTCTGAAGGATTTCTAATGAAAAGGAAATAACAGCAATGGAGAAAACAAAGAACATTCTCAGGGCGGGGTTCTGTCACACAGGTCACCAGATACCTTTGCAAACCAAGATATTTTAGGATATTTTCTCCTATCAGCAGCTTAGAAAATTAATTTACAGAAAAGAATTTGAAGTTTATGGTATTACCTTTGAGACACTGATAATGCTGTTGTTCTTTAAGTAGAAGGACTTATTTCAGAGCATCCAGAACTCTGACATAATCTGTATTCTGAAAGGAACAATGCTACTCACATTCAATAGAAAATACATGAAATAAAGATGCCATTCTGATGTATTTTTCAAGTAAGGAAAATATTTCATCCTCAAATCAGCAGTGGACAAAGGACAACATGTGACTTAAGTCACTACTGGTTAAATAGTCTTTATCTGAAGACTGCTCATTTAGACATCTAAATTTAAGTTCAGAGTGCAAAAATGAAATATTTTAGATTTACTCTGGGTGGTTGCCAAGGCACAAAACTATCAAAAGGCAAAATTACCAGAGATCACCTGGCCACTAAAAGTTTTGGAGGTGCAAAAATAATCAGGAAGCATATGCAGGGCATGGAGCCAGAGTGTTAAACCTCACTGGGTATCATATTGTTGCATAAAAGAAGGCAATATATTCTGTGGAGCTTTGTTCTGCTGTCAAGGAGTTACAGGATACCAAAGATTATTACAAACTGCATTTTTTAACAAGATCTTGACCTATTAAGCTATATTCTTTATATAGTAATTTTATACATGTATTATACATACATTTTAATGCAGTTCCAGAACCCCTGTTTTGATTCTCCTTTTTTCTGAGATGGCAGAACACAATGCAAAATGGTTAAAGCATTTTAAAGCGCTGCAGCTTTGACATTTAACTGAGACTTCAACTTGTGCCAATATGCATAAATCATATGCATAAATCATATTGTTGAACAGAAAAATATAGCAACTGGGATTGGAAAGTGTGAAAGATGAGATCAATTTATTTTGAATTTTTGATGAAAGAGGCTTATATTTAAGGAGTGACTATAAATTCAACTCAAAGAAAAGGTATATATTATAATGGATGAAAAGACTGAGAAAATACTGGGATTTTAAGGAACTAGATGGAAGTGTGTCTTTCTTAGACTGGATTATAGGTCAGCATCTGAAGTTCTCTCTAATAAATTCTTTATGCTTCTGTGTTGTAAGGGACTCCACCTCCAGAAGGCTTCAAGCCCTGGGGAATTTTCTTTCCCGGTTCAGCAGAGACAAAAAGCAGCAGACTTTCTGCACCAGGAGCACCCTCACATCCCTACCCAAAACTGCCAGGCTGCAATTCCCTGCCCTTGTCCAGCCAGAAGGGGGACTGAGCAGCCATTCCCAACAAACACACACACTTAAACACTCACACAGAACTCTGCAGTAGCTGCTGAACTCCTGCTGCCAGCAGCCTTGTCCTTTGCTCACCTTGACCTTTGGTTTTCTCTGCCTTGGCCACTTCCAAAATAATAATAAAAAACCCCCAAACCCTTATGATGATGTGAAAACAACCAAAAATAGATGTGTGGTAGTCCTCTTTTACATAAAAATTGAGGATGGTGAAGCTGACCTTCATTCCTGCATAAGATGATGGTTATTTCATTTGATCAGAGCTTTTTCAATACCTGATGGAAATACAATCTGGGGAGAACCTGCATCAGTGCCTTCCATGCCAACCACCCCAGTGCTTCGTGAATTTGAGGCTGAGTCATTCATTTGGATGCATTGTTTTGGAAGCTGGAAGAGGAACAATAGCCCTTTGATGCAAAATTCTAGGATTTTGGGGGCCGACCCACTCAGCTGTGCTCACATATTCATTGACTTGGAGAATACAGCTTGCCCTTCCAAAAGCAATTTTGTATATTGATGATAGACCAAGAAGTACACAGATTTCCTGACATGAGTGATTTCTTTGTCTCTTTGTGTAACATACCCAATTGTCAAGGATATCACGATATTTTCAATGCACCCTACTGCTTTGAAAAGATAAAGTGAAATAAATAAATAAAATATTATGCTTTAAATTTGCTTTCCAAAAGAAAAAGAAGCAGAACACAGTGTCTCAAAGGACTAATCCAAACTGAAAGCTCTTCATGAGGAAAACATAAAAGCCTTTAGGTTGTTTGCATTCCCTTCTTATTTTTTTTAAATTGTATTCTTTTGTAAATAATTTATAAATAATAATTGAGAGCATTTTGTTGTTTTTAACCATGTTATCCCAAGAGTAATGTTGAGAGCTCTATAGATCAGAAATGTGATTAAGAACACAAAATAATAACAGGATTTTTCCTATTTTTTCTTTTTCTTTATCTGGGCTAAGAATAGTGGTAATTTATACAATATTGTTATTAAAACACTAATTTTCCCCTTCCATTAGTTATGAAGCAACATGGAGAGTTCACAAGACATAAATGACAGCTAAGCAATAATTCTGAATACACTTTTGGCATTGCCAGCTGTACAGGTAGGTCTGGCACAGCTGTTGCTCTGCCTCAGCTTTTTTGTTTGGTTGGTTTTTTTCCTAAAGAAACTCTTTTCAAAGGTCACCCTGCCAATAATAAACTCATTGTGAATTCACACGGGCAGTGGACAGGAGCCAGTCCATGTAATCCTCTTTTTTTTTTCAGGTATTTACTGAGACCAAAAGCACCTGGAGCTTCACCCATGGCTTCTCATGAGTCTTAGAAACATCTGGAAGTTTCTTTCCTATAAAGTTAGTGTGGTCTAACTCAAGTCAGAGCATTGAATTAATCTTTACTTAACACTTAAGCCTCTCACAAGCTCTGGTTCAAACTCCAGTGAGTGTCTACAGAATGTACATTAAAAAAAATCTGTTATGGCATTTCCTGGTCTTCATCCAAAAGTAAGCAATTAACAAATTATAAGAAAAGAACATCCTGGAAAATGAGGTGTTTCCTTGAGTGTTTTGTTTGGAATATTTATTAAAAATAAACAAATTACAACGACATACACTGATATGGTCAAAATACACACTAAGATGCATAATTTGATCTTGTGTCTCACACTACTGATTTCCATTGACATTCCATTCCATACCCCTTTTTCTATGTCCAAAGTTACCTGGATGGTTCTTTGGCATGATGACTGATACTTATTTCATGGCAGCTGTGTGCTCCAGAAAGCAATTAACTCTTGTATTTAACTCCTCTTTCTCTTTAATTCCTCTTGAATTACTCCAATGGAAATAAATGTAATAAAGTCCTTACAGCAAATTAGTTTTGTTACTTTCACCACACATTTGTAATTTATATTATATCTTTTTATAATGTCATGGTGACCAGAAATAGAGTAATATCTCATGCCTGTTTCCTTCAAAAAATCATTATCCTCTAATAAACGACTCAGAATACTTCCAAATCTTAAACTATCTTGTCTTATCTCAGTGGTACAAACATTTTTAAAGATATGTCCATTGACAGTTTTGTTTCCCTTGAGATATTTTCTCCTCAGTAATCTATATTTTCCTATTATTTTAATTGCTTCATAAAAACAACTCTGTGGTCAATATTGAAGGATAGCAGGGGGAAAAGTCAACTTTATATTATATAAACAGAAACTTTCAAACTGCAGTGACTGTTGGAGCTCCTTTCTTTGTTCCTTGATAAACGAGTCTTGGAAAAGCCCCTGCTATCCGTGTGTTAATGGCACAGTCTCTGTTCCAAGCTCAACTGAAGGGATGCTCACAGGACCCCTCCACTCCTCTGTGGGTTTTCAGAGGATAGAGTGGGACTAGAGAAGCTCCTGACCTCACCACAGCTCAGGAGTTTGTTCATTTGCCTCCTGTGGAGGCAAACCACCACCAAACCACCCAGAGTTTGTTCCAGGGCTGGAGCGTGTCCTTCATGTGCCTGGTGCAATCTCCAAAGTGACAGACACGATTTTGATGCAAAAGTTTTTTAATAGAATACAAGTCAGCTGCAGTAATTATTCCCATGACATCATGATATACAGCACTGGCTATTTATTTTGGGAAAGCTGTTTGTCTGTTTTCTCAGGACTGCTGGATACAGTCTCTTCTTTTTGTCTATCTGCTTTCCTGGGCTGTTTTATTCACCTCACTTTCCTCAGTGAACCCCATTAAATTCTCTATATCAAATGCAGGCATATTTATATTCCAATCCCTTTCAGTAAGCATGCATGATTTTTATTTCACTTCTGTTTTATTGGTGTGATAAGCTGTGCAGAAGAATATCTTCAACTCTGAGGAGGTAAAATCAGTGTGCACCGTGATATCTTCCAAATAATGCCATCTTCCAGAAATCAGTTTCCATTTTAGAGAAACAATATCGAAACTGCCTGACCTGAGTTCAAAATGGTTGGCTTTTTTTTTATGTAACACTTGATCAGACTTCGAGGTTTTAAAATAAGCAGTGCAATAAAGTCATCTCAAATGCAACATTATGTTGAGCAATTCTTCCTCTGAGGAAATCTTTTTCAGCCAAGATTTTTACTCTCTTTCTGTCTCTTTACTCTGTTTTCCACATGTGGGAACAACTTTCCCTAGGGCTACATCTACACCAGCAAATTAAATGTAGCCAGAGATATCTTCAAGCAAGGAGGCCAAGGGGTGCAGGACATCTCTCATCTTCCCTCACAAACTGTTCCAGGCTCTGGAGCAGGGTCTGTGTGCAAACTGCCTGCTGGAGAGGCTCCTGAGCTCCAGCTGCCAAACCATGCCCAGGAATTGTCCAGGGAAAGAGCTTGTGGGAACGGGCCACAATCCTGCCAGGAAACATTACTGGAGTAAATGATGATGCTCCAGTGCCAGGGAATCTTCCCAAGCACGCTCCACTTCACTGGGATGGATGCAGACCATGCCATTTTTCCCTGAGAGGGACACTTTGCTGACCAGCTGTGCCAAACCAGCTCTCATTTGATTGTCATTCTGTAAGTTCTTTTCAAGTGGCCAAGATCATATCCAAAGGGGTATGAGAGTCACTTATCCCAAAGTGAGTGTCAGCCTGTGTGAGAAGTGGTGCTTCTGGTGCCATCTGGTAATGCTGAAGAGGTAAGAGAGAGGGAGAAGAGCCACCATGCAAACATCTTTACATAAAAACTTCTCTGGGAGACCTCAAAAATTCCTGAATTCCCAAAAGCTTGCAAAAAAAAAATACTTTTCTGATAATTTTTAGCCCTTGATCACCATGGGTACAAAAGATCCCCTACCCTTCTAAAGAAATTTACCTCCTCAAAAAGTGCTGCACAGCAAATATGAAGGTAATAGCGGATAGGTCTGGGTTTTTCTCCATGTTGATTTAAGCAGACAGCATTTATCTCAATTATTCTTCACCAATAATCAAAGAAAAAGTCATGTGGATGTCCCCCATGCTATATAAGGGACAGATACACTCATATCTCTCTGTCCAAGAAGTCAATTTTTCCAGAGTTAAAGTATTTTTATTTCCTGCTGACACACTCATTTGCCTTAAGTCTTGTCAGAATGGCTTACTCCCTTCACTAGCATTGTCTTCTGCCTTTTCCTTATTATTTTCAACCTTGTAAAGGCTCTTCTTCTTTCTGCATAATTTTCTAAGAGTTTATCAGTCTGGTATTTAGTATATTCCCATTATGCAAGGAGGAAAAAGTTATTTTTGCATTGGAACCAGACAGTGATGAAGCTTGTGTTCATTTTCAGTTCCACTGGGAAATAATATTTTTCTTCTGGTTGGTCCAGTGGGACTTGTCTGCGCCCTGGATATGTTCATTTTCCTCTCTGTGAGCCAGCAAGTACCCATAGCAAAAGTGTGCTCAGAGGAACTTTTCTGCTGTGGTGACTTGGGAGTCTCTGCCGTGACAAAGGACACAAATTCCTCCTGGTGCTGTAGCAGAGGCTGCCTTTCATTGATGGGGGAACTTTGCACACTTGTATCCCAGACAGCAGCAGGTTGCTGACATATTCATATTATTCACATTAATCCTAATTGTTCTTCCTCTGTTTTTGTCAGGCCCAAGGGACACGCTCTATCTTGAATTCATCTTCAGAGCTTCTGTTCACTTAATGAAGACAAGTTCCTGCTCAGTAGGCAAAAGATGCTTTAATTTTGTTCTCTCTTATGTCCTAAATGAAAAACCTTCAATTTCTTGTGGTTTCATAATTATTTTTAACCTCTTGGACTCCTGAAGGCAACTTCCATTTATTGAAGGAGGAGTAAGTAATAACTAAGGACACAGTAGCTCAAATAAGCTGTAGCAATAAAAACAATTGAGTGTTAGAAACAAAAATTTTATAGTTTTTTATAGGCAATTTTATAGGTTTTTATCATTAAGGTTGGATTAATTTCACTTAGCTTTAAATGAATGTACTATAGATGACATGCATTGTTTTCACAAACTTCCATCTCTCTCTCTCCATGGATAATAGAAGGATCATGTGTGATTACCATAACTAGGTGCTAAACTTTTAAATTGAAAAATTATATAAATCCCAGCTAACTTGTTGGTCCTTTCCACTCTAAAATATGTGTCTTTGAAGATCAAGTCCTAACTACATTTACTAAGATTTTTTTTTTCCTTTCTCCCCAGCCCATTTGTTAACAAAGAAAGAGAAAGATCAAGTAGTGGAACATACATTGTAATGAGTTCACCCAAGACTGAGGCAGATCATGAAAACAGAAAACCTGAGGCTCCTGTTTGCTTATTCAGAGCCTTGTTTGTAAAAACTCAAAATTCTAATGGATAAGGGTATGACCCAGCCCTAACTTCAGATATTACAGGTAATTGTCTAGAGGTCATTTTAAGTCAAGGAAAATGGATCCAGAGACCAATTTATTCCCTCCATTTTAGACAACTATCTCAGGCCAGACTAAATCCCTGTATGGAGTTATGTATTTCCATTACTGATGGCAGAAGAAACTTGGATTACTGATATCAGCTGGTAGCTCCCTTTTAGATGTCTACAAGTTGTGGTGGCAAAATGTGGCCCAAAAGACCATATTATAACACCATCCCAAGTGAAACCATCCAAAAAGAAGTGCTCATTCAGCAAGGAATTCTTTCTCACAAAAGCTCTCAAGTTTCTGTTCCCTTTTGAGACAACCTCAAGTAAAACACCAAGAACTCCCCATGTTCTCACACATAGGGGACTGTTATTTTCCAGTGGAAAATGCAAGCATTTTTAATCAGGGGGAATAGGTGTGTTAGAGGTGGAGAATAAATGGATGAGCACTCCATGCCATGCAGGAAATTCAGTTTGATTTCTCTGCTCAGCCTGGGTCAGAGTGACATGTTCCACCCACATTTGCTCTGTACCACAAGAGAAACATTACATTTTGTGGAGTTTTTTTTTTTTTTGGGTGAGCTGAAAACTAGTTCTAGGAAGTTGCCTTTGCAGAAAAGAGGTCAAAGACAGGCATTAAAAAAGGGAGGACCTTTTTCATATTTGCAAGTAGGATTTCGGAAGTGTAATTGTGGTACTGATTGCAGTGTTGCTCCTGCGAGATCCATTTTCTGTGAAGCAAAACACACCACAAATTGGAGAGTTTTATTGCCAGCCACAAAACTCTTGCTAGAATTAGTTTTCCATTTCAAAAGAAATTCTGGAAAGCCAACATTTGGAAGAATACCCAACCAATCACTCTCCTTCCCACATGCACTCAATTTTTGAAAGATATCTTCTGTATCCTTTTAAAATACATCTCTTTTAACAATACAAATCCAGCAGATTTCACTACAACTCTGGGGTTTTTAGGGGGTGGAAATGTCCAGCACTGCACATTAGGATTGCATAAGCACCAACAGACTCCCCCTGTTAAGTGAAATGCTATGAAATTATTCCATCTAATCAAGTTAATCATGGAAGTGGCAAGGGACCAACCAAAATGCATCTCTTTAGTTTCAGGGAGAGTACAAGACTAGAATAGCAAGCAGTCCCTGCCTTAAATCACAACTGAACCCACAATTGCATCATGATTGCACAGAAGGGAAAAAATAAATTGTTCTGTCAGAACCAGCATATGCAATTACTTTATTTGCCCAAGCTAATTGTTGGTAGAAATCAGGCATGTAGCTTATCATCTGTCACTCAAATGGGATCCACGTGCATGAAAATATATTAAAGTTGCTATAAAGATGAATTCTTAACAATTTTACTTATTTTCAATAAACTGTTAGCAAAAGTGATTTTCATACATATATTAAAAAGAGAAGCTGGCAGAGGAGACAGGACAACTAATGAGTCCTGGACTAGACATATAGTGGAATATCCTTGAAATTATATTTACAGCAATGCTTTTTTATCAGTTTATCCTATTTCTTCTGGTTTTCTTCAAATTATTGATTTAATCCCTATATTAAGTCACTCTGTTCTTCAACAGAGCCTTCAGCTGCTCTATCAGTTTGGAGTGGACATAATAAAACCACATTTATCAGCTGCATTTCCACAAACTGTGTTTTTTACTGGGAAGTTAAGGCATACCCCTTATTTCATATTAGGCACTTGGGAGATAGGTTTGTGATGTAATTTTTGGATACATCCTCTGACAACAAAGCAAAAATCCTTTATATTAGTAGCACCCGTGGAAGTACTAGACTGGGTTTTCACACCATATTGTTCTGTGCAGTCCTTGGATTTTGACATCAAACAAACAAACAAACAAACAAACAACAAAAAAAAAATAGACCCACAACTCCCATACCTGATTTACATTCTTTGAGCTGCCTAGTTAGAAATATGGCATTACCAACTCTGCAATCCTCCATAATCTTTAAATACTCATCTTATGTATGTGGGTGTTTATATCTACACATATGTACAAATATATATATTCACATAAATATATAATGCTACTGGACAAGGTTGTCCTTGCATATACCTGCAGTAAAACTCTGTTTAGTGCACTGACATTTAGCTGAAATGATAGACATGAAACATTTTATTTATTCCACAATTCTCCCTCCCAAGCCATCTCACTCAGAGATGTCACCATTTTGTACCTCTGAGATTTGTCTCAGAATCCAAATCTTTCTGAATGGAATATAAATACATAAATAAAATCATTGTCTCCAAGGAGACTGTGATTGGAAATTGGGAATCCACACAAGCAATCTCCAGACACTGGCATTGTGGAATTAATACAGTAGATGCTTTGTGACGGGAAAAAACGGAAAATAAACAAACCATTTTAGGAACAATGCTCTTGTTTCAAAGAAATCTTTAAGTATTTTAAACCTTATTTAGTCTTCTAGCAAAATAACTCCCAATGTTTCACCCTTTTTATGAAATGGATGTTTATTGATCGAATAAACTCACATCATTGCCAGTGGTGTGGTACCTGCACCAAGAGACTTTGTTGAGAATTTTGGAAACTCTTAACTTCATTCAGCATTCTTCAGTTTCTTGCAATGATTTCAGAAGGATTCTGCAGTTAGGCAGGGATTTGTATGGAAATGCTTAGCACACTCCAGCTTTCACATGGGGATACTCATGGCCTGATTTATGCAAAAAAAAGCATAAAACATGGACCACAGACCACGGGCAACCATTGCATTTTCAGGAGAACTGTGTTCAGCATTCTATCAGAGCAGGATGACAGGAAACAAACAGGAATTCTGGACTTTATTGGGAAATCTGTCCTTTGCAAACAGCAAACATTTCTGTTTGCTTTGTCTGACTCATCTTCTATATCAGGTATTAACTGCAGGTTGTGTTTTGAACAGAAAAAATGTGATTAAACTTCTGGGTATCCTGTGTTTAAAATCCTACTCTAAAAATCCTTATCTGGCTCACATGGTGATCTTAAATATAAAATCTGAATGTTCAAAGCCTGTTACCAAGCACATACCTATTACAGTGTTTTATCTGTGTAGGATACTTACAGTAGGACTAAACACATAGTTGAAGTTATTTTTTGTTCCCATGTGTATTTTGCAAACCCAAAATAAATTATGTTTACTCAGGGGAAATAACTTCCAGAAGAAAGGCATAAAATTTTGAAAATCAAACCAGTAAAAATAGTGACATAAATCTCACAGAATCACAGAATGGTGGGGATTGAAAGGGACCTCTACAAATCATCTAGACTGAAGCATGTTCAGCTAGCTCAGCTTGTAAATGATTAGGTACAGGAGGTTTTGAATATCTCCAAAGAAGGAGACTCCATATATTTCAGTCAGATCATTTTTCCTTGATTTTCAATACCATCTGTAAAGTAAAATAATTTATGCATGCACAGACTCATTTCTTAGCAGCTTGTATACAAGTATCTTGCTTTCTAGGCTCCTGTGAGATTGTGATCATAGGGTTATAGAGAGGATGCAGTGAAGTTTTGGATGCCCCATCCCTGGAAGTGTTCAAGTCCAGGTTGGACAGGACCTGGTCTAGTGGGTGGCAACCCTGCCCATGGCAGAAGGTTGGAATTAGGTGATTTTTAAGGTCCCTTACAACACAAGACTTTCCATGATTCTTTGATCCATATAAGGAGTTTACTGCCCTTAGCAACCAATCATTTACTCAGCATAATGTGACTTACTGCCTCACACACCTCAGATCTGTTAGCAGCACGATTTCTGTGTCCATAATTTAGTCCAAACCATTTTTACAGCAGGTTTTTGGTTTTTTTTTTCCCCTCTGAGATGATGTCTTGTATCTACCCAGAGAAACCTGAGGATGGGAGGATGGCTTCAGTGCCATCTGTGGCCCAGAAATGTGAAATGTCCTGTTTGGAGATGGTTGCAACCAACATCACACACTGACAGAGGCTCTGAGTTTGCAGAATCAAGGCAGCCAATTCTATTCACTCATCTTGGACAAAAAACTGTTCTCAAGCAGTGCCTTTCATATGCAACTGTCCATTATATATAGACTTCAACTTTTTTTTTTTCACTCTTTTTCTGGGATTTTGGGTCTTTCCCAAGTTTTATTCATCCTTCTGATGACGTGCCTGGTGCACTCCAAATATTGACCCTTAAGCACAAATTCATCACTCTAAAAGAAATATGACATTTTCTCTCTCAAGATCGGAGTTAAAAACATTAATAAACTGTGAGTCAATGTGAGCATTTATGAATTACTTCTGAATACTTAAAAATTATTCTAATTTCTAAAAAAGAAGAAAAGAAAAAGCAACATTTTGAGGAATCAGCTGTCCCCAATCACTGCAATTTACATTATACTATAGAATATTTCATTAGCTAGCCTTAGTCACTACTTGATGCATTTTCCATTCTCATTCCTACCATAATCAGAAATCTTTCTGTCCCTCTCTACCCTTCTTCTTATCCATCTAAGCACATGGGCAGCTTAATATTGATTTTTTATTATTCCCCAGAGTTTTAAAATGATTCTATATATTCCTCAGCAGCCATCTCCACAGAGGAACATGGCAGCTGTTCAAAGCTCAGAGTAACTGGCTGCATGACCTTTGAGGGGAAAAGGAGCTATACTTGAAACTACCCTGTAGATTTGCATTCAGTGGATGAAGCTTTTCCAACTGGAAACCAGCCAGAACAACACAGCTAATCATCTCCCTTCTGCAAAACACTCCACGTGTCCTTTGGTAAGCAGAAGTGATTAGAAACACAATTTTGCCTGTCAGGCAGGAAGCATCGCTCGGTGCCACCAGGGCCAGCAGTCCTGCACAGGGCACTCTGCTGAATAATGAACTGGGAACAGAGTTTGCTCACACGTTTCCTTCCTCTGAGGAATGAAAAGCTACACCAGCCAGGCTTTTGCTTGAGATCTGGTGGATTCATAGCCCCAAGAAGTAGGGCTCTGATGGTGTAGAAATACTGTGAGATGAGGAAAAAAGAGGAAGAAATACCTGTTAATCTCCTTTTTATCATGCAGTGGTATGACTGAGGCCAAGTACAAGCAGACAGAGGATTTAGACACTTACAAGCAAGCTAATCCTAAACCTTAAAGTTCAGAAGAATTCATGCATAAATTATAGGTGCATTTTGATCATGTCTGATGCTTTACAGAAAGGCTTTGGTTTTCCTCTGATGCAAATAAATTAACAAATAAAGAAATCTTGAACTTATTTTGTTTTTCTTACCCACTTCACTGTGTTAACTAACAATTTTATCACAGACCTTAAGACATCTGATCTGTTTCCTAAAGCCTCAGCTCCTGAGCCTGAGGATGGCAATCTCAGCCTTAAGAAGAAGTTTCTCCCCTTCTTGCTCATCCCATTCTTTTAGGTCTAATTTTCATAATCTTATTTTTATAGTATATTTTTTGAGATTGTAAACAAAACTTAAATCTCTTCCCTCGCCACTCTGCTCTTGTGGGTTCTGGGTAAGTGAGAAGCAAACAGCAGGGCTAGTTTGAATCACAAAAGGTGACAGATGAGTATCACACTCATCTCATGCATATCGTGCCCAATGATAACTGATTCTGACAAAAAATTTGCTTAATTGCTGTTCTTGTGCTTTTTAAATCATTATACTAACATATTATCTTTGTGTTATTCACCAGACAGGGCACATGGATTGCAAACTGGATTCTCCTCAGGTGCTGCATAGGCACATGCAGTGCTTTTGGTAGATTCAAGTCCTGTGATAACTCTGGAAGAAATCTTAGTTAATGGCTTATTTAGATGATTTTTTTTTCTCGTATAAGAGAAAGATTACCAACCACAGCTGTGATCATTTTCTGACTCTTAGATTTGATATCTAGATCAGAGACAATCTTCCAAAAAATAGTTGAGAGAGGGACATTACACTGAACCAAGAATCCTAAAAGTTGTTCTGTAGCATATAAAATATTTATAACATGCCCAAAATTTGCATTCTGACGCTTGAAACTGAACTCAACTGCCCAAATGTTTCCTAGCACCTTAAAATCACACCACACTAGAGACAGGTTCCAGGCTTTTGGTACACATTTCACTGCAAAACTGTCTATTGATCTTAGGAAGAAACTCTAAGGGCAGCCAGGTGAGACTATTTGGCTCTTAGAAATTAATTATATAAACCCTGATTAAGTGGGTGAGGTTTATGTCCAGTGTTTATAAAGCAGGCAATTTACAGTGCTTCATTCTTGTCTGGGAAAACTTCTGGAAGTTCTTGCCACAGCAACAGAAGATTTTATTTCACTGGTCTGGGATGGCTGGGATTTGTCTTCATTGCTTCACTTTAGAAACAAAGCAAGATTCCTGTGTTGCTTTATAATGCAGGACACAGGCTTAGAAACATGAAAAAGGTTTCAAATGTTTATTAACTCCTTATTTTAGCAACTGTATAAAGGTCTCCTGAGCAGAGATAAACACAAGTTTCAGACTCTCTCTTCAGGTCTAAACATTCAATTAACTGAGGAGTTACTAATCAGTCTATCAGAAACAAGGCTTTCACCAGCTGAGCAGCGAGTCTAACACTGACAGGAGCTTACAGGTATTTATCACTTGTGTGGAGTGAAGCAAGAGAAAGAAAAATATAGTCTGACTGTATGAAATAATAGGTTTCCTATGCTCCTGTTAAAAATCCCACTGTGTGATGCACACACACAAACACAGTGTTACAGAACCATGACCTTGGGCATATTCCCATTGACATCTTTTCTTTTACACTGTGCTTGAAATTCCTGTTCATTTTAATAAAACCAAGCACTCAAAGTGATCATATTTTTCTTCCAGCCACAGAGTCATTGAATCAGAATTTTATTGAGTTGGAAGGGACTTTAAAGATCTTCCAGTTCCAAGCCCTGCCATGGGCAGGGACAACTTCCACTAGACCAGGCTTTTCAGAACCCTGTCCAGACCAGCCTCGAACAATTTCAGGGACTTCCAGTTTTTCTGATCACTGTTAAATCAGTTCTGTTGCTCAAACTGGTAACCAAAAACCTCCTCTCACCCAGCTCCCACACTGAGTTACTATCAAATGTTCTTTCCCTCCCAGCAGCGTGTGGATCTAAGGCATGGTCTTGACTTTGATTGCTAAAAGTGGTCTCCTCCTCCAATCGATTTCCAAGGGGTTTTTACACTCACATTTCATTTTCACTGACTTACAGGCCACCTTTTCTCTTTTGGTCCAAAACTCAACCACTGAAATTCACACTATTGATTGTGTTCATTTTCCATTCCCTACAATTTTATTTTGCTATGACTTTATAGAGATCTTTTTTAGTCAACCTTTTCCCCCTGCTTTTAACAAATACATTTGAAGAAGTGAAGGTGGATTTTTTAAAACATTTTTTTTCTTTCTAATGAATTTTTGGTATTTAAGAAACTTTTTCTTTACACAATGCCTCAGCTGTCACTAAACAAATTCAAAATAAAACTCAGTGCTTTGCATAATATCAATCATTTTTAAAGATGATAAAACAGTGGAAAGGAGTACATGGACATTTTTCTGCCTTGTTTTTCCATTTCAGATTTTCTGTTGTATTCTCACTAAAGCTCTGAATTGACTTATATTTCAAAGGACTCACTATTTACATCCCACTGAAAGACTCCACTGAAAGAATAAGTATTTCTCTTACTCCACAGGAGAATTTAACAAAATTAAAGTGATTGAACTGAATTTGAATAATCAAAATAAATTTGTAAATGTATGAAATCAAGAAAAGTTACTCCGCAAGAAAAGGGTGCTGAAAATCTTGGGATTGTTTTCTTTAGAGTATCTGCACTTTTACTAACATTTCTGGACTTATTTTGGGAGGGAGACAGCTAGTTATTTTTAGGAGGTCAGAAATCTACTTATAATTACTACCAGTAATGCAATGCTTTTAAGCATATAAATAAACCAAATAATGCCTTACCAGACAGACATATTTAAAATATAGCAGACCAAATGCTGTCTTTTTAATTAAGAGAAAGGGAAAATGTGATATCAGAAAGCTGCATCTTAGCCACTAAATCTGAAGCTTGCATGTTTAAAAGCTTTAATTTTTTTTCTGATGCTAAAGAGTCATAGAATCATTAATGTTGGAAAACACCTCCAAGATCATTGGATCCAACCATTAACCAGCACTACCAAGCCCATGTCCCCAAGAGCCTCATCTACACACATTTTAACACAATGTCTAAGGAATGTCTAAGTTCATGCATCCAACTCTGCAATGTTCACCTCTGCTTTATTAATGTTTCCAAACAGGTCCCTGCTAAAGGTTTCCATGGGATTGGCAACTTCTTGGAACGTGACCTTGCAGTTAAAGTTTGACTGAGTTCCTGAAAACACTGACTTTCCATCAAACTGTTGATGTAGGTGGGATCATCATCAGTGATACATGTGCAACCTTTAACTGATTCAAAGGGAAGTTGTGTCTTAAGCCCTAAGCACCTTGCTTGGATTCTTGACTTCATGGTGGAACAAAACTACAGAATAAAAAGGTAGCCTAAATTAGAAAAGGAAATGAGTGTTTCTTCAGGGGTCTACTTCTTGGCATGGAGCAGGAAGTGGAGACACTCGGGTATTTCCAAGTCGTCTCTAAGAAACGACCTCTATTTCAACCTTGTTTAGTTTTGGTTCTTTTTGTCATTTGATGGGAATATTTTGTAAATTCTCATCCACCCTCACAGATGAGAGAGAAACAAGAAAAATAGAGGTATTAAAATCTTTTCTTCAATGCCTTCAAAATAAAAGACTCACATTTTGGTGACTGAAAATAATATTTTAGCAATTGCTTTAAATATTTATAAGAAATAAATGCAAAATACATAAGTAGGAGGTTACTATTTCACTGTGGAAAAATGAGCTTTGTTTCTTGACAATAAAAGGAGTCTTTATCTAACAAATATTTAAACATGTTAATATATGACATATTCAAGAATTCCATGTTTCTCCTTATAATAAACAGAATACACTATGGCTTTTCTAATTTATTATTATTATTTTTCCTGACAAATTATTAATTCACAAAAATACTGTACATATTGACCCTATAATTAGAAGGGGAGATTTAATCTGTGACACATGGCAGACAGATGAGTCATGGGTCAAGCACAGATATTTTCAAGAGTTTTGAGTGCTGACATTTACATCACAGACATATCCTGCCGAGGCAGTCATCCTAGGCCAACGATTTAGTTAATTAACAGAAACAGGTAATTTAGGACATTATGTTGTCTTACCAAGAACTGACTCCATCTTTCAGATAAAATTAGTGGCACTGGAATAGTAGTTGCCAGGGACATTTCATGAAATGAAACTTGTCCTGACCTTCTGTTGAAACTTTGGTATTCCACAGAGCAAAGTGCTTTGGGTAGAACAGCTGAGTAAGTCCTATCAAGGGAGAAAACAGTAGAAAATAATGCCCCACAAAAATTTATTTATGGAGAAAAGGAAGATAAGAAAGCCACCAGATGTTTGGGCTCCACATAGATGTGTATTTCTACTTATAAACAAAGAAAAGCCTAATATTGGTAGATAGCAGGCCTTTAATTATCTTTGTATTTTTCTCTCTTGCCTTTCCTGGCTCACTGGTGCACAAGGACCAATTCCTTTCCCTGTAGCCAGTAACAAAATTCTGTCAAACCCTTCCCCTTTCCTGCCTGCTGCTCCTTTGGTGTGTCTGTGAATAACACACAGTCAATTGTGCACAGGACTGTGTGAGAAATGCTCCACTTTTCTAACCAGAAAAAACTGGCACACATTCTGTTAGAAGTAAAATGTAAAAAGAACACCTGATTCTTATGGATACGAAATAACTTTTCTGTAGCCTTAAGGATCCTGATTAATTCTCTGTGATGTGTATAAAATTCACATGTGTCCTTGAGGTGATATGAAAGTAGCCTGACCCTGACATTATATGCTGTATAACTCGAGAAACAGAAGGTGACAATATTAATAATAACAAGGCTCCTAAAACCATGCTGGAGAGCTGCAATTAAGGATGTGCAAGAAAAACAGCATTGCGAGTTTCAAACTACTAGAAGCTTTACTTTATGGCATACATTATTATTTTTTACATCATTTTCCTGTGGGAATAAAAAATATTCCTCAAAACTGGGCAGAACACTGATAACTAATTTTGCAGAATGCTGTGATCCAGATTGTGTTGCTCCTTGCAGGATAAAGTCACTTCTCTTTTGTTCTCAAATCTGTCTTTACACTGCCAGTGTTTTCCTTCTGCCCCCTCTATAAAAAGAAGGAGACACAGTGAGCATCCCATGTTAAAGAGCAGGAGAACTTTACAGGTTTGTGATGTAGCTGATTCTCATAAAAGAAGAAAAGGTTTTTGCATTATTCAGCATCTCTAAATCTGGCTAATGCTTATTAAGGAGTAGGACCATCCATTGGCATGGTCATGGATGCACTGGAGTGAGATTCCTAAGTGCCACACATGTATGCCTCAAATACTACAGATTGCATTTTTCCCTGTGTACTCAGTACAGAATTATGTGTTAGCATCTGAAAATAAACTGTACCAAGGTAACCATGGTGACACTAACACAGAAGCACTATGGATGGTGCATGCTACAACATGGAAATCTAAAAGATAAATGCTCTGAATTTTCTCTTGGCCTGAGGATCTTCAGGCAAGGAGACCTAAATCCAGGGAACTAAATTTGGAGAGATGCTACCTCATTCTCCTGAAGACCACTGGAGCAACAACTCTCACTCCCTCTTTCAGTCCTCCCTGAGGACATGTGATACAAGCAGATATAATTTGACAGTCACGAGTTTCAATTATCACACATGGGCATCAACACAGTCTTTGCTTTAAGTAAAGCTCTATATTTAAGTGTCTCTGTTCACTGAGCTATGTTATTTGATTCAGAATAGAGTATGGGAAAAAGAAAGGCAGTATGAATAATCAGGGACTTTGTTGTTGAGAAATCCAGTGGCAAAACACAATATGGCTCAGTAGAAAGAAAAGATCATATGTATAAAGGTTACAGTGTGAAAGATATAAGAAATCCATGGTATTCCTGCAACAAATACATAATATTATAAAAGAACAGAGAGTGAATTTAGGAACTGGTTCTGGTTGAGCATATTTTGGTTGACCAGCACTTGTGTAGATAATGCCTTGCTAATAGCAAACCTGTCTATCCAACCCCATGTGGAGCTGCCATATGTCCAGAAGATCTGTACATGCCATGTTTTCTTCTCTAGATATGTAAGTGTTTTGGCTAGTTTTCTGGGATTTCCAGGCATCTGGCAGCTCATATGGGCAAGCAGGACCAGCTGAGCTGCCGACCTCAGAGGCTGTGAACGTGTATACATCAATCCCAAAGCACATGTCTAGTAAAAACCTGATGGAAATATGACAGGTCTAGACTATGTGGGTCTCTTATTCTGTGAGCTGTCTCAGTTAAGAAAACAGGCAGCAGCTGAAGCAAAAGCAAAAATATGAAACACAACTCAGGAATATGCCACTGGTGGGGTTTGCCAATGTAAAGCACTGTGGAGAACAGAGGTAGGTGGAAAGAGTTAATGCACCTGAGCTGTGCAGGTCCCAGGCAGCCCAGGGAGCTGCCACAAGTAGAAGAATCAAAGACATGGAGTGCATTCAGCCAGAGAAATCAGAGCCTACTGCTGAGAAGATAACTGCTGCTCCACAGCCCTGTGCTCTCAGGGGTGGGATAACACGAGAGAGGAAGGATGGGCAAATGCTGCCTGTGCACCACATGCAGCTCGAGGGCACTTCAAGTACATCTTCCATGTTCCAGCTATGAATTGATCACTGCAGGATGCAACTGGCACAAGGGGAGACACTACCAAATAATGCAGATACCAGATGAAGCAAAACCACAGGAAGTACTGAGACTCACAGAGCTGAATGACACTGAGATTTCATAGCATATTCAGCTGATCCTGGTGGGGAATTCTGAAAAGGTTTTCTTGCCTCCCACCTCTGAACTGGTTTGTGTGATGCCCTTCCCTTTACCTCTCCAAGAGGTGTTATGTACCTTGTGACAGATTTTGGGTTGCAGCTGATGGAGCCAGGAACGTTGGACACTGCTATGGCAGAAGACACTTGCTGAACTCAAAATCAAATCAAATGCAAATCAAGTAGCAAGAAACCCTGCAAGTTGCTCTTAAATTACTTTAAGGCTTAAGGAGTTTAGCAGGAATAACACAACCTCCTTTTGAGGCAGTAATGTGGAATAATAAAAACAGTAGTGCTTAAGGCTGTGTAACAGTCTGTATGCAAGAGAATTACCCAGATAATTCAAAACTGACACTGAGGTGTAAGCAGGCTGCAGACCAAAGGTAGAAGACAGGAAAATGTTTGCTTACAGCACAACACCATCAGTGACAGCACTTGTAAAGTTAAAGTGAGTTATGTCATTACTGCTTTAGGAAAAAAAAGAAGGCATTAATCTGCACTCTATAAAGGAAAAACAATAAAGCTGTTAAAAGCACTGGTCTCCCAAGAAAATAAGCAGTTGAAAAAAAGGGAGGCAAAAAATTCATAAAAATAAAATGCCAAAATAATGAAACTTTTCAAACAGTACTCCATTATAAAAGTGTTTGTTACTCAGTCCATGCATCCTGAAATAGTAAGCAAAAAGGAGGAATAACACAGATTTGAAGCAATGAAGGGAGAGAGGAGACAGTGATTTAGGGGAATTCCAGGAAATTGAGGACAGACTCAATAAATTATATCAAATCTGATTATGAAAACACACGTGCTAAAGCCACAGATGAGGAATATTGTAGCTGGGATCCCAGAGGCTTTTCATAGAACCCACTGAGGAGAGAGACAAAAGAGCTGAATTTGAAAAGGCAGCTGCAATCTCTAGCAGCCAGCACCATCTCACCTGCACCACAGATGCTTTAAGATGTAAACTCCTGGTGGGACAGCTGTGACGTTCCCTAATGCTGCTGCTAAGTGGAGAACCAACGACAACGAGATGGTGTGAGGAGATGAAAACAAGCACGAGCAAAGATGGAGAATTATTTCAGCCCTGATTCCGGGCCTTTCCCCGGAGGTCTGCTGCCTTAGCTGCTCTGAAAAGAGCATGCCAGTTTAGGAAGCCACTAAAGCAGTAATAGAAATAATAATAACAGCAGTAACAGGCTGCTTTATGTACTCTCTCCGTGAGGACCTTCACTGCTGACAAACCAAGGCAACACGGGAATGAGATTTTGAAATATGCTGCCAAGGCTAGGAAGGAATAAAAAAACAAGCTGAAGATACCAACAAAGTGAATGTAGAAGGAGTTTTGGGACGTTAGGGGAATCAAAGTAATAGAAAAAAAATAATATTACAGGAATTGCACATTGTTTATGAGGGGGGTGAAGGGAAACCAATCACATAGTGATTTGGAAGCACTATTAGAGTGGAGACTGCAGGGCAACTAAGGCTGATAGAGCATTTCACTATGAAACATGACTTTAGTATTAAGTATCCCATCTAGCTGTGAGATAGTCCTCAACTAAGAGCAGTTTATTGGTAAAAATGAATCAACTCACAGCCATTCTCTTTTGTGAGGAATACGCCAATTTGGGTTGCAGGAGGTGACCCAGGTGGGCTGCGACCAGCAGCAGTGAGGGATGGGCTGGGCTGGATTCAGGCTGAGCTGAAGGATGCTGTGGGTCAGAAACACTCACTGAATCACTGTTCTTTAGTGTAACACCCTGCATTGCAATTCCCCAGCCTGTGGGCAAAGCAGGGAGCAGACACTCCTCTTTCTGGACTCATTTCACCCCTTCTCTTTCACAGAACCTAAGGACAAGTCTCTTTCTCTTCCCCACCCCCTTCCTTTTTTTTTTTTTTTTTGTTTTCCTTTCTCTTGCTCACTTGTCTTTTTTAAAGCACCATTTGTAAAAATGTTATTTGGTTAGGATTTTTTTTTTCCACAAAATGTTTCAGTATTTTAGAGGGGGTAAAAAAATTACAACATCACTGCTGATATGGACTTGCAATTGCATGATGCTGCACATTTTGAATGTTGGTTACAGATGTCATAGCTTTATTCTTTTTCATGCTTTATTATTTATTCCACTGATTATTTTTTTCAGAAAGGGGCAGTGAATATGCTTTTAATTTTTTTGTCATTCAAAAGTAACTTAATGATTTTCCAAGAACTGAGTTTAGAGATACAACTATCAGTGCTGAAAGTACTGATTCCTCACTTGTACCAATGAAGTTTTAGCCATAAATATTCTCTGAGTCACCATGCCATGAGGTAACTGAAGTTGCATAGTACTGATGTAAAAGGTCTTATTTACTTAAAAATCAGTCCTTATCTGCATTGCTACCAGGAGTCTGCTTAGTCAGGCTCTAAATGTTACAGTATAGTCATAATCGAATGATGGACTAAATGTTAGTGTTAATCCAAGTCTGAGTCTTGTCAGGGATTACAGCTTGTAGAATACTGAATTGTTAAAATTCTCTGTGGCTAATTTAGATGCTGAGTGGAAGTTTCATATGGAAAATATGGATGGAAGCATATTTTAAAAATTGCTACTACTTTTTAACATCAGAGTATTTCAAATACTATTTTATGAAAAATCTATTTTTTATTTGTCTGATCACTTCTCTATGACTGCACAACATGAACTGATTTCATTTCAGATTTTGCTTATATTACATTCTTTAAATTTTGCACTTTTTCGTTTTAACATATTTAACCCTAAATCAGAAAGTGGATCTGACTTTCAGTGGGAATTTCAAAAACATAACTCTTCTTATGCAGGACCTGAGAAGAAAACCATGGATAAGCTCATTAATAACACTGATCAATCAGGTGGAACACACACTCCATGGATCCACTGACTTTTCTAACAGCTGCAACAAAGTCATCAAAATAGCTAAAATTTATTTAGGAAAATAAATACTTTGGAGACATTGGTATGTATTTTCATGTGTGGGTCCTTGTTTTTGTAGATGTTGACAGACACAAATACAGATAAAAACTTTTCCATGTACTTAAGAGCCAAGCTCCCAGCCTAACCAACACCCTGTGGTTGCAAGCACACAGGAATGAACTATTTTGTTGTAGTTGGACAGGCAGCACATCCCACTAATGAACAAACTACATGCTGCTGAGATTCTGTCCCCCTGTGGTTTGTGAAACTTTCAAACATTTCTTCTTTGATCTCTTGTTCCTTTCCAACACCACCTCTGCCATACAGTTTTAGTTTTCTTTTTCACTATTTTTTCCTTTTTAATGTTCATACTTTCCTGTTTTCCCCTGTGTGTTCTCCAGGTCCTTGTTATCTTTATTTCCTTTTTTTTTTTTTTTTTTTTAATACACCATGAGCAGTCATTTTGCATGCAGACTTCCCAGTGAAAATGCACTAATTAGGAGTGAAAATATAGCACAAAGAGTTTGACAAAAATGGAGATGGATAAATACCTTTCTTGACACACATTCTCAGTTTACTTTCACCGAATCAAAGGTTGGATTCAGACTGTTTCCAAGAAAAGCTTTCCATATCTCTGAGTTTCCTCATTTGGCCTCATCAGGTCGCTTTTACAGAGCTCTAAAAGTAGAAATAAAGGGAAACTCAGGATATTTATATAGCCTTCTGAACAGGACAGGGTTTTCCAGAGCTGTTTCCTGAAGAGGCCCATCATCATGTCCTGTGCCATTCTCCTGGAGTCTGAGGCACTGATAGGGAAATGGCAGAACAGCTCTGTTGGTCAGGGAAGCCTCTCTGAGAGCTTGCCTGCTCCAAACTTTCCATGTGGCTCATCTGCCCCTGAGCAGGTATCCAGTTTTATTTAATTGTTTAATTATTTGATTTTTAGTTAATTTTCTGAGGCTCTTCATTAAGTCAAAGAACATAAAGACCAGTGCACAGAAGTCAACTCAGACTTTTAGTAGGTGATTCAACTTCAGTAGTGTCACTTGTCCCTTCCCTGATGAGAGAAGGGTAAGGGAAAAATACTTTTGAATACGTTTAGGTGAAATGAGTCTGGATCTTTCTGTTCCTGTTGTTTGTTTTCCCCATGGAGTTTCCTGATAGTCTCTTCAACCTCAGAGTTCAGCTTTTCACATCTTTCTAGTATTTACAAAGAAACCCAGAAAACTTTAAGTTGCATTGTAAGTAATCCGATTAACAATGGAAACAGAAAATATTCAGAACAGAGATTTCATTTAAAATACCTTCATTTTTCCATAGCATTTTCTAAGAGATACTTGGAAATCTGGACTGGAATGGAATAATCAGTAATATAAAGCTGCTTGAATGACAAATAGCACAGCAAATGCTTTGGAAGTTTTAGATAAAGGCAGGAGCTTTATGAGTGATTTGCAGCAAATAATTTTATTTGATGAATTTTGCTGTCTTTCCTGTTGGTGTTCTGTGAATATTTACTCATTATGTGAAATTATTCACAAATTACTTTACTGAATAATTCTTGCTTTGCAGATCCCTTACAAATCGTTCATAGCAGATATTTGTAATTTTTTCTCCTCTTTTTTTTTTTTTTTAAATGAGGTTTGTAAGCATGGAGAATTGTTTCTGTTACTTAGCAGCTTGATTTATATAGCAAAGCAACACAGCAGGAATTGCAGATTTTCCATTATGCTGTCTGAAATCCATTTTAGAGAATTCAGTGAATATTGATGTTTGAATGTTTTGATGAGTAGAATTCTCATCAGCAATAACTGAGCTCATACATCTCTGCAGGAAAAGAAAATACACAAGAATAACATGCTCTGATAGACTGAGTTGGGGGCAGGTGGGTGACTCTTGAGTTCCCTCCTAAATGAAACTATTTTATGATTCTAGCAATGAATGCTTTCAAACCCAAACGAGTCCATTTATATTCCTTATTCTTCCTTACTGAAATGAGAGGTGGGTTCATCTCTGCACCTCCAGAGATCAAACTAAGGATTGTGTCTGAACTCATCACTGATGCTCTCTAAAACAGAAGTTTATTTGTTTCACCTGTCTCAGACCTGTTGTGGAAGTGTGTAGAATTTACACTTTTGGGGTACTTGGAGTATTCCACTGACTGACAAGGAAACCTATTTATGAACTGGAAACCCTGTGCCAGGGAAGAATTCACAGGGAAGAATTTCTTCCCAATATCCAATATAAATTTACCTTATTTCAGTTTAAAGCCATTCCTGTTATGGCTGCACTTATCCAAGAAAGATCAAACTGGAAGAACAGAAGAGATTAGGATAAGGAGGGAGATGTGCAATAAGTTCCAAAAACTATTGAAAATCTGGCTGGCTTGAGAGAAAAGAAATTAAGAAGTAAGAAATATATGCATGGAAGAGACAGATAAAAACAAGGAGTGTGAAAAATGCTTAATGAAAGGACAGTGTAAGAAGATGGACTAATGGGAGTTAAATGAATGTATAATACACACATGAACATGAAGGGATGGAAACTAGAAACATTTTGTAATAAGTGGAGAAAGGAGCTTGAATTTGCACCTGGAGTAGTAAAAAGCCTGACCAGTTTCATGAAAGGGATTATACTATTTGATTCTATATCGATTACCTTTCAGTCCTGTATTTCCCTCAGCTTTTTGGGGTCTTGGGGTTTTGTTTTTTTTCTTTTTTTTTTTTTTTGGTTGGCTTTTTAGTTTTGTGGTTTTTTTTTTTTGTTATTTTTTTTTTTTGTTTGCTGGGTTTTTTTAATTTGTTTTATTTTTAAGGACAGACTAAGAGTCCAAAAAGTGAGCTCACACTTTTCTCTGGAAGCTATGTTGGAATTGAAGACTGCAAACTGAGCAGTAATTATTCACTCATGAAAGTTTGTTCTACTCCACATTTCTCCTGTTTCTCACTGAATTTCATACTTACGAGATTTTACCAGAACATTTCACCCACGAAACAGCTGCTCAATTGTTAGAGGAAAAATGCAGTCAAGGAACTCTGAAAAATCAGTTTCATTCTCATTATTACTATTTATGTTCAGGCATCACCAGCGCCCAGGGAAATACCAACTCTATATTGCAGGGAAAGGTACATTGTCCTGTTTAATACCTTCAAGGCTTATTTAAAATATTCCAGATATCTGAGGCCTATGTCTTGTGAACAGAATTCCACTTCAAATATTACTTTACAGGGGAAGGCACTTAATGAAGGCAAAAAAAATTTCCTGGCTTATCCTTTTATTATTCATCTTCAACTATTAACAGTTGCTGATGATGGCTTCATTTAATAATCTCCAATCAACTGTTGCATATAGGCAAAGCCTTATAAAATAAGGGCCTTGTTTCCCTTATAAAATGATGGCTCAGGCCTTAGAATAGGGGCAGGGAGGTGTGAGAGATGTGAGAGACTGACTGCTGCATGTCCATATTGTGGTGCATGGTGGGTGGTTGGCTTGGGCTTGTTGTGCCTTAAAACCATGTCACTGATAATGGGCTAACTGCTGAAAAATGCCTGCTTTTTGCAATAAAAGACCTCTCCTTTGCACTGCCTGGGAACTCTGAGTCCTTTGCTTTATACAGTCAACAAGTACTCCATCCATTTTGCTGCTCGTTACTTTTCCATTATAAATAAGAGTAACTCAAGCACAGATCTGAAGTTCCCTCAGCTGTGTGTCTGTGCAGGTTTTGCTGACCTTTCCCTCTGTGTGGATGAAGGAAGGAGATTTTCTCCTCCCACCATAGTTATCACTGAGGGAAGCAGGACTTCATTTCCTGGGGATGCAAACCCATCAGGTAACCCAGGTTAATTTTGTGCTTTTAGTTCAGCCACCTTTCCTATTCCCAGGTAACACAGATTAATTTTGTGCTTTTAATTCAGCCACCTTTCCTATTCCCAGGTAACCCAAGTTAACATTGTGCTTTTAATTCAGCCACCTTTCCTATTCCCAGGCTCTTGTTCACAGATTCCTATTGCAGCATCCTGCTAACATGAGGACAGAGATTTCAATTGGATTTCAGTTTTCATTTCTTGGTTTCCTGCCATTCCTGTCTGCTCAGGGTGACCATGCAGGCTAATTTATTCCAACATCTGATTTTCCAGCAGTGTCACCCCTCCCTTAATCTCCCAGGGAAGACAATTTACTGATTGCACCCATTCTTCAGACCATTGGAAAGAAAGTCACAGCAATGTGGTTTTAGAAGTCAGGGGACAAGACTCCACACACTGGATTATGTTTCACCAGGATATTATTGATACAGACTAATGGTTCAGCATAGAGAGAGTGGAAGAGTGGGAACTGTGTGACAGAGCTCACAGGTTACTCCTAAGGATATTCCTGAGCCATTTTTTTATGTTTTTTTCCTGCTCTGCTTAAACCCCGATCTGGTTGCAAAAGAAAGACCTTGGGGGCATAACAAAAATAAACTGGCAAACGTGGTGATGGAGAACTGAGTGACAAACACTCCTCCCAACTCTGCTCTGCTGTCAGAGCAATTTCTCATGATCTTTCTGTCCACAAGCTCCATTCAAGCCTTCCCAGCAGCCATCCAGGCACTTAATGCAGGTCTTCAGGCTGCACTGCCCTTGACACCAAGTGTGTCGCTAATAATCTAAAGTGACAAGACAGCACAAGAGCTTTTGTTTAAAAAACTTATTAGCTGAGTTTAATAATTTGAAAACAAGCCTTTTTAACTGCCTAAAGAATGTCCAAACCTCATTTGCTTTCCATGGACTCTAAGTGGAAATTTTAATTAGAAATCAGATATGTCATATGCTGTTTAGGTGATGTAAGGTTTTTCATATTTGATTTATTTATTTTTCAAAATTTAGCCTCTAGGCAGCTATCAGTTATTAAGTATCTTCAGTCAAGTGATTTTTTCCTATTCTCTTGTGATATGCAGTGGAGACAATTTTTGACTATATATTCAAAATAACTTAGAAACATTCTCTTTGTGTAAATGATGTCACAGTATGTATAACGAAGTGTACTTCTGCAGATCAGGTTTCTACTATGTGGAAACATGACCAAAACAAAACAAAACAAAACAATCGTTCTTTTATTTCACCATAGAACAAAAGCTGAGCCATTTCCCTAAAATGCAAAACTTCTCTTGACTTTGTCTATAGTTATTTTACACTCTTCAAAGGGGATGAAGCTCTAGCTCTACGTAAAACTGTGCTAAGGCAGAACTGCAGGGCTGAAAAAACATGAAGGTACTGTTTAAACTTTTCTCTGCCTTATCAAACTTGGGAGCTTGTGGTCAGGAGAGGGGTCCTAACCTCAGTACTACTGGAAACAGGGCTGTGAGAGGGCAAGGAGAGGGCTGATGGCAGGACTTTTCCAGCTGGAAACATCTGATTTTATACAGTAACAAGCACAAATGATAACAGGCCTCCCCCCTTAGTACTGCCTGAGAGGTAGGAATAGAAATATCTATGGGGCTGTGTGTAGCTCAAGATGCAGAACCTCTGTACCTGATTATTTAATGGTTGCTCTTCTAGCACAAATGGGGGCTCATTTCCCACAGAAGTTCATCCTTAAAATTCCATCCTACAATGCTGAATATTTGAAGATATCAAAAACTTTTTTGATGACCCTTTTCACCTGATCTTAGTTTCCTGTCTCAATTTTTTTGCCTTGACATTGCTATCTCTCTCTGTAGGGAATTTTCACTTTCTTTTCTTTGCCAGCAGTCACCTAAAGACCTCCAAATTATTTTATTTAGTTGGGCAACATTCCTAATGCACCCAAGCAGGGTCACACCAATATAACTTTGGTACTGATTGGGCAGAATATGCAAAGCAAGTTAACCTTCATTATCAACTCTTTTACAAACTTGCTCTCTGAAAGCTGTGACATTTTAATTGGTTCATGTTTATGTTAAGAAATGAAAATATATTTTCATCTCTGTATGCCAAAGAGATGCTGTGCTCAATTCTGAATAAACAGGGAATGATGTAAAGAACCCAGTAAATTCATAACCCAATTGTTCCTGCCAATTTAGGATCCTTCCCTGGGTTTCTGATCAGCTGTTTTGATTTCTTTACCTTACAAAAATATCACAGATAAGGTTTACAGGCAGTGTGAGAGTTTAAATGGCAAAGCTAAAATGAGATTTATAGAGTCTTCTCCACTGAACCACCAGAATGCAAATAAATACTCACTGACTGTTACACAGATTTCTTGAAACAAGAACATTTTTTAATCTCTCCATCTTTTTTTTTCAAAATTAATGAAATATGTAGCTACATCTTGCTGCCTGTCAGACCCTGATGCTCCTAGCAAGGAAATCCTTTGCCTGACATACCTACTAGTGTACAGACTGTTTAATATGTACAGACCTGGTGTGTTCCTGGTTTAACAGGTTTCAATTTACATTTTCATATCAAGAACCAATTTTGTGCCACAGTCCTGGACAGGAGCTGGAAAAGTCTGTACTGAGGTGGGAACCTGGCTCCTGCTGCCCTTGCCTATCCAGACTCCTGAGGAGCTCAGTGCAGACTCACATCCAAACATCCCCAAAAGCCTCTTTTGGATCAGGCACACTTGTTTTTTTCAGGATGAAAGGTGAAGTAGGAGGGCAAATCCCATATTTTAAATACTTGCCAAGTTTGTCTATGGATGGGATTGTGACAGATTCAACCTCTTGCAAGCTTTATAGATAACCCTTTGAAATCTCTGTGATCGTAGCTGTAAAAAAGTAGAAATGGTCAAGCAATCAGTAATGCATGTTTAATTAATAAAGCCATTCATTAAATAACAGCTAATATCTGACTAGAACACTGAATCTGCACCTGTTTATAAAAAATTGCATTTTCTCCTTAGAAATTCTAACTGAGCTTTGGATACATGGTTTTATACTTACCTTGTGTGTCATTTAGTATAAATAAGGAATTTTTTCTTGTTTATCTGAGCTCTTTGCTAATATAAGACTACTGAAAAATAAAAATAACCGAGCTTTTTTTTTCTCAAGGCCCAACAATAAAGGTGAGAGACACCCATGACTGTTTAGGACTATCCTGCCAGGATAGCACTTATTAAAAAAACATTTTAATGTGCTCTTTCTCTCCATTAGATTCTTAGAATGAAAGCAAAGCTCCTTTCCCCCCCTTTTTATTTCTTAATAAAAGGCACTTTTCTTCCAAGGCAGAGCTATTTATCTCCAAGCAGACTAAAAGCCTGGAACCAGTTGAATAATAGAAAGTTTTTCACCAATTTCCTCTCTGGCTATTCTTTCAGTATTACTTCCTAAGTCTCAGAGGTTACAGGCTCATCATGAAATTGCACAGTAAGTTTCACACTGTATTTGTCTTCCATTGATTTTCTGCCCTTTCCTCCTCAAACTGGGGAAAGAACCACCAAAAATCAGATTGTCACAGCACTTCTGCCACCACACAAGTGACCATCATCATGGCTACAGTGACCATTTAAAGAATAAACATCGTATTTCAAACAGGCAAGGTGTAAAGGGACACCAAGTTTTAAAAAGAAATCGTATATTTGGAGTCTGATTGCAATGTGAGATGGTTAGAGATGGTCAATGTGCCATAAAAATTCAGGTATATACTTTAGTGAGACTTTACTCATTGAGAGAACACAGGTCTGATCATGGCCTATAAAAAGTCACAATTCATAAGTATTTAAAGGGAACTGACCACAAGCACATAAAAATACATTTATAAATTGAAATAATTGTCTTAGCTCCAGAAAAGAAAGTAACGGACTTCATTTTGTATTGAAATTGTAGGAAGAAAATTTCTTGGACTTAGATGGGATGTGGTTTTAAACCCAGTAGGCAAACAAGCACCACACAGCTTAGGTAGGTAGGAAGGAAGGGATCTGGGTGGACAGGGAGAGAGATAAACTTCAACTGGGAATCCACACTGAATATCTCACATTTCAGTTAAAGTATCACTCTTTTCTCTCTGTGCACTCAGAGGTTACACCATGATCTCCAAAGACTCCAGGCAAAGATGTGCCAATAACTCCCCACTGACCATGGCCTGAAGATACAGCAGCTACATTTGAAAAATATAGTGATCATATTTAATGTAGACATTGCATTTAGGTGCCTAAAGCCTGAAAAGTGGCCTGAAAGCTCCTTTAGTCAAGCAATGAGGTAACATCTGACCTGCCCTTCTCCACCTCTCTGGCACTGTCACCCATTCTGACTGCAGTGATCAGTTGTAATATGGGTTTGGGGTTGTTTTTTTGTTGTTTTTTGGGTGGTTTTTTTAGTTTTTTTTCTTTTTTTTTGTTTTTGTTTTTGTTTGCTTGTTTTCTGTCAGAGAGAAAAATCAGCCGAAGCCTCATACTTTTCATGATTTTTTATTATTATTTTGAATAAATAATGTAAGAAAATGTTGATATGATTTGACATGGTCTTGTCACCAGTATTTCTTACACTTTCAGCAACATCTAAGATAGAAGTTCAGTGTTGGATTTTTGATATTTATGCTCCATTAAAAGCACATCCCTTCTCTTCTGTGAACAGAATATATTAAATACTGTGCAGAAGTGTGAGATTAGTTATCCCACAGCTGAAGAGGTTACAATTCAAGCGTGTATTCATATGTCACATTCACTGCAGGACTCCCAAAACTTCCCAAACCTGGCTGAGCTTCGTGAGACCTGTTTGGGAATTCCCCAGGTAACATTAACCTGGTTTAAGGTGGGACATGACATGTGAGTGCAAGTAAGAGATGGGAGCAAGATTAGCCTGGCAGATCATTGCTGTCTAGATTTCCATTAGTTATATATATTTTCACATACCCTTGTTAAAGTCACAGCTCTATGTAAACACTTCTGTGTTAGTCTCAACCTCACTCAACAATTTCAATGATTCCTCACTCCATTTCCACTTATTTGACTGCCTTTGTCCCAATGTGTAGCTCCCTGTTCAAGCTGATTCTGCTCTTGAAGCAAAACCTGCATGTGAGTAGTGCCTGCTTTAAGACCACACAGCATGAGCAGTATTAACATGCATTACTTCTACAGTAAAAAGAAGGAACTGATTCCTGAAATACCTGTAAGCAGTCTAAAACACCTGGAATGAGCCTAAACTACATGAGCAGAGCCATGCTGACTTGAGTGGTTGAGTGGTGGACTCCAAGTTACAGAAGTATGAACTTTGCTGCAGAAATGCTGTCTACAGGTACATCTGGGTCATCCATAGGCTTTATACAAAAAGCAAGGTGTGAAATCCCTTGTTGGGTGCTCTAGCTGGGTGTCCCAACCTGCTGCTGAACCACTCATGAGCTGAAGGTCAACAGAAGTCAACCTGCAGAAAGACAACCATGATACCACCCAGAAGAAATCAATTAAAATATGCTGCCTCTCCACACTGCTAGAAATACATTCCTCTAATCTAAATGAAACTGTTTTGCTACAGTTTATACCCATGAAGAATTCATTAAATTGCAGCCTCTTTTCAAATTAAAAGCTGCTCTCTCCATCATCTCTTCACACTACAAAAACGTGTTTAGTTCTTTTCTATCAGCTGTTTTCCCCAGCTCGGATTTTCCACTGATCTTCTACAGACTCTAATTGTTCCTTCTCTCTCCAGGAGTGTCCTGTACAAAGATGAGCTCAGCTAAAATCCTGTGACTTGCTGCTGAGTAAAAAGGGAAGGTACCTGCAACAGCACACGGTCATTGCCTTGCTTTTCACTTGTGATCAGCCATAATCCCAAGGCTGACTTTAGAAGAATTGCTGATTGTTCCTTGATTTCTGTCTGTGAAGATCATTACTCCCACCTGCATGCAAAATATTACATTTCTCCCCACGAAATTAATTTAATTACATTTTCATCTGTTTGCATCGCTAAGAATTTGAATTCTACGCTTGTCTTCCAAAATATATTTCCTGGCTCATTACATTTAACAAAAACACTGACAGAGACTGACCTGGAAGAGATCATTGCAGAACCTCCTTCAGTGTCTCTTCCCATCAGTATCTGTACCACTGCTGCAGGATTTTTGTTTGGTTGGGTTTTTTTTTTATTTTTTAATTTTTTTTTTGTACCTGGTATTTTTCTCTAGACCTTGTTTGCTTATGAGAGTTCCATCTGAGACTGCATCAGAAGCATTTCTAAAGCCAAGATTCCTGATATCCACTGCTCCTCTCCATCCACAAAGTCTGTTGGCTTGTCACAGAGGGAGTTTAGATTGGTTTGACATGATTTGTTCATGACAAATCTATTCTGGCTGCTACTCATCTTCTACTCATCACTCAGATAATAATCTGTGTTGCTTCAGTACTGATTTTGTCTGTGTCAAAAACAGTCTGACTTTTAATGCAAAATTTCTCCATTAAGAGTTTCCTTCATAACACGTGAATTAAGGTAAAGTGAATGAAAATACTTTATAAATACTTAGAAAAAAACTACTTTTGGGGGCAGGGATTAGGAGTTGGTTGATTGGTTGGAGGGTTTTGTGTGCTTTTTTTCTCATGCCAATACAATGAGGATATGCTGGGTTTTCTTTTTGAAATGTACAAAGTAGAATTGAGAATTAATTGTAAAACCCAGCCATTCGTAACTCTGGATCTCTCAGAGATATATAGATATATACAGATATATACAGATATATACATTGATAAAAATCTGTGAAGCTTTTGCAAAAATATAAAATTAATAATATTTCCTGAAGGGTTGATTAACCAGGGAAGATATTGGAAAAACAAGGTACAAAATTAATATTTAGGTAGCATAAGGGAAGATTTTCTTGCCAATTTATTTCAGCCCTGTTGCAGCAAGGTGAGAGGACAGCCCAGTCTCTGCAGGTGGTTCACACTTTGGTTCCTCTGTCCAGACTGCCCCAAGATGCCAGTGAGCACCAGCTGCACACAGATGCCTGTGCATGAGGCTGGATGGAGAGCAGCACCATCTGGGAAGGGTCACTGGGCACTCACAACAAGAGCTGGAGCTCACCCAGCCCTGCTGAGACAAACACTCCTCCTCCTCTACACAAGCCACTACTTTTCTACACCCATGGAAATATTTTAAAGCAGGTTTCATGTCTCCTTTTCACATTGCTGCCCTTAGCCTGCTGTCAGGAGCTAAAATGTGTGGTGACATTCCACATTTCTGGAGTCCAAATCTGGCAGGGAGCAGGACAGGGAGAAAAATAAGTCTGGAGTGTGCTGGGGGCAATCAAAGCCCACTGCTGTTGTGGCAAGAGAGGTCAGGCTGTGACAGCTCTGCATATGGGTCCTACATCAACCCTATACTCTCCATTAAGGCTTGCTTAAAGAATCCTGCTCTGATAAGTTTAAAACATGGCAATTTATTACCAGAGTGGTGACAGCATTTCTCTATAGCACCGTGAGGAATCTGTCCTTTGTCACACCAAGGAACACCAACATAATCATTTTCCCTCTTGAGTCTGTGAGCCATCAGGAATGTCCAAAAGAAGTTTGTGCCTTAGAAACAGTAGATTCCCATGATATTTCCTCCTCTTCTCACAAATAACATAAGAGTTGTTACATGTAGGCATTTATGGCTGTAATTTGGTAAACACAGTGTACAGTCTTATCAAAAGGTGATAATGATAGATCAGGAAGGGAATGAGAAAATATTTCAATGAAAATAATAACTGTTTTTTTTTCTACATCTCTTAAAGGCCTTCTCTTTTTCTATTTAAATGTATATTTATATATCCAAAATATTTATATTCCCTGCTGTTAGTACAAAGAATAAAGTAATGCAAATGCTAATGAATATTAATGAAAGGTGTATAGAAAAGTTCTGAATAAATATTAATCTGTTTCTTATGATGGAATAGAAAAATTTAGAAGCATTAGCTCATTTTAAGATGTTAACATATTTTTATGGAATTTCTGGGACTGGATGCCTGTGATAGATGGGGCGACTCACTCAAGAGGTCCTTTTCCAACCTAAATGATTCTGTGATTCTGTGAAACAAAACCAGGATGTTTACTTGAAAATAAACAATAAAACATGCAATTGGTTTTTGGCTCTCAATGTTCCGTGTGCTGCTGCTTGGTGTCACATCAGCCGAAAGAACTCATTTAATGGCACAGGTTGTTCAGTTCCTTGGGGTGTCCTACCTCCATCACAATAAAATCTAGGAAAACCAAGTCCCTTTACTAAAATATGAAAGTATTTAATTTTGTTTTATAAAGTTAAATATCTTAGTTAAACTAACCAGGTTAAACTAACTTTGTGTTATCAAGTTTAAGTCTTTCTGGTTCCATGCAGGGAGGATTTTATCCTGCTGTTTCTCTGTTGTATTCTGTGGCTGTAGATGTGGCCAACATGCCAGGTGTCAAACAAAAACCTCCCCTTAGCAAACATGGCTCTGACTTTCAGAGAAAGGAAAGATATTGGAATTACGAGACAGATACAGACCATTTCTAAACACCTTTAGGAACCACTTCCAGTAAATATCTGATCTCACTTATGGCTGCAACTGCCCTGAGAACTGCAAATGTAAAAGGCACTCATGGAGGCACAGCTGGGGAGGACACCTCTCCAGACTTTTTTGGGTATCCCAGCTCCAACCAAGTTGCACTGCACATCTTCCTCTCACAGCATCCATCTCCTTGTCTTTTCATTTAATTGACTCTCCATCTATTTTCAGACCTCATCTGAAAAACACTCTCATGCTCAAACACACACGAAGTATCCCTCACAGCTGTTTTAATTTGAAGTACAAGGTTTGTATCTTTTAATAGGGGAAAGTGTTTATGTGAGATACTCATTCTTGCAAGCAATAAATACTGTGGTAACACTTCCCGGAGGCCAGGAACTTGTAGATATATTTATTTAATAAAATCCATTGTTTTGTTTAATTAGCATTTTGAAGAGAGAAAATTCCTGCTCAAAATCATGTCTTTGCTTACTCAGAACAAAAATTGTTTTCTCTTTGGCAGTACTTAAATGCTAAACAGCTCTCCAAACTCAAATTATTTGTAAGAAAAACAACCAACAAAACACATTTGATTTTATTTTAAGAAAAGCATTTACACTGTAGACTTTCTAATTATTTACAAAACTCTATTTTCTGTTTAGCTGAGAGCTGAATGCCACTGCAGCAGCAGTCAGGTCAGATTCAGTGGCAGCAGCCACCTCTCAGGAGGAGTGCAAAGGGGGTGGGAAGGTTTCTCTCTTCAGAATATGGGCTTCATGCTTTTTCTTTATCATGGTGAAAAAGACTGGCAGGTAACAAGGACAGAATCTCAACCTTCTGTTCAGGTCAGTCTTCATTGTGCCACTCCCAGCTGTGAATCAACAAGCATCATCCAACGTGATGCCTTTGATTCCAGTTGAAAATCTTGGAATTAAGGCTGGGGTGGCAGCACTGCTGAACGTGGTGGAGCTGCAGCACTGCAAGGGAACCTGCAGGAAGGAGCAAATCCCTGCCTGTGGTAGGAACAGAAGCTGCTTTATGGAAGCAGCTCAGGTCAAGGCTATATAAATTAAATAAGCAGTGTAATTTGTTGAACACCCAGCCTTCCTTGCTTCATCTGTATCTGGCTGCAGCCAGCAGACTGATGGATAGGTGCAGCTATCCTGTGTCTGCAGCCTGGCAAGGAGCTCTAAGTCACCTTAATTCATGTAATTGCAGACCTTTGGCAACGAAGGTGAAACTGCAAAAAACATGCCACAACTGCCCTTTTCAGATGGTGTTCTTACTTCTTTAATTCCACTGGCATACTTTAACTAAATGAACATCAACTTACATCTTTTACAGTTACAGATTCAGAACCATACCAAATGCAATAGTTTGTAGCTCCAAATAAGTGCAGATAGGTTTCTGAGTCAGTGTTTTCTGAATGAAAGGCAGTTTTTCCACTGAATTAATAGATGCTGGACTATATCCTAAATCTGCAGTGACTATGGTCATAAAAACTGTCAGTGTTAAAGATCTTTGGGGAAAATTCCAAAGTTTGAAGTAGTAAATTAATCTACAAAATCACCTGAACTGCTAAGTCTGCTGGAAAGGTGGCCAAGATTATTTAAACACTTTTCTTTCTAAAACTGTAGTTCTGACTAACTCACAGTTATCTTCAAATTTTAAAATGAATTTGCTAATTAATTAAGTTCACCAAGCTGGGAAGGCAAATGTTTTCGACATGGTCAGAGGACAGTTAAACCAGACCGCAGGAAAACTGTGCATAAATCGTTTTACAGTTTTTATGCACATCTTCCAAAAGCAGATCACAGTTTATTCTAGCTCCTCCTAGTAAGCTCCCATAATATCCATTCTATATAAATGAATATATACTATACTAACTGGACCAGCCTCTGCAGCCTGCTCATAATCAGCTCGTTCTAGGTGACCAAGAAGGAAAACAGAATATGGGGAGATATTTTGGTTTTCTTTGTTTTTCAGTGTATTTTCTGCTGCCACAAAGTCTGGTAGCGTGGAGAAATTCCAGATGGTTTCAGGATTGCTGCTTGGTTTAGTCAGAAGCCAAATATATAGTATATAGAACCATAAAGGAGACAATTTCTCATTCTAGACTTTTCTAACCAGAAAAGAGGTACCTTTATTTTGTGCCTTTCTGACCTTGCTGCGATACAGACATTTTCTATCACTTACTGACAGAGAATACAAGGACAATTGGAGCTTTAACTTGATCTGGAATGATTTGTTTCACCATCTTCAGATGTTGAGCCACCAGTTGTCTCAAAGTCCAGATTTAGAAAATTCACACATGTGTGTGTGTGCGTGTGAATGCACAGAAATTCACCTGGTGGCATAAAGCTTTAATATTATTTTGTATTGCTGGATCTTAGACTTCTCACTCTGCAGCCTAGAGCTGAAGATTCCTATGGCTGTACAAGACACTTTAGATTTTTATCCTTCTTTGAAAGCTGACCTGTCCATTAATATATTTTTCAAATTCTCTGTGGATTCAGGGATATTAAAAATATCCTAAACTCAGTATGAAAAGATCTTAGCACTTTTGTTCCTATCCTAATTTTTACATAGCTCTGACAAAGCCTTGAAAGAACCTTCCAAAAATGCAAAAAGTTTTTTCAGACTTTGGTGATTACAGCTAGTCCTAGTTTACGGATTTCCATTTCACCTTAAAAGTCATGGAATGGCTCTGGCTGAAATACAGACATAATTTACTGTCTCCCAGACAGATCATTAGCAGCAGAAAAAAAGCTTTGACTACTGTGTCTGAAACCATCAGTCTTCATTCTTGAAAGCCTCAAGTCTCTTGCCCTGAAAGCCTCCCCATCCTCTCTATCAGCAAGGAACCCTGAGAAGGGAGATGGTGCCTCAGCCAGGGTGGAGGTGGTGCTGCAATCAGTAGGATTGATTAAAACTGGGGGGTTGGGAGAAGGGAAATAGCAGTTTCAGGACAGGAATTCATTTGCAGCTTTCAATACTCTGTGAAAATGGCAGTGAGTTCCACAAGGAAATTTCTTAACAAGCATCAGCTCATCCAATTCTTAAAACAGTCGAGACAAGGCCATAGGGAAGTGATTCTGGTAATTTAAATATATACTGGACAAAGTCAGGAACAGGCCTACAAGCAGAAACTCTGGGTACAAATCCTCTGTCCTTGTTTTTCTTATTGCCTCTTTTCTAATTTTGCTTTCTTGCCACATAATGTTCATCTGATGGTAGAAAAAGAAGACATTACAGAGCTGCCCATGGTTTTGAATAAAGTAATTCAGAAAGACAAGTGACTGATTACAACCACGCAGTGCCCTGAACCTTTACTGGGATTAAGACCTGAGGGAAATTCTGCCCCTCCCCACTTTACACTGAACTTGTTGGCTGTGTTAAAAATCTCTCATTTCCTTCTGAAACAAGTGTGAGAAGCCAAGGGCAATACAGAATAGGTGATGGCATTTATTTAAAAAGTTGCTAGGAGTAGGCAAACTGCTTGCTGGTGTTCAAATTACCAGCATTTTAACACGTCCTTCCAGCAAATCATCCAGAAGTCTGGAATAATTCACTCACAGCCTTGCAGAACGCACCCGTTACCCAAATTTGCCTGTCACTGAATGGCTGTGGTTAAAGGTTGTTTAAAATGTAATAGGAAATATTGGACCTTTTCTTTTTTTTATGGTTTTGTTGCTGTAGTGAATATAAGTACTCACATACAGAAGTGTTGTTTTGGGGGGTGTTTTATTCCCAGGGATTCATTAAAAACTCCTTGTTAAAATGTTCCACAAGGTTGGTGTGCTGTAGCAGCTGAACACAGGACACAGTCATGTTAAAAGCTACACACCCTGGGAAATAAGTTTTACAAAAGCTAGGGCTAGGAAACAAAAGCGATTCAGTGAAGGGTGAAAATGAAAAGTTAACTCTCATAATTAATTAATTTCTGCAATCTGCTTTTATATCTACTCACACACACTGAGGCAATTGCGGAAGATTTTAATGGGAAAGGAAGAGATATTTACCATGTCCTTTGTTAGCAAAGCTGAACGTTCAGCTGGTATAATCTGAATAATGGAAGAGCTGTGTTTCAGCACACACTCCTGGGCTGGGCTGGGAGATGAGTCACTTCTGAGAGTGGACAAACACAAAAGAGGCTGCTGGCACTTGGCTGGGGCCTTGTTTTAATTGTGGCTTTTAGAAAAATCTTCAGTAATACTGTAGGAAGCCACATATAAAAATTCTTCTTATTAGGTTGTTTCTTCCTAATTTTAAGATTCTCTGGATCAGATTTGTATCCTGTTTTTTTCTAGCAGAGAGCTAAAGTCAATCTCCAGCAGAAAGAAAAAAAAAAAAGTATAAAAGCAAAACTAAGGTAGAGAGAAATTACTTCCCTGATTTCATATATCCAGCACTGGAGATGTAACAAACCTGACACATTTATCTATTCAGATAATGTCTCATTTCCATGAACTATGTTAAATTATTTTTATAGGGAGAGACACATTCTGACTATACATTGTTACTGTAATACTACTTGGAATCAGTCATAGATTAAGAATCCAATGTTTCACACACAGCACAAATGCAAAACAAAAGTTGATCCCTGCATCTAAGAATTCACAGTCCCACTAAATACTTCTCTGAGACAAATACATTTTACTTTGGTTATGTCACATGAGAGGTCAGCAGTCTCTTCTTTTTTCCTGTCCTGGAGGAATATATATATTAAAGGGAAATATAGACACAAATATAAATCATTCAAAAACTTTAGCTTTTGTGAAGAAGCCAGAATCTTTTACTTTTTTTTTTCCCAGGAAGTGCAATTAGTTAAAATGATGCTTATAAAACCCATTTGTTTGAAGGTAGCTTATCATTTTTATATCACTCTACAGTGTAGTCATAGCCTGTGGATGGAAGCCATTTATCCACACAAATGAGAGCGCATTTAACTCTTATGCTCATACATGAGCAACTTGTTTAAACACTGGCTGTAGTCAAAGGACAGCAGCACACTTTTGCAGACAGCAGCTCAACCTAACTCATAAAAGTCTAAAACAGTTGAGATGAGGATTTAAATGATTGCCTTGGACCAGACATCTTACTTTAATGTATCACAGAATCAAATCATAGAGTCACAGAATGGTTTGGTTTGGAAGGGGCCTTAAAGATCCTCTAATTCCAAACCCTCTGCCATGGACAGGGACACCTTGCAAATATAATTTTTATTAAACAAGACTATTTCAACTCTGAATGCCAGCTTTGAGATATTGGTGCACTCTTCCATCAGGCAAGGCCAGTTCTCTTCCTGCTGACCTGAGCTGGTCACAGGTTATCAGTTTAGCTTAAATATTGCAATACTAAAAAGAAACAGCAAAAAACCTGGGAGGACAACATTTATTGATGTAGTTTCTAGAAAGGAGGAAGCTCCTTATATTTTCTGTGCTTTTCAAGCTTTAGTATTCATGGGTTTTATTTTTCCTAGAAGCTTTGAAATCTAGAAGTCATCTGGCTATCTATTTATAGAAGTAATTGTAGGCAGAAAAGGCAGAAAAGCCTGTGTGTTACCATGACTCTAGAGTCCAGGGTTTTAAGATAAAATACTAGGATACTACTGGTTTTGAGCAAGGATAGCATAGCATTGTGTAGTGAGAGGGATGGGGAGAATGACCTCAGATGTTTTTGTTTTCTCTGTAAAACCAAAGCAATCAATGACCAACCATAGACACAGAACACGTGTCAAGCTCATCATTCCAGCTGTGTTGTCATTTTAGAATTATTCAAAAGGTCCTGATCCTGCCAACAAACTCCCTTTTTGTAGACATCTGCATTCATGCAAAATTTCTGCCAAACTCAGAGGATCTCAGCAGGCACAAAGGGATCTGACCTTGTACCCTGAACAGAAGAAAAGGTTAGGTGGAGGAGGAACACTGCCAGCCTGTGCTAGCAATGACTTATAAAAGACATTTTTTACTTGTTCTAATGTGAAAAACAGTCTTTTGGGGTGCTTTTTCGATGGCTTTTGCACTGACAACATCCTGCAGCAAGCACTGCTGTGAAGCCATCTGCAGTACAAGCTGCAGATTTTGTGTAGACCATGGGCATAATGAGAGTGTTACCTGAAACAGGTAAGCTAAAGAGCCATTCTACAAGATCAGAGGAGGTGTTTACTCATTGCAACAACAGCAAAAAGAAAGAAACCAAACCAAACCAAACCAAAGCACCACCACCAACAACAAAACAAAAAACTACAACCAAAAAAAATTACAACTATTATGTTCACATCAGGAGAAAGGCGACTATTAGGTCACTCCTCTGCCTTTGCTGTATCTTCTCTGAAGCTTGAATTATATTTCTCCCTTCTTTTCAGCCTCCCTTCATCCAAAAGGATGGATTGATCCTACTTTCCTTCTCACCGTTTCCTTGGAAAGCCTTGCATAGGTCAAGCAGAGCTTTTGCATTCATATTGATGTGTCCTTCAAATACAAAAATGTCCATTTTATTGTATTTGACTCACTCCCTTTCTTTTTTTCCCTCCAAGGATTAAGTGTCAAAGCTGCTTTTAGGAATAGGGACTTAGGTCTTGATCTAAAGGAAAGGTGACCATAGGCTTCAACAGATTCTGGATTAAGTCATCATCTTGTTACCCATTCCTTTTTGTGGCCTGACAGTTAAAGTTGATATGAGATATTCTGGCAAGGCAGTTTGTAGGAAAGAGAAAAATTCAGCCTCTCTTTGGCTCTGAAATGTGAATATGTGCTCTAATAGAACAAGGAAAAGACAGAGGTGGTGGAATTGAGACTTTCTTTGCTACGAAGATTGATGCTACAGATATTCACCTAAAGGTAAATAAGACCTTGTGTGTATGTTTACTTTCACTTTTCCACTGAACCATGAGAAACAAATTGGGAGAAAGTGATGGGAAAAGCCTAAAGAAAAGCCTAGAGAAGGGAATGTATCTTTCATGGGGAGAGCTGACTCTGGGCTTTGCTTTGGTCTTGCAGTCACTGGGGCAGGTGGGTGAAGTGACAGTCCCAGTGCTCTCCTCAGCCTGACATGATGGATGGCCAAGCCACTCTGCAAGGTCAAAAGAGATTTCCATACCACAGATGGGCAAAGCACTGTGAGACTGTTTCATTGCAAAAGAAGTCACACAGGGAGAAAAGAATGATTTATCCGGGTGAGAAATATTTCTGCAGCGTGATTTCTTCTACCTGACCTGAGCTTTGCTGCCTGCCTTTCAAAGCACTGCAAAAGGGAAGGCTGTGCCCAAAGCATTCAGTCTCTGAGGGTGGATCCTAAGGCACCTTTGTGCTTGGCAATATATTACAATTGCCTGGGAGCTCACTAAAGCCAAAGGGACATCAGGACCCATCATACATTGCTCGTGTGTCTGCCCTTTTCTGCTCATTCCTTCTTCCTCAGGCACTTGACTCATTATATTGCCTGAGGAGAGAGATAATGGCCTGTGTGGCAGAGGAGAGAGAAAGATGGAGAAAAAAAGAGAGATATCACATGGAGTATTCCTGCTGAATCTCTGATTTTAAGAAACACTCTCTGGGGCTTAAGCTGAGCTCCCCACTTTCAGGAGGTTCACATACCAGTATTAGGCAGGATGGTAGGAAGCTAGACCTGGCTGCATATCCCTTTGTACTTCCTATCCTATATCCTATATTTATCCTATTTCTATATTCTTTCTATCCTATATTTCTGTGTCTTAAGAAACTTTCCCTCCATCAAGTCCATATAAATCAGTGCATGTACAAAAAGAGAGAATAAAGGACTGGTTCGGATTTACAGCCAAAAATCTCTCCTCACCATTTAAAGAAAGGCATAGAGAAGATCCCACACATCATTTTACAAATGGTTCAGGAAAATCAAGATGATCACAGTCATGTAGACAACCACTCCAAGAAGCAGGAAATGCAGAATAATTTGGGGTTTAACTTCTTCCATAGTTTCAACAAAAGAGTACACATGGCTAATTATACACACAATTTCAATTATTCCCAGCCTCCTTTCTTCCCTTTCACATGAAGTGTGAAACTGTATTTTTGGCTCTCTAGTACTCTACAGCAGGAACACATGGGTGACAGTGAGATGAAGTTCTAGGTCAGTCATCTCCATGACTGAAAGGAGGCTGAAAGGGCAGAAAGGACAAATCCACAGTGTGAATAATTCATATGCATGAATAAATATGAATACCACATGATACTTTTAAGTAGGGAGCTGTCTTCGAAGAGTCACAAAGATCCTGCAGTGTGTTTTTATCATCTCTAAGCTGATATTTAAATAACTAAATGACCACCTGACCTTAAAAAATACTCAGGACTCAGCAGCTGTTAATAGAATTCACTTATTTTGGTTTGCTGTAGAATCTCTCAGCATCAAAGTTTTTAAAATCACACACAAATGCGTAAATTAAAAATGAACTGTGTTACTATAGCACTACTATGATCTGCTTCTATTTTCTGAACACTTTTTGTCTCACTTTCTTCCTTCAGAGTATGTCTCAATTTCTAACATATGTTCCTGAAAGTTATTCTTGTAAAATGCTTTCAGGGTTAGAGACTGGGGTCATTCTGTGTCTGTGGGAGATATCAAGTCAATTAGAAACAATATACTCTGTCCTGCTTAAAAAAGGAGAAGATCATAAAAAAGAGCCCCACATTCCCACATGATAAAAAAAATGGAAAGAGATTAAATAGAAGTTTGTAGGTTATGATTCCAGCTGGTCTCTGCAGTCTGTTTTTTAGTTTCAGATGTTTGCCTCAGGCCTGTGACAGTCACATCTCATTATGTACTCACGCTAGTGACCATCAGGGCAGAGACCACCCAAGAAATTCTGCTTGTTGGCTAATTATTGCCTCAAGGAACCCCCAGTTCACATAACCTCTCCCACTTGTGCATTGGTTTAGCTTTCTGTAACTACACATAAAAAAGACCTTGAGAAGGATGAGAAAGGGCTTGTTATATTGTACACAAAGAAAATGTTTCCAAAGTGTGGGGCCAGACACAAAGGGGATCTCATGCGTAGCTCTGGTTTTCAGAGGTGTTGAAATATCTGAAATTCTGTTATTGCTGCCTAAGGGAGAGGTAGAGGAGGGTGTTTACACCTCTTCTCTCAACTTGCCTCGTGCTGTTGCTTCTTCCCTGCAGCAGCCATGAGGGGCCAAATGTTTAGACAGGGAACAAGGTTTACAAGAGCTGTTCTGAGCTCCTGCTGAGCAAAGCCAAGCAAGACACAATTAACTTCCTGATTACAAATTAAGCTCTGTCACACTTGCCCTGCTGGGGCAGCAGCCAGAACAACTGGCATTAGAAAATTCCACAAGGATCCTTGGAAGATGGTGATAATTTTTCTGCCAAATGTTGATGGACATAGTAACAAGACAGGAGCCTGAACCATCAGGAGTTTGAAGCCACATGTGCTTGACAATACATGAAGGCAAAGTTCAAAGATTTCAGGGCTGGAGTTTTGGCCCAGCTCTCCTCTGTCAAACAGCACAATTGCAAAATGTGTTTTCTAGGTTTTATTATTTTTTCTTCCGCCTCTGTGCTGGTTTTGGCTGGGGTAGGGTTAATCTGCTGTGGGGCTGTGTTTTGGGTTTGTGCTGAACACAGGGTTGATGATACAGAGATGTTTTTGTTATTGCTGAGCAGGATCACACAGAGCCAAAGCCATTCCCATTTTCCTTCAGGCTGGGAGGAGCTGGGAGTGCCTGGGATCAGACACAGCCAGGACAGGTGACCCCAGCTGAGCAAAGGGATATTGCACACCCTGTGACCATGTAAAGTGAGGGGAAGAAGGAGGAAAAGGGGGACGTTTGGAGACATGGCGTTTGTCTTCCCAAGTCACTTTGATGTAGGATGGGGCCCTGCTCTCCTGGAGATGAATAAACAACTGCCTGTCCATAGGAAAAAGGGAATTAATTCCTTGGGGGTTTTGCCTGCATGCATGGATTTTGCTTTCCCTGTTAAGCTCTCTTTATCTCAACCCACAAGTTTTCTGCCTTTTTTCTTTCTGATTCTCTCCCCAGTCTCACTGGTGGAGGAGTGAATGAGGGTTTGTGGGGGGCTTGACTCCTGTCTGAGGTGAAACCACGGCATCCTCTCACTCTTCTTTTTCTTCCCTTCTAGATCACCAGTTCACCTTCTCTTCTCCCACTTAAGCTCTGCAGACATCCTCATGTTCAGACTCATCTAATTCTATTTAACCTATGGCTCATAAGACTCAAAAATTATAAATTTATCAGATGGGGTTTAAGCAATGATGAGGAAAATGCTGTTTTTCCACATGGCTGGTTTTGTACATTGTTTCTGAGGTTCAGCCTGTTGTGTCAATGGAAGAATTAAAAAAAAATCAGTAGGAAAAAAGGTCTGTTTTTTCCCCTATAAACTAAGTTGTGTAGTGACATGACAAACTGACTGGCTGAAAATGAAAAAAGGTAACGTCATTTTTGTCATCCTGAGGAATTTCCTGTCACAGATTTTTGGTGATACAAAAAAGTCACAGACATTTAAGAAGTTAATGGAATCACCAATGCAAGAAAAAAATCTGTCTCTGGTTGAGACAGCTCTTCTGGGTCACAAAATCCCTGAGATGCAGGTGTCTGAATCTTGGGAACGTGTTCTGAAAAGCAGTACTACATTTGTTCTGGTTTTTAGTCTTTCTTAAGGATCCAGTGTGGGCCATGGTCACAGACAAGGTCCTGAGCTATTGGAGAGGCGATCTGATCCCATATGGCTATTTTTAGATGAAAAATCCCACTGTTCTGGACAAGGCAGATGCTTTCCAGGGAAGAAAGAAGGCATGTTCTCTTTCTAGCTGTGATGTCTCTTGCATAGCTCTCCACTGGCATTTCCCAGACCCGAAATGAAACTTTTACATATCTCTGAAAATCTCTGGGTTTGTTGTTTGCAAGAAAAAAATTAATTTTCCAGGTATTTTTCAAATAGCTTGAGTTGTTCCACAGAATAAATTCTGAAATAAAATATCATATCAGTATATAATAAAATATCAGCAAATTAGAAAAAGGTGGAACTTAATTTTTTTTATTCTGCCAAAAAATTAATACAATATATAGATTTGAACTATAAGTTTGATTGTATTTATATTCTATTCTTTTAGTTTGATTTGCCTCCCAGGTGGTGGTAGTCAACACCAATTTGCATTCTGCATTGTAACACAGGATAGAGCAAAACAATAATTAAAAACAAATATATCCCCAGCTGCAGAGCAGTGGAAAGGCAGCTCTTCAAGGAGTCAGCCTGCACGGCCAGTAGCAATGTCTGTGTTCTGTAGGGAAAACCTCACTCCTTCAACTGAGATTCCTACTCCACCACATAATGTAGTAACTGCTCTGGCCTCTGTGCTTGGTTTAAAGTGATGGTGCTCCCCAAAACTACAGAAGTAACTCTCCCTGAAGGATGTGAATCTCTCCAGATTTACTTCTGTATCAGTGAGACACAGCACCCCTTCTATTCCTAAACAAAATGGGGAGAGCTTCAAATTTGGCAGCGAGGCATCCAGAGCTGAGTAGTATAGCTGAGTAGGCTATAGCTTTTACATGCAGGTACAAAAAAGGGTCTGATTTTGTAGTGAATAAAAACAATAAATCAATAAATCAATAAATCATTATCCACTTGAAATAGAGAGATGGCTCGTATCAAAACACACTTTAATCCTGAGCTTAAATTCTGTCTATTCAACAGCCTCTAATATATCCTGGCCTGCTGACACAGGACAATGTGCCAAAGGCATCATTGGATTGTAATCACACAAGGAAAGTGATGAAAGAAGAGAAAATCCAGCTGGAGAGAGCGATGTCCCTTAGCAAGTGAAAAGGTAGTGACAGCCATGAAAAGTAAGAACAAGAAAAAGAGAAATGTGTATCTAGTCTGAGTGCAAAGGACATGCAAGGAAAAAACCTAACACAAAAATCCCAGATACTGTGGTATCCTTCCAGCTCTCAGCAGGTGAATTACTCAAAAAGCATCACAGTCAAGAAAAACACATGTAACAGAGGAATTTTTTTAGTTTATATGGGCACAGCTCTCAATAGAGGAGTAACAGCATGCTGCTACTCATGGAAAGAGCACACTCGACTCACGTTTGCTTCCTACATTTTTGTTACAGGAGGAGTTTGGATAAGTAACATGAGGTGGATTTGAAAATACCTTGCAATTGAGGAAGAAGCACAGGCAATGAAAGCTCACATTTGTGCACTCCAAGGGCTGTTCAAGCTGTGGTACTTCAGACAGAGGGAAGTGAGAGATCGAAGTCTGCCAAAGGCCAGAAGCTGTGCTACCTGATGGAAAGCCAACCAGACTCCATCTATGGGGACTGGGATAAAGATCTGTTATATTTCTGTTCTTTATTTCTCTAGTGACTGGAATATCGCTTATCTGTTTCTTTTTCAGACATGACATAGCACATAATATCTCCACAGTTCTACATTCTGTTTGTCATAAATGGAAATCAGTTTTCATCTTATATTGCTCTGGTGGGACAACTACAGTCACTAAGGAAAACAACATTAATCAACATGGTCCTTTTATAAACAACATTCTACCTTGAGAGGTACAGGTCAGTTATCTGAGACTGAAATTCTCTTAGTTCTAATCCTGAATCAAACAAAGTAACATCACTTACTCAGCTGTTTGTCTTTTTCTTATGCCTTATGCAGGCAAAGGCAGGCAAGCCAAGAAATAGAAATAAATTGCTTCTTTAGAGCTTGATTGTTGAAGTGGCAAATAAAGTGTGGATGTTGGATTGGAGGTGCTTGCCATCAAGCTGGCATCTTCTTATCTCTCAAAACAATTTCCATTGAGAAATAATGAGATTTTTAGCATGCTAAAGACAGAATTATTCTGGTTTAGCAATCATGTATTCCTTATAATGTCTCATTCTTACTTTTTTTTCTTTTAAAATTTCTATTCAAAAAGGTTTTATTTAATTATCTTTCAAAAGAGAGGCATTAAGTTTGGTAAACAAGAAACTGGAAGTGTTTCCAAGGCTAAGATAGAAAGACCATTAGGAATGCTCACAGTGGCCTCCTGTGCAGCCTGGAGAATTTTAATCCTTATCTGAGCTGTTTGCAAATTGACAAGGGTATCTTGACATTTGGTGTAAGGACCTGGCCACAGCTTAGATAATGACTGCTGCATTATTTTCCTTCTTAATTGAAATTTAATTGAATACCATGCTGATAAAGCACACAATTGATTATTTGCTTCTTACTTTTGTGCCATGGCTACACATGCTCCAAGATTCTCTGGCTTCACTAAGCACTTCTCCTGGCCAACAGAGCCAGTGGGACATTTTCCTTAACCCTTTTTTTATCTATTTGAAGAGCCTCTCCAGAAGCCAATGAACCTTTTATACTCTGCTTTTTTTTTTTTTGTGTGTGATTTAGTTTTGTTTCTTCTTGCTTTCAATATTATAAGTAAGGATGTCTACTCCATCTTCTCCAGTCTAAATCAGTTTTTTGTGGCCAGGAATAAAAGGGGACTCATCTGCAGTGATGGACTTGGAGGCATCTGGCCCCTCTACTTTTAACTGACCTGGCAAAGATCCCCTACATGAAACACAGACCTCCCAGCAATTCAGGCAATGACTTATGCATGTTTTACATGTCATCCATATTCACCATGGCCAAATTATTTGTTTACAGGACGGTCTAAACAAGATACAGAAAAGGCAAAAAAATGGATGGAGGTATATGGTGCTTTTCAAGATAAGAAATTAAATAAATTAGGATGCCTCAATCTAAAAAAAAAAATAATTAAGAGACTTAAGCAGAAGTTTATAAAATTATGAACAACATGAAAGAAAATGAATAGGGAAATACTAATTTGTTTACACAGATGAGTGCCCAAAGGCATTAACAAA
>JANRGV010000084.1:66100948-66115256 GCA_024734035.1 Alethe castanea
GCTTTACATGGCTGCAGTTTCTAAAACTTCACAGAGTAAACACTCAGCCATGTATAATCCAAAGTGAGTTAGACAAATTAAGCTTTTTTTTTTTTTCAATCATACTGCTTCTCTTGCAGATGTTCATGTCCCCTACCATGATATAGGTTAAAAGCTGACACAAAATGCAGTATGCACCTAAACACCTCTTTCTTACACTCAACAGTGACTCACTATTAATTCCCATGGTTATAAAGCAAGCCTGGAGGCTGCAGGAATTTTTTGTTTTAAGCCACCCTGAAGATCTCTCACCATTTTTTTTTCTATGATACAGCAGCACAGAGATGTCTGAATTTTGACCTTTAAACTCAACATTACTTCAGCTGCGACATATATTGGAGTTGATGTCAGTATAGAAAAAATGGATTTGAAATGCTCCTTTGGAAGCAGCACAGGAATTCCTGTAGCTTGGGTGCAAGACTGTATTGACACAGAAGAAAGCTGCAAGATGGATACAAACATGCCTCATTCTGACTAAAATCCAAAGGAAAAAGAAATCTTCAGCGTTTTCCTATATTTAGTATTTGGTATTTGGAGTAAAATTCATACATGTTTTTAATAGCTTGATTTAGAAAGTGAAGTGTTCAGTTTAATAAAATTTGCCCCCAGGATGTCTCTGTTTTCCTTTAATAAAGGATGGGCACAAGTTTACAAAACGAAAACTCTTGATTGCTCAAAGACCTGTGTTTACCATGTAGATACAAGATAAGATGTAAATCTTCCCAGCAAAGAGAAAAAGGATGCAAAAGAGCATCAGCTTGTTAGAGTCTGTAAATCAAAAGTCTCTCTCGATTCTTCAGAGAGAATTCAGAGTGCAGGGATTAAATTAAAACCTTTGAATGGATTGAAGTATATTGAAGCCACTCACACATAAAGTAGGGGTGTAAGTTTAAATTTTAAAATAAGCATGCAAGTAAATAAGTAAGAATAAGTTTTAAGTGCTTTAGAGAATAAAGGTCTTAGATACCAGTGTCGAAGTAGGAGTTCAAGTGAAGGCTGAAAAACATAGTCCTAGATACTAGTGTTGAAAATAAGGTTCCGTAGAGGTTCCAGGAACATAGTTTTAGACATGATAGAACTATAGTAAGAATATTGCTTACATTTTTTAGATAGAGCAAAATAGACCATATGTGTAGTTTATACATAACCTGGCGTGCTAAGAAACTAGAATTCTAATAGGTTAACAAGTAATGGTTCATGTTTTTATCTTGTTGAGTAATTTGTGTGTAAGAATCTATGCACTGGGGAGAGATTCGCTTTTGCTCTTGCTCCTACTCTCTTGCTCTTCTTCACTCCTCACCACCATCATCATCGCCCGAAAAAGATAAGAGCTGCCACAGCATCACCAGCCCTTCCAGGACCTCGATGGGAGCAGCTTCTACTTCTGATAGGAACTTTACTTCTATTTGGGACTCTATACCAAAAACTTTTAGCATGGACTTCAATGCTTGTGACTCTTTGCCTTTCGAGACTAATGTGCCTTTGCAATAAACAATGTTATAGCAGCTAATAGCTGTTTGGCTCTTTAAAGAAAACAACCACAACCCAGCATCAGTGCTCAGTTGTGAGCTCCTGAATCTGCAGTCACAGCCTCCACATCCATCTCTTAATTTAGATCAGAGCTTTGATAGTCTTGATGTTGTGTGGAGTGTTCAGAATAATTGATTTCATATAACCTGTTGTGGCTTAACCCAGGCAGATAAAATCCTCATAGCCCTGCCTACAGTAGAAAGGGAGAGGAAATTGGAAGGGTAAAAGTGAAAAAACACAGAGCCTGAAAGAAATCTGGTTTAAGAAGTAAAAGAAACAAATATACAAGCAAATAAAACATGCCAGGCACAAGGTCATATGACCTGGGATATCCCTTGAGCAAGTTGGGGTCAGTTGTCCTGACTGTGTCCCCTCCTGGATTCTTGTACACCCCTCACTCCTCACTGATGGGGTGGGGTGAGAAGCAGAAAAGGCCTTGGCTCTGTGTGATCACTGCCCAGCAATAGAGAAAAGATCGCTGAATTATCCACATTGTTTTGGTCACAAATCCAAACCACAGCACCAGACAGGCTGCTATGAATAAAATTAACTCAGTCAGAGCCAAAGCAGTATCCCTGTGGACTTCACATCTGTGGGCTTCAGAACTGGGGGCTTTGGCTTTAGGGAACAGAGCCAGCTGGTTCTCTCTTCTTCCCAAACAGCACAACGTTCCCCCTGATATGTAGTATGGAAATGGTACTTTCCACGATCTCTGTGAAAAATACTGTACAGAAATGGCACACAGCCTATCCAATCCAGCCACAATCTCTTGAAACAAGAATTTCTTCTCTATCTTCTTTTCCAAATAAGGGGAGAGATCTCCTTCCGTTTGGAGCTAATGATGAGGCATTTGGAACATTTTCAGCAGCACATCCCTCTCATACAAAGCTTGAAGTTTAAATGTGACTTTGGAGAAAAATGTTTAAGATAAAAAAAGATTCTTTAGAGCACAGCTATTTAAATGGCAGTTTGGTTAGGCACAAATACAGTAAGGTTGTAATCATAGTTAAAATAGTAATCCATTTCAATATAGTTATCAAAGGATTGACTTCGAGGAAGTAGATTAAAAAAACTTATTAAGAACTTCCAAAGAAACAAATGATGTCTCCAGAAACTGGGAAGCAAAAAGGTCAATACTTTAAAAAATAGTATCTAAGCTATTCAGAATTAATTTTAAATGTGTTACAGAATCACAGAATATTTGGGTTTAGGGGGACCTTAAAAATAATTTAGTTCCAACCCCCTGCTATGGGCAGGGACACTTTCCACTAGCTCAGGTTGCTCCAAGCCCTGTCCAACCTGGCCTTGAATACTTCAAGGAATGAGGCATCCACAGCTTCTCTGGGCAACCTGTGCTAGTGCCTCACCAGCCTCAGAGGGAATTTTTGCTTCATAAATGCAATCTTATCTACCCTTTTTCAGCTTAAAGATTTTCCCTTAAAACTAATACATATATATGTATAAAGATACAGCTTTAACTCTTGCCAGTTTTTTTTTATACTTTAAGAAATCTCAGAACATGCTCATAGCAGAAGAAAGATGTTCCAGGGCTTCCTAGAATAAAGACTGGCACCTCTATTAACAAATTTCTTAAACTAATGAGGCCATCAACAGCATCTGTAAAAGACCTATGCCAGTAAAAAATGAAAGCAGGAAATATATTTTTCTTCTCCTCAGCCTCTAAAGAAAAGTTCCATCTCCAAAATTCAGTATTATTCTCCTAATTTCTTACTCTGTTCATCCCCTCAGCTCTTTTAGGGAAAGAAGCAGTGACCAGGATACAGTGAACAAAGGAACCTTGAAGTGGCACCAAAAGAAACAGCCAAGGAACAGACTGCCAGTTTTCCAATTTTTGCCATTACTAACACTTCAGTATCAAAGACAAGACAGGCAAAACAATGAGGATTACCCCCTTAGAAAAGCTTCCCAAATTATTTCGGTTTTGTCTGATTTTAATGGAAACCTGAAAAAAACATTCATAGTCTTAAACAGGAACAGCTTCTCTCATTAAATATCAAAGTGATTTTGGATATGTATTTCCAAAGAAAAAATATATTGAGCTTGAATAAATGAGAAGTATTTACATTCCTGCCTTTCAGTATATTGTGCATCTCAAGAGACTTTGTTTGCAAGATGTCTGTGTAGCAAGTGAATTAATCTGCTTTCTTTGATTAATATTTATTTAAATACATACTTTTTACCATGTGCATAATTTTAAAAAATTATTTTTAACTGTTTAGGTTATCTCTGATTAAAACAAACCAACCAAACAAAAACAGGACTTACCTAGCCATGACCCATCTGGCCATTTCCAAAAATGTATGGAATGTGAATTATTTGTGATGGCCCAAAACTGATTTTTTTTCACTTTGGATATGACACCTTTAGCTTTAATTAGAAATCAGTATTAATTCTAGCAGGGAATTGAATGTGAAGACTGTGTGTGTTTGAGAGAAGGACGTAATTCTATGGCAATTTATGAAAACCATTTTCATGTTTAGTTTAATTTTTCCTTTCTCATTTTGTCTTTTTTAATAAGACAAGGATTTAGTAGTATTGTGATTGTTCTGTTTCCCTTTCATTATCCTGCTGTTTAGCACAGGGTGCAGAACCCATGTTGAAAGAACAGTCTCTGAGGCAATTTCAAACTGATTCTTGCATGTTTTCTAAACCCACTGTTGCCTCATGAACAGGCCCTGCTTTATAAAATTTTGAAAGTAACATCCATGGTTTCTTTGCTTTGACCTTTGAAGTGTTACTGTGTCCTTCAATTCCATCATTTATTACACCAAGACTGATTCAGTCAACCAAGCCACCACAAAGTGACCTTGTTTTCACAGCTCAAAACACCCAGCAATGCAAATTAATCATGAAAGTAAAAATAAAGACAACTCTATTCTCTTAAAACCACATTGAACTGCATACCAAGAGTAATGCTCTTAACTTCTGATTTTGCCTCTAAAAATGATTATTCAAAAGCTCTTGCTTCTTCTTTTGAAGGAAATGGAATATGAAATTTTAAAAACAGTCTGGAAAGATTTGTTACTGATTATTTGAATAGTGCTGGCCCTGGGTGAGTATCATGCCAAGCAGACTTGGATGTAGGGATGAAGCAATTTGTTCTGGAAGGGTCTGACACTTATCACACACTGGTCTTACCAATTACTAATGGAATTTTTTTTCCAAGCTCAGTGCTTTCTTAAAGGAAAGGAGCTCACACAGGACATCATTATTAAATATATGGTGACTCCTCCACTTCCAAGACACTCCATTGCATTACTTTATAAGTATCAAGCTACACAACCTTAAATTACAGCTGGCTGCAGGTCTTCGGTATCTTTGATTGTGAAAGATCCTGACTGATGAAACTTTCTTACAAAGTTTGTGTAGAATGAACAACATCCATCTCTTTTCTCTGAAAACAAGGAAAACTTGTGACCCACCTAAAAATAAATAAATGCTACCGAAGATTGTGTTCTCCTAATTACTCATGCTTTTGGTATGAAATAGTAATTTTTAATACATAAAATCAATTTTATTTCATACATGCACATTTAGCTGAAGATTGTGTATGTGGAACAAACTGCCTGGGATCTATTCTACCATCAGAAGGAAATGGAGAGAAGAAAGAGAGTCCATAGCCCACTACTAAATCTAGTATTTCCTGTGCTTTTAAATGGCTGACACCTTTTTATACAGTAATAGTGCTGCAGTGGAAAGGGTTATTTATCAGTTCAATTTGTTCTCTTCAAAAAGATTAACTGTTGCTTCTTTCATAATGAGACAGTTTGGGATTTTTTCTTCTTGAAATGGCAAAGACAGCAATTATTTCTGTAAAACCACCTGTATTTTATGCACATACGTTTTTATTAGCTGCTTGAGATGGAGTGTCAGATGTAAGAAGGTCTGAAAACATAATGGATCATTGCACATGAATTTCTCTTCAACTGTGAAAACGTCAAAAGTTTTTCTTGAAAGATGCATTTCTGATATCTCCAGTTACAGAAATAACAAAGTGTTTCCAGTAATTTTTCATTTCTACTTAAAATGGGAGTAATCCACTTGTTGCTTAATTACTTTCAAGAAAGCAGTGAATTCACACAAGGAAATTCTGGGAAACTGGAAAAAATGTGTTGAAAATATAGGAACACCCATAGCTAATTGTTTTTTTTTTTAATTGTAGCAAGTCATTATCTAAAAAATCCCAAAAAAATCTGTCTACAAATACTTTAAAAGTGGAAAAAACTAAAGGTGTAAAAGCAACATAAATAATTATTATTTGTTCTTGAAGGGGATATAAAGAAATGTTTCATTTCTTGTATTTGCTAAAATAGAATTATTGAAGTTTGTGTTATGTAGACAGTGGGATGGAAAAAGGGATCATGTCACAGCAGGAAAATGGAAGAGACTGGGAAGGGACTTCAGTACACACTAACTCCCTAGTAGGTGCCTTCAGAGAATTTGTAAAGCATGTGACTATTCATAAATTAATTATAGTAATCTGAGTCACCACTTTCAAGACAATTACAGTGTCTTTCCAGGAATTTATAATTCATTGAGCAGTCTGACTTAGAATCACAGAAAGAATGGTTTGGGTTGAAGGGGGCCTTAAAGATCATCCAATTCCAAGCCTCTGCCATGGGCAGGGACACTTTACACTGGACCAGGCTGACCCAAGCCCTGCCCTTGGACACTTCCAGGGATGGGAAGTCTACAGCCTCTCAATCTATACCAGGGCCTCACCACTCTCACAGGGAAGAATTCCTTCCCAATATCCCATCTAACCCCGCCCCCTGTCAGTCTGAAGCCATTCCCACTTCTCCTGGCACTCCAAGCCCTTGTCCAAATTCCCTCTCCAGCTTTCTTGTCACCATTTCAGGTACTAAAAGGTGCTTAAACATTTCATTCTCTTCTCCAGGCTGAACAAACCCAACTCTCTCAGCCTGACCAAACCCTTGAATACAGCCTGGTACTGTGAGAGACTGAGATTTAGTACTTGTAGAATTCACTGTACCTTTGCATTTTCAAATGGAAAAGTAGGAAAAGATATGTTTATGCTATTAAAAACCCCAACCATATTGTAGAATTAAGCTACACATTGGTAGTCCTCAGGCTGAAACCCAAAATAAAGTTAACTCTTGCTGTGCCTTTGAAAAGTTTTACGAAATTCCTAGGGAAAAGCGTAATGAAATCTATTACAGTGGATAACCATCATCAAACAATGCCTAAAAGGTTGTAATAATGCCAATACAGTAAGAAATATGATACATCTCTGGAATGATGCACAAAATGAGATATAATTCCTTTTTTTTCCTATGGTTCCCCAATTATGCAGCCAAAAGACAGAGAGAACTGTTGGTGATCTCGTATGTCAGGATGTTCATCCTTAAAAAGCTTACTCCAAAGGACATGCCTGTCTTCATCTCAGACATCTCTGTGCACTTGCAACATGGGAAAAATGGTGAGGGACCTTCAGAGTGGCTTAAAATAGAGAAATTGCATAAAATTAAATAAAACCCAATTACTCTCTCTCCATTTGGAGTAACAGTTGATGTTTACTTTTGTGCAAGGCTACCTGCATTCACTATGTGACAGCTGTTAGGAAGCACTGTGTCTGTGGTTATAACCAAAAACCTGGTTAGAAGGGGTTTGCACTAGGAATATCAAAAAAGGCCAAGTCTGTGCCATTAATTCTGAGGAATGAGAGGACCAGCAGTGGTGAGTTCCATGAATGCCTCAGAAATCCCTGAAACTTGAGTCTGGCCTCGCTTCCTTTTGAACTTGCTGTGCATCTTAAAAACTGACCTTGTGTCTCCTCTGAAATAAATCACGTTGAAACGTTCTGGAACTCTACAGTATGTTTTTACATACAATCATAGAATTTCCTGAGTTGGAAGGGACCCACAAGGATCATCCAAGTCTGACTCCTGGCCCTGCACATGATCCCCTCAAGAATCCCGTCCTGAGAGCTCTTCCCTCTTCCATCCCTGGAACAGGAAAATGGGTTTGCAAAAATCATTGTTGTCATGGGAAACCTGTAATTCCAGCCTTGCATTGCTCAGCTGCAGTGGATGGTCTGTAATGGCTAGAAAATATTGAAATGAAAGCTGCATGCCTGAAGTTTTGGGCAAAATAGGTGTTTTTCTCTCAGATTTGTTGCTTATATAAGTTTGTGATGGAATTTGTGCACACACTGATGCAGAGGGAATTTCACAGTCCCCTGTATGCAGGCAGATGATTCGATCCATCAGGCTTCAGCCTTTGATTAAAAGCCTTGGGAATTTGCAGGTGTTCAATTAGTCACCAGAGGGAGCCCATATTATGTCATAAACACAATAAGGACTGAGTGAAAAGAAGGTGAGGGGAGAAAACCTTTAGGGAGACAGAGTGAGAGACTCGCCCTTGTTCCCCTCTCCTCCCTGACAATCAGGTTCTAGGAGTTTGATGTTCAGGGCAGGGTGGTTTTTTTCAGCAATGTTACATTTTATAAAGTAAATTTTAAGGAGAATGAGCACAAGCTCTCTTTTTCTTAAGCTATCAATATTTTTTTTTTTTAAATTTGCTGATGTACTAAAGGATGCTGGCAAGGAATCTGCTTTACTAATACATGTTAATAAAGGTCAGATGTCATGGTCTTATCACAGACCCACTTTCATGACACAAAATATGTCTAGATAATGAAACACAATCAAAAGGAGCATGAGATTAGACAGTTTATCTATTAATCTGTTATAAGAGGATGTTGGGATAATGCAGGGTTTTATAAATGATGTTTTCACTGGGATTTCTTCTCATGGCAATACCCACTATGACCTAGGAAACAGCTTTCTGTAAATTGCAAGGAGGGTTTTGTTTATTGCTGTACTAGGCAGATACTCTCTCATCTCTCTAGCTTCAGTTTTCCTCCCTCACCTTATCAACAGTAAAAAATACTTTACTAGAAGTGGTATTTTTTGTGAGTGTGCTGTATCTCTAACAAATCACTGATTCTATTTGGATATCTTCCTGAGTTATTTACCAGGGAAATGGCCTCAAATGTATCACATTTCATTTAGCAGTATTTGCTGTTAGTATTCTCTGTAGAGAATTCTTTGTTTTGCTAACAAAGTGAAGGGGGAAAAAAAAGAAGAAAAATTTAATACATTTCTAAGTCTTATTTATAGGATTACAATGGTAAAACAACTCTGCTTTGGAATCAACAGGAAGTTTTTATATTAATAACTTATCTCGCTCTTATGGTATGGTAGACACTCCAGTCTTTAGGGGAACTCTGGCATTGTTATAGCCTATATGAATTTTCCCACATTCGCACATTAGTTCTCTTGCAGACATCTACAAATGATCAGAGTATTTCAAAAGTCCTTGTTTTTTAGGAATGATTTGTTGCTGGTCAAGCTGTCTTCCTGCCTAATAGAAGCTATTGCCCTCTCTGTGCCTTCACCCTTTAATTGCAAGGCAATTAAATTCCCCACTGTTTACAGTATCTGTGTCCAAAATGAGTCATCACATCACCTTTTTTGTTTTTTTTTTTTTTCTTTTGCTACGTGCTTAGCAAAATGTAGTTTAATATTTCTCTGTCCTCATGGAGCTGGAGGTTTCTCCATTAATTGCTATTTTTCTAACCTTTATCCCTTAGTTGGTCAGGGCTTTCTTGAATCATTACATGGAAGATAAAATAGAATTTCTGTTTCTCACCACAATGCCCTAATTTTTGGGATGTATGCAATGACACCACATGAAAAGGATAAAGTATGTCTGTGACTGATAAGCACTGATTTTAAGAAAAAATATTCCATCTCCCACAAGGCTGGTACAGAATGCCCAGCATTTAATTTTAGATAGGATCTGAACTATTTGAAGGAACGTCATTGCCTGCTAGGAAGAAAATAATGTGAAATGTTGTGGGTATGATGTGTAACCCCAGCTACAGGTGCTGTCACAGGGGCTGCAAACTAGCTTTGTCCAAGGGGGCCTTAGGGCACAGCTCTGGAACCTGCACTGAAGTGAAACCATGAGGTTCATGAACAGGCAGAGACTTTGGTTATGGCTGTCATGGTGTATTTGCAACTTGTTCAGGTTTTACCTGTTGCCATAGAAATCAGAACAATGGCCAGGGAACGACAATTAGGGTTTCTTCTGTGGTTTGCACTCCATATCTGTACATTAGAGGTGGGACACAAGGGTGTAATCAGGACTTGCACTGCCCTTTCCCAAGTCAGGGGCTTTCTAAAGAGTTCAGTGAAAAGAAAATCCCCCTTTTTCAGATGTGCCTGGACTCAAATATAAAAGTACCAAAGAAGGGGCATGGGTAGAAAAGCGCTTCTCTAGTTCACACCAGTCATTCATCAGGAAAACTCTATACAGCCTGCTGTGTCAGGATGCAGAGCTTTCCTGGGCAGTTCCTGCCCTGGTTCCTCTGCGGTGAGATGCTCAGGACAGCATTATATTTGCTTTTTAAAAATCTTTTGGCTTACTAACGTTTGTGACCTACGTGCATTCTCTGCAACTGTGCTGCACAAGCTCATTGTTTCTGTTACAGGAGCTTCCACTTTTGACTCAGATTTATGTAATCTTTTTGTTTATGTATTCATTTGAAAGCTAAACATTCTTGGCCACCAGATCTGTTGGTGAATGTGATTTCTTTAATTATTTATATAAATGCAAATACACCATAAGAGCCAGCTCATCCCTGCAGTACTCTCAGCCCATTTTGAGAAGTGCTGTTAGGGACAGCATTCAGATGAAGTGACATGCCAATAGTGGCATGGAAGTGTAGTGGTAGAGGCAGGAATAAAAGCTGGCTTTTTTTTTCTTAATTGTTTCTGCATTGGGCCATATCACCTTTTCCGAGTTATCCCTGACCTCTGAAATATTTGCTTTTCTTAAGTTTTTCTTACATTACTCTACGTTTTGCAAAATATAAAGGTATTGATTTCTCTGAACACTGTTTGAAACCGTGTTCAAGCCTCTTTTTGATTCCTGTCCCAGCATGCCACTGGACCAGCTGTCCCTTACTCCCACCAAAGCTGTGGGAGGGCAGTGAGGGAGAGAAAACTGTTGAATATATCATTTCTTCTTAAATACTTTAATGAATAGAGTTTGTATGTTAAAAACTCAGGCAGACTTCCACTCCCCAGTCCCATCATCTAATGCAGTTTATATATCTGCATTAGCATGCTTGCTCACTCAGCAACCTTCTACCATATTTCCCTCAGTATCAAGTGTATTGCCAACCTCTGCCAGGATGGTTCTGAATTAAGGTTATTAGCTGCCCTTGCTGTTTCTTCTAAACTTCTTTGGCTTTGGAGGCTCCTAATCAAATGCTTAAAAGTTATTTCATTGCAGCCTTCTGTGCTGGTATTTGCTTCTTTTAAATGCACTTTTCCTTTCCTGAGTAGTCAGCACATCTCCCTCTCATGGCAATATACACTCCTAAGAGTGCCAGTGGCCAAACTTTGCAGCACTTCTGAGGGTTCCACGAGGCAATAAATTGAATATAGCAGAGTATGTGAACTCTTGCAACTCCTGGCTATATATATTATAATGAAGTGGGAGATGTGCTGATTATCACATAATACAGTTGTATTATGTACAGAATAGGCACCAAGAGGAAAGAACGTGCTTTGGTTTTATCACTCACTATTATGAGAAGGAAAGGACCCAAGTATGTATAATTATAAACTGCAAATGTCATGCCTCCTCTCCCTTCTTCCATCATCCAGAAAAATCAGCACATTAAGAAGGAAGCAATGCACTGGATCTTGCCTATTAGCCTCACAAAATCAGGGAACAAAAAGTTCACAACTACTGTCTGCAGTAAAAGAACTTCTATATCTCAGGAGTTAAATTCTGATTTTAGTTCTCATGGCACTTAAGAAAAGAAGAAATATGATTAACCTAGTGAAGGATGAATATCCACTAGTGGTCAACAGCAGTTGCTTCAAAAGGAAATGCAGAAAATGCAAAACAAAGTTTAAAGGACTGAATGAAGCAAAACATCTTTCTTGACATGGACAAGAAATTCTCAAATTTCAGTTAAACCATACCTAACTAGCCCCAAAAGCTATAAACTTTATGGCTTAGCCATTACATTTTTGTTCCTTTCCTTTAGCACCACTTTCTACATGTGTATATTCATGAATTGGTGACTTACAGAGGGAATGGCCTTTTAGAGCCATTACTGACTAAATCTGAAAAAAATCCCCCAAACAATGTACTATGAACTCACTCCCCACCTCTGAATGAAATCTTTTACAGACAGGATGCTTATGAGGTGTGTCCTTTTCTTATTCTACTGCTGAAATTATTTCATTTTGTTCCTGAAAGCAGGTGAAAATCCATGTCTGCACAACTGTGTTGAGGATACTCTCCTATTAAAGATGTGCTTCACTTAGGTATTCATTTTTAGCTATTCACACTGCTATGCTTTGTTTTCTCCTTCACTTTCTTAATATTTTGTTTCCTTTGTCTTCTATTATATTTAAAGAACCTTTTATGTTTATCTTAATATTCTTCCTCAGTACTGCTTCATTATTCCTGTTTGTACTGTCAATGCCCTCTTTATAGTCCCTCTGTTTCCTCACATAAAATTCTAACAATACTGCAGATCTTTCCTTTCCTATAATTTTTTAAAGCTCTGATTTGCTTTCATTTAACTTAAAAGATGTATCAGTCATCCTCCCAAGTGAAGTTTAATACCTGGTTTTACATAATGGCATATTCTCCTTTCAAGCTCACTCTATCACCACTAACATTTAGTTAATTTTGTCAACCTTTCTCTCTCTCTAATAAGAATTGTCTGTTTATATTTTTTATTAGGAATTCTTCCCTGTGACAGTGGGGAGGCCCTGGCCCAGGGTGCCCAGAGCAGCTGTGGCTGCCCCTGGATCCCTGGAAGTGTCCAAGGCCAGGCTGGACAGGGCTTGGAGCAACCTGGGAAGTGGAAGGTGTCCCTGCCCATGGCAGGGGCTTGGAATGAGATGAGCTTTAAAATTGCTTCCAACCCAAACCATTCTGTCATTGTCAGATAAAGAAAATCATGCTAGTACATTAGATTTTTTTTTTCTATTTATTCCTCCCAAGATTGTGCAATGACTATTTGGGAACAGACACATCCCATGAAACAAAACACATGCTTAATTTCTGGCCACAGACCTTTGAATGTGGGAATATTAGCCTAAGTACTAGAAGAGATTAGATGATCATTTAGGTAGTTCTGCCCATATCTTCCTTATAATCTACTGATCAGTGCAACTGTCAGGTAAACATTTGTGGGCCTTCAGGAGTATCAAGAAAGTGAAACTAAAACCCTTCTCAGAGTATCTGTGTAGTCCTTTGTTCAAGATCAACTCGACAAAGTCTGGAGCTTGTGGAGTTCCTGTGGTCTGTGTTGGCATGTTCCCACAGAGGCTTGGCTGGAGACTTGTTCCTGAGTCCTGCAAGGCCATGCAGCTGTCATGGTTTGCACCTGTGTACATTGGGGTGCAGAAGGGTCTGGAGTGCCTGGGAAGGTCACAATTCCTTGCTGCTGTAAATGAACTCCATTCTAGTGGGGACATGGCCCTGTGCTGCAACTGAGAATCTGCCCGTACGTGTGTCCTGATTTAAATGGAAATCCAGCAGGAATGATTTTCTGCGCATGTAGTTTTTGAGACATTCAACTAATGTTTGCCAGTGTGTGAAGTAGATGGGCCTGTATTATTTGCAGTACCCAGCATTTATCTTGAGGGTATCCAGTGTTAATTAAAAATACTTCTATTCACTCAGTGGAATATTAATAACACTGTGACTTAGTGCTTGTAAAATGTTTCAAATGTTAAAAAAGTATTGAAATAGGAACTGGATATTGCTTTTAGGATCTTCACAAGGGAGCCATATAGGTGTTATTACATACATTTTACAGGAAAAAACAGTAGGTGAGTGCAGGATAACTCAACTGCCTGATTTTTAAAATCCAGACCCAGAATAATGTGCATTATTTTCCTCATTCAGTCACTCTGTATAAGAAGTAACTATTTTAGGATAGGCTTATTCTGAAGTACAGCAGTCACCAGAAGGATTTAATTGCCAAGAAGATGTGGAGTATTTCAACTTCAGACGTGTGGGTTCCATCACTGGGGAGTGAGACAGCGGCACTCTGCTGAGTGTGGAGGTGTTCAGGTCACCTTTGGTTTCACTGTGCCAGCATTTCCATAGAGAATAGTTTTAGAACAATACATGTGCTGTTTTTTGGTTATTCAAGAGAATAATAATCTCGTGTAGCTCTGGACTGTTAGTGCCAGATCCAAGGTGGAGGCCTGCAGGGAATACACACTCACAGGAATACTTCAGATCCCAAGACTCTTGGGGCCAGTGGCCATTACCTGACAGAAGCAGGAGAAGGCACTTGAGGCCATTGAAGTTTGAGAGTGTTCCCACAGCAGACTTGGTTGCCATGTGTCCCCCTGGCTGGAAAAGACTGTACACAGTTTAGAAGTTCATAAGACTTTGTAAGTAGTATTTATCCAAACAGTAGTGTGGGGGTTTTGATGTTTAAATTTTGTTGGAAAGAATAAGAGTCTGCAGTTATGAGCTTACATGCAGTCTGGACTTGTCCATATTCTACAGCCTGAAGCTGCCTTCACAGTGCATTTGTAGTGTATTTATTTCTTAGGGAAAACATGACGTGAAGAATAACCTCATTTATAGTTAGATTTGCTTTCTAGACATTGACTATTATGTTAAGAATTTGAAAATAAAG
>JANRGV010000084.1:66115356-66126795 GCA_024734035.1 Alethe castanea
AAATAAAATAAAATAAAATAAAATAAAATAAAATAAAATAAAATAAAATAAAATAAAATAAAATAAAATAAAAATAATTATTAGTAGTATTAATATTAATATTAGCATTAGTATTAGTATTATTACTGAAATAGACTCTAAGAATTAAATCCTTTATCACAGCCTGTTCATTTGACATTAGAAGTGTTATTTTCTGGTATCTCTTAAACATAGTGTTTTTTTCTCTTTTTATCTCTTGATCCTTAGATCAACAATTCATTTGCAGTAAATTTAAGTCCTCAATTGTTACTGTGATTTTAGATCTTTGAGAACATCTTGTGACCTTAGATTGAAGGATGATGAATATTTTCTGTTGTGTTACTCAGTAGCCAATAAATCAGCCCAAACTCTTCCTTGAAATTCTCTAACAGAACTGCAGAAACTACAATTCATTTATCTCCACTTTTCTTTTTCGTTACTGCCCTAGAGAATTTAAGGAAAGCTGAATGTTGATTATGGTACAATAAATCCAACGAAACAGGATTTCTAACAGAAATTGCCAAAGATCTCAGATCTCAAAGGGCAAAAATCAGCATAATTTCCCAGAAGCAGTATTGATAAATAGATTGGCCCTGGCTGGAGGTGCAGTTCTGGATTTGTAGAGTGGTTTGTAAGCCATGAAGCACATTGCACACGTGCCTTTCTGGATGTTTGCCTTATTTGTTCAGTATTTTTTGAGGCTGTTGACCAATTCCACCCAAATCTAATGGACAGTGTAGAGTCTGCAAATAAATTGACATACTATAAATCCTGCCTTTGTTTTCCTGCCTTTCAAATTAAGAAGTTGAATAGAGTAGAACCTCCCTATTGATTCTTCTGGTAAGGATAAAGTTCAGCTCAATCCTGATTAGACAACAGAGTATGTACTTTCACATGGGACACTATGACCAGAAAAAGGGAGATTTAGCTGAAATTTGAAGCTTTTTGGGCAGCTCAGACACAAAGCAATACAAAAACAATCTTTGTTAGTTTCAGTTTGCATAAATATGAAGAATGTAATGGTCATATCATAGTAGTATCCCTTATCTTTGGGCATGTAATGGTTACAATTCTTAAACTTATATATCCAAGAGCTACAGCTGCCTATGAATTTGTGAGTGCTCAGGTTCCTTGAATTCAAGCCTCAAGGAACCTGAATTGAGTGCTCACTAAATGAGCAGAAATAAATTTACCCAGGAAATCAGTGACAGGACAGGACGAAATGGCCTCAGGCTGTGCCAGGGGAGGGTCATTTTAGACATCAGGAGGAATTTGTTCACTGGAAGGATGGTCAGGCACTGGAACTGCCCAGGGAGGTTTGGAGTCTCCATCCCTGGGATTGTTCAGGGAATGGCTGGACATGGCACTGAGTGCTCTGGTCTGCATGATAAGGTGGGGATGGGTCAAAGATTGGACTTAATGATGTTGGATATGTTTTCCAACCTAAGTTACTCTGTGATTCTGCAATTACAATGTGCATTTTTCTCCTATCTTAACTGAAAAATTACTGGCATTTTTCATAGTCCATTTTCAACTAAGCTTTTCTGTAGCATTGCACAAAATGAGTTTTCCACACTTAAAGCATTTACAGTACTAATAAAGAGGAAAGCACATTTGATGAGAGAGCTTTGCAAAGAGTCATTGAGCACTCATCTCCAATTTGTGTTTTTGATGCTTTCCCACAGTGTTAGGAGAGGCCCTTGACAAAACTGTCACAAGAAACACATTATTACATCTTCATCCAACTGAAACTATGACAATTCACAGGAGCCCCATTCTGCACACAACACGTGCCAGGGAAAGAAGAGCAGGAACAGAATCAGGGCTCTATGAACACCAGCAGAGTGGAAATAATACATACATTGCAAACGTGGTGGGTTTGGAAGAGAAATTAATTAAAACCCATAAAATTGACATTTTGATGTCAGGAACAAAGCTGTAGTGTGGAAAATCTCTGTTCTAAGTTAGGATGAGAAGGAGTGTTGTAGGACTTCTGTTTATTTTATAGTATTTCTTGGGATACAGTTTTAACTGAGGAATGATGTATCATCTCAAGGTATTTCACAGCAGTGTGACATCACTCTAGGGTATGTTAATTATGTAACATTGGCAGCAAGGCAAAATTATGATGGCTTTCCTCTTAATAGTAACACTGTTAATTAGAACTCTCAAATGAGGATGGGTTATTGTTCATAAAGCTTTGTCAGAGAGAGAAAATGAGTATTTGTCCTGACTGCAGGGTGCCCAATGTCTTTGTGAATAACTAATCTGGGATAATAAACATAACAGCAAAGGCAAGAGAAAGCAGGAGGATGCAGATGGTACCATCTGACAATGCTTTGGGTCCAGAGTCTTTTCAGTACTGTGTGGAAATTCTCTTTAATCACTTTAAAGATCATAGAATTATTTAGGTTGGGAAAGACCTCTAAGATCTTCGAGTCCAGCCATTAACCCAGCACTGCCAAGCCACCATTAAACCAGGTCTCTAAGTTCAGCATCTCTGTGAAAACCTGTGAAATAAAACAAAATCTCTCTCACACACCTCTTTCAATAGCTACATTAAGACTAGCAAATGGGATAAGTGTATAAATACCCTCCCAGAGACATTTAGTTCAGCTTAGTGGACACATTCATTGTCCTGCCAATACTTCCACCTTCATTGGTAAATTACTGTTTTCAGAAGCGAGATGCTCCCTTAGCACAAAAGAAGTTGTTCTTCATCTTCTCCAGTCATCCAGCAATTTGTGCTGTTGAATTTTTTTGGAAAAGGCTTCCAGCAAGTGGTGACATTTACAGTCTGAAGGATCTGAATGAGGGACTGTTGTACTGGAATTACCCCTTCTGTGTCAGCACAAGTGGTAGAAAAAGGCCCCAGACTTGGCTGTTTCATTGCTAGCTGGCTGATAGTTCCACATTTACTTTCTCCCATATGCTGTGTAGTACAGAAAATGGTACAGAGTGTGTCTAGAGATAGTCTTGGTTACACATCATCGTGTATTCAGTGCAGCAATTCTCATCAACACCAAGTAGCTAAACTTACTGTAGCTCCCTACCTAAGGAGGCAGGACCTCTGCCTGGGAAGAGAGAAAAGTAAAACAAAGTATTGCAGTTCACTTAATTTTCAGGTGTAATGATGCTTGAAAAAGTATCTTGACTTCTAATTTTTTTTTTTTTTGTTATTACATTCTGGGTGTTTCATTTGTATCTTGCCTAGTAAATAGAATCATTATTATATAAGAGCAACATAATACTACTACTCATGCAGCAGCCAATACACAGTGTGTTGGTTTTATTAAAATTCAAACCTAGATGGCTGCTGAGTGTTGGAAAGTACATTACTAATGTAACTGAATTGATTTTGTTGAACCCATTGAAGGTGAAAGCATTGGGCATAATTTGTCTACATTTCTGAAAAAAAGCACCCACATTTGAGACTTTACCACAGAACAGATCCATTTGTAAAGCCAGACGGCAGAAACCAGAGTAAACAATGTCCTGGAAAATAGACACAAAGGTCAGTTAAAGGAAAACACACAGCACAAAATCTGATTATGTTCAGGTTGGTACAAAGTGCAGTATTAAAATAATTCTTAGTGTCACTTTTGTAAGGGCTGTGCCAAAGCTTATTCATCTCAGTGCTTCATGCTTTGTTCTTCCCACTTTACTAAAGATCAGATGCTGGATGTGTGCATTAACCTTTCAAGGTTGGTCCCAGGAATATGCTTCCTATAAAATACAAAAAATGCACTATTTTGATCTCCTATACCCATCCATCAGGACTAACAGAATGCAGCTTATTCCACCTTGTCATCACTCAGCACAGAGAAAAGAGAATGGATGAAATAAAGTCAGCCAAAATTTTTCAGGAACACATAGCAAACTAGCATGTGTTGGTGAGGTGCAAACCCAGTGGAGTAGCTATCCAGCAGGTACCCATGAAATGCATCTGCAGTTCTGGATCAGCTGCATGCAGAACTGCTAAAGTACACTTGACTGGCAAGAATCTTTCCTGCCCAGTTCATGACTATCCAGAGAAATTTGTGAACACATAATAATGCATTTTGTTGGAGACAAAATGTGTGTTAATTGTGAAAAAAAAAAAAAAAAAGGAAGAAAACAAACAAACAAACAAACAAACCAAAACAAAAAACAACTTTGGATATAGGGAAAAAATGTCATTTCATATTTTTGAGGTGTGTGCTGTGAATAAAAATCAGCCATCCTTCACCTGTGTGTCTGAGAAAAAACTATGGGAGGATGAATTCTGACAGAGAGATAAGATGCTGAGAAAAGAAAGGAGTAGATTGACTAATGTGTCTAGGATTGTAACTAATTCAGAAATAAGTCATGGACTGAAGTGTAACCAAGGACTGGAATATAAATAGTTTGAGCAGAACAATGGGAGTCTGGAGTGGTAGCAAAGTGACAGGGTCAGTAATGGAAGGAAATACAAATGAACTGCAAAGCAGAAAAGATGAATGGAGAAAAGGTAATTTCAGGAGCATTGCAGATCTGTGGAAATACAGTGATCAGAAATGCAGCATCAGCACTAGGAAAATGCAATGTTTTTGGACAAGATTTTGCTGTGAACAGAAATTAATTTTAAGTCAGATCTTTGTTCTTCCATATGGGATCTAATGGACCTCTTAAATGCCTTAGGATAAGAGATGTATTTGTTATTTGATTAATCTCTGTGTTTCATCTATGTTTTTGCTCATTGTGGCTTTGTTATTTTCAATTATTTTTTTCTTTAAATGACGGACTGACTCTGACATTCCCTAAAGAGGTTGTTGATCTGTTCAATTGGAACAACTTGGCCTTGAGGAGATGCAGCAGAAAGTTCTGGATACACAAACTAGAAGACTACATAATGCTGAGGGATAAGAATACCCCTAGTCAGTCCTTTTATTTCTTTTCAATGTGTTTTTAAAAACTTCTAAAACAGCTGAGATGACACTACAAAACACATCAGTGGTTACAGAATTGTGTCAGATAATGCTCTGACACACCCTAATGGAGTCCAGACTGAGCTCTGTGTTTCAGGTGTCTGTGTCTCCATCAGAAACCCAGATTATCATGTTCTCATTCTGTCAGAAGAGTTTCATAGCTAATGTAGAAGACTGAGGCATAAAAGGGCAAAAAAAGCTACTCTGTGTTATTCAAGGGCTCTGTATTAGGAGCTGGATCCAGAAAGCACTGCTCTTGGATCTCAGACAAGTGTGGAATTCTTTCAGGGAAAAAGCACTGTGAAATCTTTCATATACCCTACCATTAACATTGATGATCTCCATTATGCAGAAGGTCTCAATGAACTTTGTTCTCAAATCTCTTAACTTTAGGAAATGAAATAAAGTTCAGAATAAAATTATAAATGACAAAAGTATTTTGCCTACTTAGGATATTCTCTTCTCAGCAAATTTTGGCTACCTTTCTACTCCCTAAAACCAGACATGTTGGAGGTCCTCAAGAAGAAATGACAAGCTGCTCTACTCTCAATTTTACATATACCTTGCTTAGAAAATCACATTCTTTTACAAAGAGTAAAGTCAGGAGGATAACATCTTAAATCTTCCACCCTGAGTTCCAGCACTCCTCCATCTTTGTAATATTTATGAAGTGTTTTGTAAATTCACTCCACACCAGTGTGTCCATATCATGAGTTAATCACATGTAATCATACATCCATGCCACAATAAGGCATAGGATAGAAAGCCAGGTACACTTCCACTTTTTGAATACTTTCAAAGCAGATCAAGCTTAAGAGTGGAGAGAAACCAAAAATGTGCTGAGTTGGAAGGGGCCCACAAGGATCATTGAATCCAACTCCTAGCCCTGCACAGGAGAATCCCAGAAACCACACTGTGTGTCTGAGAGCATTTTCCAAAATGCTATGGTCCATGGCATGGCTCAGACTATGATGGGTTTTGTTTGTCAGGCTCCACAGCACCTTGTTGGGTTTTTTTTAATCAAAACGTTCAGGCTCAAAGTGTCTCAGGAGCAATGGGGAGTAGACAGAGTCCAGTTACTGGAATTCTTGTATCATGACATGAGGAAAAGATGGGGAATATAAAAGATATTTCTTCTCCTCTGCAAGGTAGGAGGCCATGCATTCTATTAAATTTAAAAATGAAAGGAAATCCAATAGGATGGGCAAAGAAGAATCATGAAGGAGGTTGAGGGAATGCATCCAAATCAGGAAGAGCTGTCAGACCTTTGAACAGGACCATGTTCCCTTTTACCTCCCCCCAGGGTTTTGTTACCCTGCCTGCTGTTTCAGCCTTCACAGAAAAGCTGTTTTAGCTGCTCCTCTCAGTGCTTCCCTGACCATTCTCCTACTCATGGCAGGGAGCACAATGGAAATAAGGATCAAGATAAAATCAAAAGAAAAACAATCACAGTTTGACAATATTTTTTGTCATTCTGTAGATTGCACATAACTCATAGATCTGTCGCATCAAATATGGGCTGAATTTGTGTTTGTAAATCTGTTAAGTAAAAAAAAATAATAATTTAAAATAAATCTATATCCTTTTGAAACTTTCCTCTTAAAATGGGATAGATTTGTAAGCCCCGAAGTAATAAACACATCCCCTTTATAATGATGGTCAAGAGGCTTCACACAGTTGATTTGCAGAGATTTTCATTGCTGTAGAGCTATTTTCTATGGACCCCACTGAAAATACTGCCCATCAGATATTACTGTCTTTCTCAGAATTTTCAGTAAATTAATCAAGTGCAGAAAATGATGGCTTTTCAGAAGAGTAATTCCTGCATGATTTATCATGTTGTTTTTTTCACTATATGCAAGTTTGTTCAAATATTGTTTGAGTGTTTATTTGAATAAGCTCACAGAGTCGATATTATTGGAAGAGTTTATTATTTGTGTTCCTTACCTGCCTCATTTTGTAGGACTGTACAGACACAACACTATCCACCTTTCTACCTTCCACAAACATTAAAAAGAAAGATTCTGTTTGCGGTGAAGACATGTGAACAAATAAAAATGTTTATTCATGAGATCAGACAGATGTTCAAGAGATTTCCCAAGAGGTAATCAGGAGACTGAAGCCCAGTTTCCAGAGTGAAGAATTACAGAAGCACTTCTGCAACCATCCTGTATTTACCTTCCTATGGGCTTGTCTCTTTTACAGGATCTTTATTGTAGAATTCACTTGTTTAAATTAGTTTTTGCAGCCTCACGCAACATCCCAATTACCTCCTATCCATGTTGTGCTTAGTTTTGGAGATTGTTTTGCACACTGCCAAGAGAGAGGAAGGTTGAAGTATCCTCTGAGCAGAACCAAGTGCAATCAGCTCTGGTGGGATATCCCACTGGCACAACACTGCAAACACATGGAATTAGCTGGAGCTTGGGAAGCCTTATCAGCACAGATTAGCACAAGGCCTTACTGGTTCCAGGCCTGACTGGAATATTCTGTATTCTCAGGAATAGGAAGGAAAGAAAGGGGTTTGCTAAGCCCACCTGGTGCTGACCCTGGCAGACCAGAGCCAGCTGGGCTCAGCCCTGTGTGTTCTGTCTCCATCCCAGCACCTCAGCTCTGGCTGCTCCTGAGGATTTATCACTGCTGCATTAATGCAGCTGAGCTGTTCCTTGACCCGAGCTGTCGCTGTGAGTTACGGGGCCCCAGCAGCAGGAGATTTATCCCTTCTGTTTGATTGGCTGTTTGATGTTTGGAAAAGGGAGGACTCCTGTTGCCCCGCTCTGAAAGGGCTTTATATTCACTTGCCTGGAGCCAGCTGTTGTATTTTGATGTAGTTTCATTGAAGTTGGTGGAGTTATGTCAGGAAACCAGGTTGCAAGGGAAAAGATTAAATGCCACGTATTATTTCATATTGCTCTTGATCTTTTGTTAACATCTTCTGTACTATTTTCACATTTGCTTTGCTAAGGAGATGTATTCCAAGCATTTACTTGGAACAAAAAGTTAGAGGCATTCCTACAAGTACATATTAAATCAATGATTTTATGCAATTTGAGTTTGAAAAACATTAACAAAGGTACAAACAAATGGCACTGAATTCAATTAATGTCACATGGATTTTCTCCCTTATTTATTTTAACCCCAGATGTCTGTATAAATAAATTATTCCTGCTCAACAAAATCTTAACCATATTATTTTTAATTTGGTATGGTTTGATTTGTACAGACACCACCAACACCCCAGAGGATAGAACAGGAATTAAAAACAACAGCATTTCCACAAAACACCCATAGATGTTGGTACTTACAGAATATAAGTTATTACACCAATGCTCCTGGATTGAAGGAAAAACAAACAAAAAAAAAAGGATGAGGGAGAGTAGAGAAAAATAGATGGAAAGAGAGAGAGGAGAGAAAAAAAAAGGTTAGAACATAAGCATAATCCTGAGAGATTTATTTCAAGTAAGATCCAATAACTTACCACATATCTGCTTCAAGACCAAGAGGCTCATAATTTACTATTTCAGGAGCTAAAGGAAAAAGCAGCAAGATAAGTACCTAGTCAAAGAACAGATATAAGTCTCACTCTGAGTCCATGTATGTCAGAGATAATAAGCTAAGATGCCTGATAGATTAAAACACCTTAACGCAAGTTTAATTTGAAATCAAACGCTACAAATTTCTTATTTAAATTTCAAAATGTCACAAATTACACACACATTTTATAAACTGTAAATCAGCCAAGCCAAGCTAAGCCACAAATACTGTTTCACAGACTGAGAAAGAATAGTTTGAAGAAACAAAAAGTTTTCTCACCAACAAACTCTGGTGTTCCGAAGATATTTTTGAATTCATTTCCAAAGTCAATTTTGTGTGCTAAACCAAAGTCAATAATCTTGATTCGAGGCTTTGGTACATTCCTGTCCAACAACATTATGTTTTCAGGCTTTGAGAAGGAGAAAGGGAGAGAGAAAGAGACATTACACACAGATACAAACTGTGGACCAGTGTTCTTCAGCTCTGAACATTCCTTTTTACCTTCACTAGACACCCGAACTATGTTTTAGGCAGAAAAATCCTGTCTTTTCCTATAATGATCTAACATGATAAAAGTTAACTACAGTAAATTAGGATTTAATGTTGACGCTGGAGCACTATGATTTCCACAAGGCCAAGATTTTACTTCTTGTAGATGCCGTATTTTCATTTTTCATGTGGACTGACCCTAAGCAAACACACTGTCCTCCAGTAAAGATCACAGGCCTGCTCTACAGCCATTCCAGCACTGCTGGGAGCTTGCAGGAAACAAAACTCTATAAACTAGTTACTGGGTTCAATTTGCATTAGTCCCTGAAATAAGTTTCTTTCACACCATATAAGCAATCAGAGAGGTGTATCTTGTTGTCTTTGGATCTTCCAGGGAAATTTCTGGAATGATCCAGCTCCCAGATTTTAAGGCCCAACACACATATAAGAAAGGAAAAAGAGCAGGTTCTCCCGTATTTTCTAGCTTATTCTGAAATATGGACTTCACGTTGCTTTAACTCAAAATCTGCAAAGGCAAAACAAAGAAGATGAAATTTCAGGATTATCAGCAAAGGGATGTTTCTACACTGCATCACTTTAACGAGCATACAGAAACATCTACTCAGTCTCCATGTCCTGTGATGTCCATGAGCTGGTGTGCTCTGAGGTCCTGTAGCTACATCCATCCTGTTCAGAGTGTTCAGGGCTTCTGGAGTCATTAAGGACAGGTCTTCATCGTGACCTTCCTTTACCATTTTTTCCTAATCACAAGACCTGATATGTGTAAATGTAATTTTCTTTATTTCCTCCCTGCATTTCTATTGCATACTTTTATTGGTCTGCACGTTGCTGCCTACTTTAATGCATAAATGTTTGGTACCCAATGTATCCAAGGATGACTAGTTCAATCACAAAGACATTGTATTGTATCAAATTCACATTTGATACTCTTAAGAAATATATTCTTTTCTAGCTTTAAATCTTTTCTCTTGCTGACTATCATACAAAGGCCAAATATATTACTGAGGCGATGAGGATGAAACTGGAAAAGGTATGCTTACTCTGAAATCCATTCCCTTCCCTACCTCATCCCCCTTTCAGAACTACATTTCAATTGTAATGAAATAATCATGCCTCCTTTTTCTCTTGTAGGCCTAGCTGCCCACTTCAGCAGACTTCAGGGAATGCTTAGCCGTCTACCTTTGAAAAAAAATAAATCTTATGGGGGAAAAGATACTGAAACTGAAACAATGAAAAGCAGATGCTGAGTTTAAATATAAAAAACTCTGCTTTCACTATTAAAAGGATGCAATCAACAACATTTCTGAAAACAAACAAAAAAGCCACAAAAAGGAAAAAGACAGAAGTGGAGATCTGCTGCCTGCTCCACAGAAATCCTTGTACTTAACTCAGTCCAGTTACAATTAAATGCCTAAAAAAAAGCCCAGCTGAAAAAGGCATCTAGGTCAGAATGCTTCACCCAGATCTCTTTCACATTAAAAAAAGCACCATAGCCCTCATTTTTATTTCAGGTTTATTTTCTCAGAATGCTTTAATTTTGTCAGAAGGTGCCATTTCCCCTGAAGAATCTTATGTTAGAAACAGATGGGAACTATTTACAGTTCAGTAACTTCTTTCTGATGGCTGAGCCTTCCCCCATCTACACAAGCTAGCAAAACAAAACTGTGGCCAAGATCTGCATGATGACTGATTTGTGGCTAGAATTACAAAGGACTTAAATGGATGTTGCTTACAGTTGTTGAAGTTTTTATCTGTTCAACACACCTTAAGATCAAAGTGGGCAATTTGCAGAGAGTGGAGATACTGAACGCCATTAAGTATCTGTTTGAGAAATTCTGTGGCTTCCTCCTCCGTTAGAGATTCTTTTTCAGCCAGGAAGTCGAAGAGCTCCCCACCTGCAACACTTGAAGAGCAGAAGCAGTGTTATTGACAAGCTTGCTTTGACCAGTGGGTTCCTTTTAGTACAGCGGCCCTCAAACCTTGAAAAGCCTTTAAACTGATCCAGATGCTTTAAATGTTCTAAATATCAGAAAAAAATTATGAAAATTACTTAATTCTATACTCAAATGAGTAATTCCCTCCCTCTCCCTGAAAAGAATACAGTAAAAAGAGTCTTACTTTCAGACAAAAAAAGTTTAGAAAACCCAAACAAATATGGTCAACAGTATTTAAATTTGAGTGAAGTTAAAGCCTCCTACTCTGTCTGCACATTTAAAAGAATAAAATTAAATATGAAGTAACAAGACTCAAAACATGCTAAAAAAATGGGACATTATCTAGAAAATAAAACATGAATTGGTTCATATCAGTAAAACATCAGATTTCTACACCCTCACTGAAAAGTAAAAACCAAAAGCTTATTTTGAAATATTTATTGACAGTGGTCCTACTATTCGGTTTCTAAACTCCCCACAACATTCAACTCTTTGAA
>JANRGV010000084.1:66137336-66185686 GCA_024734035.1 Alethe castanea
TGAGTTTTTCTTAATCCCATTGTCCCAAAATTCACTTCTAAACTAAAGAGACTGGGAGAGAGAGATGATAAAAATAAGAGGGACGAGCCCGACCCTGCTGCCTTTCCCTCCCCAAACCCCGCTCTTGGAGAGCGCCGCGCTTCTCACCCCGCTCTTGGGGTCCCGTCGAGCCGGGGGGAATTCTTTCTCGGCGTGGTGGGGCTGCCCTTGCGGTGCTCCAGGTGCTGCACCCACGGAAAGAGAGGCGGAGATGGCGCGGGAGAAGAGTGGGGAATGCTGCTGGAGACAGCAATTCCCGGGTGGAAGTTGGTGTGGAGTTGGGAAAATGTTAAGCCGGAGACTTTTGGGGAAGCGTCGTGCTGGGGAGGTTTGGGAGTAGAAACAGTTCTGCGGCAGTGTTGGGGTTCAGGGTTCTGTGGTGGCATGTTTTGTTGGAGAGGTGGCCATAAAACACATGGAAAAGTAGCAGGGAAAGGAAATGCACTCATGCTTTCCAGAGTGAATAAAAGCAGGGAGGAATGGGGCATTTCTTCCTTGTAATCAGGGAAAGTGAGGGAGGTACAAAATGAAAATAAAATAAAATGAAATCAAATGAAAAAAAAAAAGAAATAAAATATTAAATAAGATGAAATCCTGCTCTAACTCATAGCTCCCAGAAGAGCCTCTGCAGAACTGAATGTGCTTTTATTCAAGGTAACAAAAGCTGGGGGATGCTCCGGAGGTAAAAGCACAAGTGGAGGCAGGGCCCTGGGGATTTAACCCGGGTGAATTCCCAGAGGTCTGGCTGAAATCTCTGCCTGCTCCTTTTTTTTTTTTTTTTTTTTCCCTATTTCTCTTGGGACTCACGGGGTTTGGTGGGTGAGCAGGTGCAAACCCCCATCTGTCCCTAATGCCACCATGGGCTCTAAAAGAGATTTCTCCTCCCATTAAAACTCAGGAAGCCCTGAGCATCATTAATACTGGCATGATGCAGGAGCTGTTAATGCAATTTTTCTTGTGCTGGCCAGAATTTAGCTGAGTTTAGCTGACTTTGCCTTCTCAGAAGGTTTTGTTCTGTTTTCCAAAATGAGATGATAAAAACACTGGGACTGGGACAAAACAAGCTCTCAGTGGGAGGACTCATGGGGACCTGTTTCTACAACACTCTGAGGTGATCCTATTACATCTTTCTCAAAAATTAATTTATTAAATCCTTCAAAACAGTGTTTTCTGCCATTTGTTGCTGCTCTTGAATTTTGAAATAAGCTGCTTAGAGATGCTTTTATGTTGCTCCCTGGGTATTGGAACCAGGATTTTCTTCCTTAGGGGTCAAGATTGCTGTCCCTATTTGCTGAGTGTTTGGGCTCAGAGTCCCAGCAGTGCTTAACTCCAAACTGGTATCTGCTGTGATGATCTGAGTTCCTCAAAACCTAAAATTCATCTCTTTTTTTCCTTCCTCCTTAGATGGGAAGAAGTTAGGCTTGTTAGTGAACCTGTAATATTTTCGGTATCTTAGGAAATAATAATTGGGATGGAGCCTGCATGATTTGCTGCGTTTAAATTGGAAGTGAAATGAGAGTTAGGGATTTCAGAGCTTGTTTTTGGAAGGTGACAACTTCAGTATATGGGGCAGAGCAGAACCAGCCCAAAGTTGTTGAAGTTTTTAAAAGCAGCTCTCTGGGGTACAGCAATTTCCTCAGAAATATTGACTTCCAAGCTTGTACATCCTAATCCCCTGATTCTGCAGAGATTCCCCTTTACATCCTTGCTTAAATCAGAAGAAAATCAGCCTCAGAGAAGGCACAGCCAATGTGTACAAGAGATGCAGCAAATATAGCATTACGCAAAAAACATCTTTAAATTCCATCAGCCAGGGAGAGGCTTAGAGTTACCCATTGCAGCATCTTCGTGGGATATTTTATCTTATTTATTCTTTCTCCACATTGCATCTTGTATTCCCACAGTGGTCTGATAGCAAAAGTTGTATCAGGAAGAGACCAAAAATACTTTTTATTCTCAGGGGATTCAAAAGAGCCGCAGCTCAAACCTGTCCTGGGGGCAGAAAAGGGCAGGAAGGGCTTTTAGCAAAGATCAAGCACCGAGCTCAAAGCAAACCACAGATTGATGGGCTTGAAATCCTTGTTGCCAAAACACTGCTTTTCATTTCCAAAGCTGAGTTCCCAGGCTACCTCCCTGGTACTGAGAGTTCTGTGGTACTGGGAGTTCGTGTTTGTAGACGAGCTGTCAAAGATGTGCATTAAAAAAAATAAAACCAAAAACATTTTATCCATTGAATACTAATCCTGGCACGGGCAGGAGGAGGCAATTGGGGCCACGTCCCCAGGAGGAGAAAAAGGATGTTTAACCAGTGGGTTTTAGAATCAGCATCAAAGCAGAGAGACTCTTCCAAGATATTTTGTCTCGGAGGAACTTTGATAAGATTTTTGCAACCTTTTTGCCATTTTAGAAGCGAAAAGCCTTCAACTCCCGGCGCGGACACAGTGACACTACCCGAGGGCTGTTTGGGAGGTTTAATTAAGGGATTGTTTGTAAATCACTTGAAGATTCCTGGATGAAAGGAACTGGAACCATGCAATATACTGATTTAATTCCGGGGAGTTGCTCTAAAGGCTTGTGAGGAGGGTGATCATTCATGCTGGAGGTGATGGCAGAGCGGCTGGAAGTATCTGCTCTCAGCATTTGGTTATTATTTTCCCTATAAACCATGTATTTTCTCTCCCCATCTGCACTTCTGAAAGGTCTAAACCCATCAGCATGAGTTCTGGGGTGTTGTTGGGGGACTGAGGGAGGTCATTTACAGCCAGTGAGCATCCCTCTGGCTGTGCTGTGCCCCCACCATCCTGGGGGTTTTATCACACTGTGCGAGCAGAGAGGAGCTGCTGGGGTGTAGGTACCCTAAATTTTGCCCCTTTATCCGTGATGCTGCTCCGGGTGGCCCCTTTTCCGTGTCCCCAAGGACCCAGCACAGCACCCAGAGCCCCCTGAAGCTCTGCAGAGCCGGGGAGGATGAGCTGAGTGGAGTTTTATCCCTTCAGGATGATGCTCTGTGGAGGCGAGGTCCTGCTGTGACATCCGAGCTGCTCTGTGCTGCAGGGCCTCAAACCCCAAGCTCAGGTGCCTTCAGCACCTTCATCCACCTCCAGCTGGTCCAGGCAGGATGATGCCTGCAGCAAACCCACCTGTGGGTGTGCAGGAATCCCTCCTCCCTGCTGCTGAGCTGATGGGGAGTGACCCTTAGGAACGTGCAGGTTGTGAGCCCAGCTGTGCACCTGAGCTCCAGCGCTGCTCCCAGCCTGACACCTCTCCTGCATGGCCAGAACCACCCTCAGCTCAGAGCAGAGCAGCACGGCAGGGTTTGAGCCCTGCAGGAACCCGGGTGGCCGGGTCGGGTCCATTCCCCGTGTGCAGGCATGTGAAATCTCAGCAGCCCTCCCCAGAGCTTTCACTCACTCCTGCCAGCTTCCTGCTCCAGAGCCTGTTTACGTGCTCAGCTCCTTCCACAACTGGCCCATCTCCACCTAAGGATGTTGTTTCTGAATTCTTGCAATGCCTGCCCTTTCCTTCACAGGGAGATCTTGAGCAAACCTTGCTTTTTTTCTTTTCTGTTTTTTTTTTTTTTTCCCCACTCTCTATGCAATGCACGCCGTCATCTGGCATTTGTTGTTCTCCAGTTACCTGTGCTATGTTCACTGCCACCCCCAGGGCTTTGCCAAATATTCCACGTTGCAGAGAGCATTTCCTTTAGGCTTGGAGCTGACAAACAAACACATAAATTCTTTCACTTCCAGTTTGTGAGGCCACCCTGATTCTCCAAGGGGGTCTTGCAGCTCCTTTGGGGATGTGCCACCCATCTCCCCTAAAACCTCTCAGTTTGATATTGGGGCTCAATAAAAAAAAAATCCTCATTTTTTTCCCTGAACTGCCTGGTGGGATGATGTCCCACACCCCAGAGTGAGGGTGCTTCCTCCAGTGCTTCGTTATTTGGGAGGTTTGGGGACAGTTTGTCTGAGTTTCATTGGGTTTTAAGTGCTCTAATTATGTATTTGTTGTAGACTGAACACCGAAGCCTTGCAGTGTTTTGCTCTGGGGCTCCTTGAGGAATACACAGACCCAGTGCAAACAGGCAGGAGGATTGTGCTCTGCCCATATCACAGCTCCAGAGGTGCTCAACCATTGGGGCTATCCAAAAACAGGCTAATTTTATGCTAAAGAAGCCCTGTCTGGGAAGGTAGACAGAGCTGGGGAGAAACAGATGATCTTCCCTGTTACAGTACAAAAATAATATAAGATTTTTTTTAGCTATAAACTGAAGAGGTGAAATGCTGTTTAAAGGACTGGCTGTGGTGGAGTTCCCCTCTCTATTTTTCAAGTGTTTGGTGGTCAGACTGTGCAGTGAGTGGCCAGGGATGGGGGGATTCTCTCATCTGGGGCTGCTGTGGTGGAAATAGGATTGAGAAGTGTTCATAAATGTAGATGTGATGCTTAGGGACATAGTTTAGTGCTGGATCTAGCATATTACCTTAATGGCTGGGCTGAATCCTCCTAGAGGTCTTTTCCTGCTAATGATTCCATGATTCCATGGGCAGGGACACCTTCCACTGTCCCAGGGTGCTCCCAGCCCCAATGTCCAACCTGGCCTTGGACACTTCCAGGGATCCAGGGGCAGCCACAGCTTCTCTGGGCACCCTGTGCCAGGGTCTCCCTGTCCTCACAATAAACCTGAGGTTCTTTCAAAGATGACTAAACTTGTTTCAAGTTACCTGCTGGCCTTGAATTGCAAATAATGCTGGAAATAGTGAATATTGGTGGGAATCTTGGAAAATGCCAACAAGAGGTTTCATGCCTTTGAGGGGTGCAGAGCTCTGTGGTGGCTTATTTGGGGTGACTCTTGGAAGGTTACACGCCCATATGCACTTGATTTGAGCTGCTGTGTGTCTAGAGACAGCCTTTGGCACCAAATATTGCTGAAATCCTTTGGGAACCAGAAAATGCCAGAATACCCTAAAGAGAAAAAAACCCTCTCTCCTTCAAGAGGTGAAGCGAAGCTGCTGAAACTCCAAAAGCACCAAAATCCTTCATTACTCACCTGCCTGTTGGGTCCTAGGTGTGGCTGATGGAAGTTTTCTCATCACCAGATGTGCCTGCTTGGCAAACCTTTGCATCCCTGCAGCTCTGTGTGTTGCAGGCACCTTTTCTGCCCCGTGAATAACGTGCTGCTCACGACTCGCTTGGCCGCGGGCCAGGCGCTCTCCGCGGACACCGGTGACAGTTTGGTGACAAAGCACTGCAAGGACACGAGGAGAATTCAAACAACTTATTAAAATCCACTCAGTGTGATGTCTCAGAGCCCAGCAGAGAGCTTGAGGGGGAAGGAATGAGGGTGAACCTTTATTTTGGGCGGTGGGAATTCCAGCGCTGCTGGAATGTCTACTTTCAGACGTGCATCCCAGCAGAGGGAAGGGAACAGGACAGGCTGAGATTTGTCTTTCAGCAACTTGTGAATGACATCCAGGGTTCTGTGTCTTGGGGCTGGGTGGCAGCAGGAAAGGGATGGGTTCCAGTTTGGACAAACTGGGATGACTGGACTTGAGGAGGAAGGGAAAATTGGAAGTCACAGACTGACTCTTCTGCATTTTTCTCCCACTGAGGGACCCAAGGCCAAGGCCATGTATGTTCAGATATTTAACTAAGGTGTTTAAGATTGAAGCAGAGCTATGCTTGAATCCAGCTGTGTCTTCTGAAGGCAATTCAGATGTGTCTTGGGATTATTTATCCACTAGAGATGCTTGTTTCCATAAATGCTCCCAAACATGAGCTGATGTTGCACCAAAAATATCCAAGATCTGCCCCTGGAAACGTTGTATAACACTGTTTGTATGTGCTCAAAAATGTTAAAAAAAAATTGGTTTTGGGATTTGGACAAACTTCTTGCTGGTGGGTCAGGACTGCACCCTAAAGGCTGCAAAATGAACAGGCAAATAGGAAGAACACGGTCCTTGGGTTTAAAAATCCAATCTGCTTGTTGTCAGGTGCAGGACAGATCCTTAGAAATAGGCAGAGATGGGATCTGTACTAAAAGCTCCTCCAAAACTGAAAAGGTAATTTTAATTTCTTTCTGAGTCAATCCCATTTTAGATGTTGCTTTGAGGTCTGGTTCATATCCTTATCACCCTGAATAAAAATTGGATTAATCCAGTGGGTTTTTTCTCTGTTTCACAGGCTCTGTGTGCAGGGATTTTTGGTCTTAGGCCACATGGCTGATGAGGGTGGTGAAAGGGAAAGGAAGGTCATTTTGCAGTGGGAGAATAAGACCTCAGTTATTAATGGCAAAGGCTGAAATTTTCTCTCTCAGCCTTAATTGATTTTGGCAAATTTAACTGGAGGAGGAGGTAGAAATTGGCTTAGAAATTAAGCTCTAATACTTAAATTTATATTAGATCTATTGTAGAGAAATGAGGAGACAGCCTTTTTAGACATTTATTCTAATTGGCTTCTGCTAGATACAGAGAGATGACAAAGAGAAAAATACCCAATTTCTAAGTTGGACAAAGGGGACTTGAAAGGCTCTTCAGAAAGGCTTGGAGAAACTGTGTTTGAGAAAGTCCTTCTTTGAAAGCTAAGAGCAAAGGCCACTTTTTTTTTTTTTCCTTACTCCCTGGAGTCTAAAGGTAGAAGAGCAAGATAAGACATTCCACCACATAGGCAAATGGGGAAAAAAAAAAAGAAGGGAAAAGTTTAAATGATACTGCTGCAGGCTGTGAAAAGTGGAGAGCTCTCAGGGTGACTATTATGTGCTGCTTATCAAAATACTGTGGGCCCTGACTGTGAGAAAAAGCAGAGTAGTTAAAGAGATGCTCTGTGCCAGCATGGGTCTGGTTAGCAGTGGTTATACTGGAACAACATCAAGTAATCAAGGTCCTCAAAATATATCTATCTATATCTATATCTATATCTATATCTATATCTATATCTATATCTATATCTATATCTATATCTATATCTATATCTTCATCTATATCTATATCATCTATATATATCTAATCTATATCTATATTTATATATATATCTATATCTATATCTATATCTATATCTATATCTATCTATATCTAATCTATATCTATATCTAATCTATATAACTATATATCTATATCTATATCATCTATATATATCTATAGCTATAGCTATAGCTATAGCTATATCATCTGTCTAATGCAAAGGGTCAGGGAAAGAAACTTTCTGAAGAAAAATTAATCCTTTATGACCAGACAGGGGTATCATAATGCTCTTACTGCCTCCTAGTCTATGAATTCATAGACACCAGGGATTAGCTGTCTTTACCACACAGACAAATACACCTGAGTCCTGAATGACTTGATCTTAGAGGTCTTTTGCACTCTTAATGATTTTATGATTCTAATGCACGTTAAAAGGCTAATTCTGACTCCCTTCAGGAGCCTCCTGAACTATTTTCACCCCTCCACACTCCCCTTTCAGTAATTGGCAGGATGGAATCTCCAGTTCCATAGATTCCATCTGATACTTCCCCCTGACTTCTGCAGCCACATCAGGAGATCCAGTTCCTTATTTCCCAGGCTCTGTGGGTCTCTGAACAGACATTTCTATGCCCATTTTTGACCAAGTTCCTCCCTCCCAAGACTTTTATTACTCCATCTCATGCACTCACTATGTTTTTCTGTTCTGTTCGATCCTAGGAAGGCAGGATTTTGGTGCAAGACTGACTAGAACATTTCATCTTAAGAAGTACATAAAAACCATCATGAGCAGACTTGAAAAAAGTGGTTTGGGAGTATAAACAAGTATAAGACTTTCTGAAGTGAAAGAAACTAAAGATGCAGCAGAATAGAAATAAAAATGATTAATTCCACCTGAGCACTCTGTCTTTGCACATGCAAATTTCTTTCATTTAAGCTTGGTCTTAGGCCAATCTCTTTTCAATAAGACCCAGAACTGCAACAAAAGTCACCTCTGGTCACTCAGAAAAAAATATTTTCTGCTACACAAGGTCTGGTTATGCACCAGTTCCAGCTTTGTCAGCGTTTTTTGATCTCTTCTGTGTATAGGTTATGTATCTCCTGCTGTTCTGTGCCCACCTCTGCACTCCACAAATTCCCTCCTCCTCCAGCCTGGTTGCTGTCTGGAAAAAGCCAGTCCCAGCCTTCCTCCAGAGGATTTCCCCACTGGAAGCTCCCTAAGCAGAGGGAAATGGTGAAACTGCCACCCTGGCACTGAGCCGTGCCCACTTGAAGAGCAGAAAGTGCATCCAGTAACTGTGACCAAGAGCTGTGAAACCTCCCGTGGGTACTCTAGGAAGAATCAGGTTTATTCTTCTACCTCTCCCTGACACACTTAGTGAGCACATATACCTGTGTGAAGGACTCCTGAAAATCCCTTATCCCTCAGAGCTCCACTGCAAAGCTCCTTGCTTTTAATGGGATTCCAGTTGTGTAGGACTGAAGCATCCCCTGCCACTAACACAGATTTACACTGTCACAGTGGATGAGAATTTGCCCTGAGAACCTATTTAAAAGAATAAATTTATTTAATTCTATATTTAATAAAAAATAATATGTTAATTTGACAGACAGAGTGACAGCAAAACAGCAGCAGCAAGGACCACCTAGAGCAATTTTTTTTTTAAATAATAAAAATAAGTTTATTGCTTAATTCCTAGCTAAGCAATACATCATCCTATTTCTCTTTAAACCCCTAAGGTTCTGGCCTGAAAAGCTTTGAGGATTGTACCCCAAACAGTACAGATAAGCTCTTATCAGACAAGCACATGCCACCAAGAATCATAAGAGCATATGGATACTCTATTTTTAGAGGAGAAATACACAACTTCACATGGAAACTGTATACCACTAAAACAGATTTAAATATATATCCCAAGAAAATATTGCTGATGGGGACACCTGTGTGCGTTCAGCACAGTCATATCCACAGTGAGCTGGATTCACCTCTCACAGGGGGATTACCTACCAATTCCACTTTCTGTTTGCTTTCAGATCTGGCACAGATGATGTTCATCTTGTTTCTTAGATGAGTGTCTTGAGATAAGGATCTTCACTGAGCTGTTTCTAATGCAAGTAAAAGGTTATAAAAGCAGGATGTGTCTCCCTGGGGAGGAAAACAAGACAGATGTCACCCACCTTTCCACTAACACCATCTGTCTGCAGCTATCTGTTCCCAGATCTCTTCTGTTTCTCGCAATTTTCCTTGTATCCAGAAACAGAAACTCTTATTCAGGACAGATGAGGCATCTGAATGAGGTTCCTGAGCATTTCAGTGTGAAACTGAAATGAAATCAGAAAGAGCAGCTGATGGCAATCCTAGCTAAATCAGTATAGCGATGTTTTCCCACAGCGTTTTTAGATGTATTTGTATTTAAGTCCCAGTTTAAGGGGAAGTTCTGAGGCATTTAAAGCATGTCCATTCTAGCACCTCGTTCTACCTGTCAGTCATAACTACATTAAGTTTTAAGACAAATCCTGTTCTGATTAGATTTTTCACTGTTGTTCATGTAAGACTGAGTAATTTCAGAGATGTTACACCAAAATATACAGACCACAGATTCAAAAATGAAGCAACATAAGTGTCAAGTGACTACCAAAGCAAGATAACCAATTTCAAGACAATAAAATCCTGTAATTTAGGAATATTCACTAAGCTCTCTTGAGGAAAGGAACACCATTTTAGGCAAAGAGAGGCAGGCAAAAAGCAAGAGCTACACACACTGATGCATAACTTGAAATCTTTTAGAAAGAGCAACAAACACTTAGAATTCAACTTTTGCATCCAGCCAGGTATCTGTTTCTACACATCTCTTGCCATAGTCATCCACAGAGCAGCTGTTGCAAAACTTTGCTAATAAACCTCATGGCTTCACACAAGACTATTCACACTTCAGAACCATCTTTTCATAATTAGGATCCTGCTTCAATCTTTCCCCAGATAATTGGGGAAAGCATTTCAGAAGCCAAACATACTGAAGGCCAGAGTCTCTTAAAAACGCAGGGGCTATTAGAAAAGCTGGAGGAGAGGTGAGGCACTGTACTCCTACCTGAATAACGCTCTGTGACACAACCTGAAAGTCTGTCTTGTTTCACTGGTCCTGCCTTGAGGCTGGAGTCTGTCACACAGCTGTCTGTAGGCAGTGCTGCCAGGGCTCTGACTGCACCAACAGGCTCTGAGAGCCCTGTGGAGCCTCAGCTGGGACCCCCACACACCCCCAGCTCCCTTTGTCCAGGCACTGAATTTCAGCTCAGCACTTGGTTCCAGTGTTTGTTTGAGCTCTACTGGGTGTGTTGTACTTGAATCTGTGCTGATCTGACTCTGCTTGCCTGCTTTTTTGATTTGATTTCAGACTTGCCTTATGACTGGGGGCTTAACTCTGAATCACCAGCTTGCTGCAAGCCTTGATTGTTCAGTGGGTCTGTTCCTCTTTTTCAGGTGCTTAAATGATATTTAATTCAGCTTCTATAGCATGGAAGTGCACAGCAAATAGAAAACACTGTAGGTATCTCTTAGCTGCTGGTGATTTAGATGATCCAGGTTTTCTGTGCCATGATCCCTTCCCCATGGCTGGCACAGAACTGTGATCAGCTGTACTGTCAGGTTGTTTGATGTTGCTAAATTCCTGCAAGAGATGCTGGTAGGAAAATAAAAGGTGGGGAGAGGCCTTGAGCAACCAAGTCTAGCGAAAGGTTCCCTGACCATGGAGGGTTTTTGGATTATCTTTAAGGTCCCTTCAAATCCAAACCATTCTGTGATATTATAAAATTACTCTCTACTTCGGCCCCTATTTGGCTCAGTTTTTACAGCTGATATGAAGAATCTGGGAGAGGCAAACACAGGCTCTCCCACTGTAACTTTCAGTGTTATAATTGTTTTTTTCTGTACTTATTCCTAAAGAAAGCACATGTTCAAGATCCTCTGACTTTACTTCCATAGATCCATAAGTACCATTAGGTATACAAGTTCCAAGCTGGTTTCTGGCAGTAAAATACAGATTCTTAAATAAAGTTAAAATGCATCTGCTTATATACATATTTGAATCTTGTGTGTGAAGAGGGAAGCAGTGCAGTGCTGAAACCATTTATAGTTCTGTAATTTGTAGTGATATTAATCTGCCATAATTTAAAGGTAAATATGCTTGAACCTGTCTATAATGCTAACACGTCAAAAGAGGACTGATCATTTGCACCATGGTGCTTTGAAATCAGACAGAAGTAAAGCATATTATTAACTACAGAGCATCTGCTAGATAAAAGTTTCTAATAAAGGGCTCAATCAAGAAAAGTCTGTATTCTATTTCTCCTTCCAGGTTTACTCTGTTCAATACCTTGCTTTGGATGCGGGGCCAACAAATTTTTCACAGCTCTTCTTGGAATCTAGAAAAGTTTTACTTTTCCTTCATTTACTTACTAGACTTTAAGGTGAATACTATGAAAATTGTACTGATAGATTTGAGACACTGGAAATCAGGACAGGAACATAAACTTACATCAAGTTATGTGTTTGTATTCCCAGAGAAATGAGCAGTGTCCATCATCAGAGTAGTAAAATCTCAAAATCAGCTTGATTACAGTTTTTTCCTTGGAATAGAGCAGAGCAAACTTGGGTGATCAAGAGTGTGAAACAAGAAAATGAGTATTTGTTAGAGGAAGATACTAGATCCTCAAAATTCAAGTCAAGAAATTAATAAATCCCCCCTTTGAGTGAGTATCACACTGAGCATCTTTTGTGGCTGTTTCTGTGATTCAATTAATTGTTAACTGTTGTCAACAGCCTGTTATGAAGGTGCTTATAAAACGCCTACTAAATTGGGGGAGGTGGAATCCCCATATGGATCAGAATATTCAAATCTATCTACTTATCTTGTGAATTCCTCACATTTGAACACTGTGCTCACTGAGGAGTGAAAAAATAAATATTTATGAAAACACAGATCTTCCAATAAAGCTATTTTCTTGAGAAATTAGTTTGTTTCTCCTGCAGAAGTTCCAATCCTTTGAATGATTTATTCAGCAAGAACTCAATGCAGATTTTTGCACCCAAGTTTGCACAGTGATATTTGATACATGAAAATAATTGGCCGTGAGAGTTATTTAGGACCCATATTTTAATTATTGGTGCTTCTGTGACTTCATCTCTAAGTGTTTTTAGACTCACCACATTTAATTTCATCCTGCTTTTCCTTGAATCTTTTGATGGCATGCCAGTGATTGTGTTAGTGCTGTTTCACATAACTGAGCTGAGGATGATATCTGAGTGTTCTTATGTGATCACTTTAAATATCTCCAACAACTGCTGAGGCAACAGGAAAATAACTTCTATGATGTGCCTTTTCTGGGGTGCAAGTGAAAAGATATCCAAGAAATTGATTTAAAGCTCTTAAAGAAGGGTTGTTGGGTTTTGTGTTTACTAATGAATAAGGAATAAAGGAGGAATAAACGAGGGCTTTTTGCCAGGCTTCTGCATATCTTCAGACATGGAGTATGAGATTGTGGATATTCCCTCCCAGGTGCCCATGCTCACAAGGGTCCTCTGCTCCCTTAACACAGAGGGAAAGAGAAGATGTTTCTAGTAAGAATTAACAATTTTGATCTCTGAGACAGGCAAGAAAACCTGACACAGATCTGGAATTTTGGACAGATTTTTAAATACCAACCAATTAATTTGGGGGTGATAAAACTTGTGGCATTATTTTACTGTTTTCAGCACTGGGAGTGGGTTATAATCCCGTCAGATTCTGTGAAGATCTTTTAACATCAAATGTGAAAAAGTTTAAGAAATTTGACTGGGTGTTTGCTGAGATTTATAAGTTTCAAAACTTCTAGTGTCCTATAACCTTCAGTCAGCTGATGGAAAGGTAGGTGAATGATACATGCAGAGAGTAAGAATTAGATATTCTACTTTGCTAACAATAAAAGGAAAAGAAAATATCTATTATATTTCTAACACCACCTCGCACAACATGCTAATGAAGTTGAAAATACAGAAACCAGTTATGGACTGAAAAAAGCTATTTTCAGTGATAAGGAATGATGGCACATGATACTATAACCATCAGCTAAAATTCCCAATTTCTAGGCAACTGACACAGGTTACAGGACCATGTGATTGGTAGAGTTTATTTTATGTGAGCTCAGAAAATCTGATACAAAGCAGTGCAGAAGTGACTTTAACAGCTTTGCCAGCTCACGTAGGCAGAAGCTCAAGCTGCTGGCAGTGCTTCCATGAAACTCAGGACAAGCTGAACAAAGGGACCTACTTGTCTGCAGTGCCAGGGAAGGCTCAGAAGTCATGGCAGGAATATAAATTTTATGTGAGAAAATGGTAAGATGCACGTAAGTGATGCATGTGGCAGAAAAACTCAAGAGTAACTCTGAGTGCAATAATGGGTGTAAAGGAAAAGCTGTGAGGATCCAGAGCTGCTGCAGGAACATCCTTGAGCAGCAGCTGTGACAGCCAGAGATGAGTTTCAATAAGATGCTCTCACCTGCCAGTGAAAACCTTTCCCCTTGGATTCGGGAAGAAGTGATGACAGGAGAGGCAGAGATAACAGAGGAAATGGATGAATTTGTCCTGGAATTGTGAGACTCATTCTATCAAACAAGGGGTAAAGTTGTCAGCAGTGTTAATGCATTCAGGCTTAGATGAGCTTAGAGGTGCAATTCATAACATCTGTACCAATCTTCTCCCTGGATTCTTGAAGAAATCTATTGTTCCTGACAATGGCACACAAAGCAATTATTTCTATGTGAATAGTTTCTCTTTAAAACACTGAAAAAATATAGTGTAGGCAACACAAGGCCAGGCCACCTCTGTCCTTGTCAGTGAGAAATCACCAGTAGCACAGCTCTTCATAGAAAATTAATTCATTCTACTTTTAGCTATTATGAATGTGTTTCACCTATTGATCCCTTTTCAGATTTGTCATCACCTTTTGTCATCAGGTTATTCTCTATAACCACACAATAACCTTCCGGGAAAAGATAAAAACCAAATATTATTTTCTAATTACAATTCCAAGAATTGTTATGAATTGAGTGATTACTTGGCTTTAGGTAAACTATTCAGATTCTTTCTGATTTTCTGGGTATCAATTCAGTTTCTTTACAAACTGGCCCAAATGTTCTGTACCCCAAGCCTTGGGCAATACCCTCTGAGCGAGCTTTTGGATGTGGGGTTTTTGTTTTAGTCCTCTCTTTCAGAAAAGCTTGTTGGGCTGCAGGGCACAGCATTCATATAGGAAGTATATAAAGAAAATAGGAGGAGGTGGATGGATTAATAGCACTGTCTTTCATTATAAGACATTGGAAGTAATTTAAACAGTAGCTGACTTCCAGAATATAATCTCTATATATGCTTCTATTCAAAGCACATTCATTCAAAGCTAATACTAATGTATAAATTACACCTTAGCAAATGAAAATCCTCCTCATCTTCTTTCAGTGATATAAGGTAGGTTTATACACTCACCAATAAACGATTTTTGAGTATCTCTCAGCTGCCTGTCCTTCAGTTCTCAAGAATCCTCTTGAATCCCTGAGTCTAAAAAAAGAGAAAAGCAGTTCTGCCTCAGTTGCTGTGGCTGTCAGGATAGTTCAGAACAGACATATTTCACACTAAAATTAGAATTATTCAATGCTATTTGCTCCTACTTCAAAATGGAAGTAGGATACACCTTGCAAGTGATTACCTGCAGTAAAAAGTACTAATCCCAATTCATCTGAAGAGGGGGACAGAGTTCCATTAGCCAAGCTCACAGAAAGGCATTTCACAGCCTCTGAGATGGTTCTAAGTATTTGTGGAAATCAAAGTCAGTCAAGCCTAAGCAGAACAGCTTGGTCTCATCCTGCCAAGCACACACACGTGGAGGGTTTTTGCAGATTCATGTGTCATTTCTGGAATCCATGTTCCATGCCTGCTTTAATGCTTCCCTACTCAGCAAGCACTCTGCAGCTTTTAATCAAGTTTCCAATCAATTCAGCATCAGAAAATGATTGGTTAACATCTGTGATTTTAAACTCCTTGCCCATAAAATAAGCTGTGCTGTAGAACGTAGGTTCTAATCTGCTTCATCTTTATTGCAGATGTTTGTTGAAGCCAGGAAGAGCCATTACCAAACTTCAGGAGTCTCTGTTGTCTAATAAATGGCTGCAACCAGCTCCAGAACATTTTTAGTCTCTACAGAGACAGCACTGGCCCTACACAAAGAAGCTGCAGCTAGCTGTGCTACAGGACATAAAATTAAAGACAATTTTTTTTTTTTTCTCAGATTGTGTCTTCTGTCACTGCAGCAAGGGTATTGAGAAAGATACATTCTATTTCCCATCTGGATTACTCTCATGCAATTGATTTCTGGGCATTTATAATCCAAGATAAAATTTAACCTGTTCAACAAACATCCAGTAATATTAATACATTGGAGCTGACCATCATGAGCTACAGTTCAGTATCTAGTGCTGAACACCTGAAGCAGTGAAAGAAAGAAATGTATTTCACAATTTGGGTTCTAGTTTATGTTCCTTACTTCATTTTTCTTCTCTGGCTTTTTGAGAAATAGAATTTCATTCCACAGAAGAATGGGATTCCTGCACAGTCAGCATCTTGTGAACTTTGGGAGATCAGCTAACTTAAGATGACTTATGTTTTCCTCATGCACTTCAGAGAATTTCAATTTTTTGTATGTATCAGCTGGAAGTGAAAATGCTGAAAAACTCAAAGTGGGCAATAATTCCTGATTTTACCTTTGGCCAAGTCAGTTGCAGTGTGGAGGAGAACCAACAACTTGACAAGTGTAAATTTTTAAAGGAGCTGGGCATCTAGGAGGTTTCTGGAACTTATCTGTGGATTTATCTCATATTCACAGGCTTGATGAGGAAGCATGTAGGTTTGACATGTACATTGGAAGATTTTTACTCAGGAAACTAGTTAAAGCTCACTGAACTTCTGAGGGAAACCTTTCCCCAAGGAATCTTTTTTACCCCCTTGTTACCAGAGGGAGAGAGTCTGAGCATACTGAAGTTAGTGAAACTTCCACCATGCATTAAAATAAAATTACTACTAAATTATTCAGAGCAGAATTGACATTATATGATAAAAATACCTATGATCACCCTGGTCACCCCCTAAAATCTTTTGCAGCCAATCTGCTCCCTCCAGGAAAGCTTTTCTTAAGCAGACAAACAACATTTCTGCAAGTTCAGAAACACGATAGGTATTTTCTTTCTTGCATGTATTCTTCTCCTCCCAAAGTTTAGAATACAGTCAGGAAACGTATTTCTCATTGGAAACCTTGTCTAGCAGAGGTCTTTAAATCAGTTCTTGCATCAAGGTCTGTACAGTTGACAGCATCATTAGTAAGAAACTTTTTAAGGAAGTGTGAGAGCTTTACTGTTCATCAGCAAGTAAATAGATTACAGCATGAAAAATTCTCACTTTCTATGTCAGATTACATCTTGAAAAAAAGCACTTTTTGAGCATATTCTGGCTTTTCAGAGGTGAAAGAAATCAGGTTTTGATTACTTACCAGTTTGTTACATTGTCTGCTATTTAAAAAAAAGCATATGGATATTAAAGAAATGAAAGAACTGAGAGATATAAGCAGATATTCTCATATATTACAGTTTATTTAGAAATAAAAAATTAGTTTTTTAAATTCAAACAATGGTATTAAGAATAAAAGAAGTCTGGAGAAGTGTATACCTCCTCTATGGTGTGATCTCAAAGATACCTCAAGCCCATCTAAAAATACACCACTACTGTGTGAAATCTGAGCTTAAGTTTATACAATAAAGTCATTACTTGACTTAAAAGGTTTAAGGACTGTGGAAAATGGCAGAATGACAGTCACATTTCACAGACCCATTCTTTCAGATAATTTATAGACAGCAGCACACATTTTGTGTGGCTCTTACTGCTCATTTACTTTTCCCTTTAATTTACATGGACTGGTAAAAATAACTGGGTTTTCCTTTAAAAAGCGGTCTAAGAATGGATCTTTTTCTTTTCCAGAATCTTATTCTTTCTCTCAAGGTATTCTTATAACCTATCATAATGGAGAAACACAGTTTAAAGACAAAATTACATTTATTAACAGTTAAAGTCCATCTCATGCTTAACTGAGGTAAGAAATATGGAGCAGACAGGTTGAGATTTTCCAACACTGAAAATTCAGATTGTGAAATGAGCTTTCCAGATGAACACTACACATTTATTTTGGTCATTTTTATGTAATGACAATTTAATAGTGATGGTTCTGTAGCTAAAAAAAGAACATACTCATTTGCTGTATATAATCTAATATAATCTAATCACCAAGACTGACATGTTTTCAGAAAAGCTGTTAACAATGTAAGAAATTGATCCCATACAGTCAAAATGAATGGTATTTCTGTATGCATAAGAAAACATTGAAACTAAAGCAGGGAACAGTCTTAGGATATGAAAGACTGGAACAGAGCAACAAATTTATGTATAATCACCTGTCAGGCCAGTGTAGAAGCTCAGAATTTTGTGGCTACTCTTCACATGCTGCCAGGACCTTGTATTTACCATATCTGCTTGAGAGATCTGCTATCAGTGACAATCTAATCTGCTCAGCTGAATTCAGTGAGTCCTAATGAATGATGTCCTGGGACCTAAATGTAGCAAACTACTCTACAGCCAGTCAATGTCGATGGTACCCAGTGTTTGTCATGTTCAAAGCAGGGTACAGACACCAAAGGCTACCAGGGACACTTCTCCCAAAACAAAGTGTTGATGTTGCTTCCATTTTATGGCATCTTCAAATCTCTGCTGTCTGTAACAAAGAGTCATAGCATGGATTTGGTTCAAAGGTACCCTAAAGGCCACCTCATTCCAACCCCTTGTCCTGGGCAGACACCTCCCACCAGGCCAGGTTGATGGGAGTGGCCCCCACTCTGCTAAGAGATGCCATAAAATGATTTCTTTATGGAAACATCACTATTTTCCTCCAAGATCTCTTTACTTCATGGACATTCATCAGAGCCATGCATTTATTGTGAGTCTTGTGCATGATGTCAGCCAGAAAATTATATTTATGGATTCTTGAATCTACTACAAGCACTGAAATTCGAAATATAGGGCATCATTTAGAAGCTAGTGAAAGATAAATGTAATTAGATAAATTATAGCATAAGCCTTGTTTCACTTAAGCTCCTTATTTTAATAAATAAACAACCAACTAACTAACTAACTAAATACATTTTTGGTTTAAGTAAGTTTGTCTAACAAATATATTTATTGCTTTTTTTAAAATACATTGCTAACATGACAGTTAAAGAATATTTTTAGTCCAAAATTTAAAGCCAACATGGAATAATTTAGCAGTTAGTTTTAAATGAAAAATTACAGGACACAAAGGAAGCTTATTTTCCTGTCTTTCAAACTAAAAGAAAACAGGAAAGTCAACACTGGCAATGAAACTGTCCTGAAGTACTGAGTCTTACTCCTTTTTCTGTTTCATTCTGCAGATCTTTTTTCACACTGGATTGTGAGGGAAAGACAATCAAATCAAATAAACCTCAGAATGATTTGCCATATTTAGTTTTCACACATTATTTTCAATGTTTGAATTTCATGGACATAACTGAAATCTGATCCTTTTTTTTTTGTTTTTTTTTTTTAAGTAAGAAAACTGGGAGGAAAACAGAATTTTTTGCTCAAAGCCATACAAACTGGTATTGATAGAGTCAGGAGTAAAATCCATGTCTCCTGGTTGTTATTCTGATGCAGCAGTGACTAGATTATGTTGTTTCATTTCTCCTTAGTGGAGATGCTGCTCTGCAGTCTGACCTCTGGAGCCAATAAAGACACAAGTGTGGCATTTGTTAATCTAAAGACTCTCAAGAGAGGAAGAAAATGTGACAGCAGGTATTAGACAGAGTGCAGGCAAACACAGCACAAATAGAGACACAGGTTTTATGTGGAGTTATAGAAGCTATTTTAAGTAAATCTGGCTGAGTCATTACTTTCAGTACTCACTCAAAGAAGAGGAAGTCCAAACTGAAAGAATTTGGGCAATGTACCTCTCTGGAGGAGGTCTGCCTTCAGATTCCCCATATTATCTAATATACATTTTATTTGCTGTAAACAGAGAAGACTGGTGTAGCCAAAGCAGAGGACTGTGACAATTTCAAACTAAAACTTCATTAGTTAGGTAAAAAAAAAAAAATGTTAGCTGGCTTTGAACCCAAATATAAACACTCTAAAATAGTCTAACAGCACACTAACAACACATGACTTTTTTGTACCACTGTTCCAGCATCTGAGCAATGTGATGACTAAAGGTATAAAACTTGAAGACACCCACATGACAAAAAAGGTGCCAAATAAAGAATAAGGTAAGTACAAGGTGGCCAAGCCATCCTGTCCAATACACAGAAAGGAGAACTGGCAAAATTAGCACAAGGTCAGCACTGCCAGGAGCAGAGGAGGTCCCCCTGCTCTGTCTGGGCAGACTGGAATAGGAAAATAAAAAAAAAAAAATAAATAAAAAAAAAAACAGGTATGGAAAAGAAAGACAAAATACCTACCACAGAAAAACCAAAACAGAACTATAAAAATAAACCAAGAGGAAATGGTTTGATTGTGATCCAAAGTATTTCAGGCAACATATAATGTGAATGCAGATTTCTTGACCGCATGAGCTTTAAAAACAAATCTGTTGAAGCTATGGCTTAGTTGGAGTCCCAGCAATGAAATACAATGTCCTTCATAAGGACAGGTGATGATTTAAGTCGTGTCTTGCTGAGCTGTGGTGTTATAAATCCTTCTGATCGTTATTGCAAATGTTCCCAGGCAGTCACTCCACAGGTATGACACAGCATCAGATTCCCTGCTGAGTCACCTGAAAGAACTGCTTAACTGTCCCTACAGCTGGACCTCATAAGTAATGTATTTCTCTATTTTTGTTTTCCTTTAAAACAAATTAAAGAGTTGCAGCAAGTGATTTTTTTATATGTGTTGTTTATCATATAAAATTTCTAGAAGACTTCAAGTGATGGATAAGAAAGAGGTTCACAACAATTTTATAAGTTGGGAACATCAACCTTGGTAGCAGAACATGTACTTACTTCACTAAACTCTTCCTTGGTGTATAGGGGCTGCCCTTAACTCTTTTTGGTTATTTCATGCTCTGAGTTACTGGTGTTAAAGATGCATCCTGCCCAAAGAGAGGAAGGAGCTCTGTTACAGCAGTGACTAGTAAAGTACTTAACCAAGCTTAAGGTACAGTTTTTTCTATTCATTTAGGTTTCTTTTGCCTCTATATATTGCAAATAGTTTAAAAGAATTTTATCTGTGGCACTGTTTCACCTGAAGCCAGTTAAAATCTGCTCTTTTTACTTACACAGGCTTATGAACTTACATATATATAATGTATATATATTCCTATATATTTATACAAAAATGAACCCCTGCCATCTTAAAGGAGAGGGCAAAAATTACTTGGACCATGAAGATGGATGAGCCTCTTGACTTTTTACCTGGTGGAAAAGCAGTTTTTCTTCATTTAAAAATTCCAGTTTAATTGTTTCTTGTTTTCATTGTTCATTCTCCACACAGACAAAACACACACTCATCATGTGCTTGTCAGCTGGCAAAACTGTGTTTCCTTTTAGCATATTGATTATGGTCATAAAGTACCTTTATAAATATACATCAGTGCAAGTGTTTACCAGCTGGTTTATGCACTGTTTTTTCACTGTCAAGATACTGTTACATTAACAATATCTGCAATCTGTGTTTTATTTTAAAATGTATAACTGTCTGACAGTAACACATCACTGCAATGGAAAAAGCATCCATTTGTCTTTGGTTCATTGACCAGCTTTAAATTTGGCTAGGTAATTCAATAAGTGATATCTCTTTTACCTATTTGAATCTTCGACTCCTTGTGCATTTTCTCTTTCTGTAGGTGTATGATTCAGATATTAGATGAGTGCTCGTGATTTAGAAGCTCAATAACTTGATATACAAAGAAGACTATGGATTCCCTTGGAGTAGCCAGCAGAATTTACAGAAGTAGCTTAATAAATTGTTGTTAAAGTCCTGCTGAGAATCAGCAGACTTCCTGGAGAGACAGTGCTGAGCAAATGAAATCTGAAGGGGAGAAAAAAGAAATCCATCCATCCATCCATCCATCCATTCAAGAAAGGGATAAGTCACTGCAATTTTACTGTTATTGCCATTCTGATGATATCTCCAGTGACATGCAAGTGTGATGGATTTGCACACCTTGAAGGAAGCAGGTTATGGCTATGTGTTCTTTTTATTCCATTTCTTTATGAGGGAATGATATTATGTACTGTATGCAGTGTTTCTAAGTATATAAAAGAAGAAAACATAATGTATTTTCCTCGGAGAATAGGATTTATGTGCTGCAAATGCCTGATATGAAGGAATGGCTTTGTGAGGGATTACTGTCAATACTGCCTGTTTATGAATCAAAACCCATTCAGCAATCGTAAGCAGCTGGAAGCGGAACATCTGGGCCAAGAGTCAGCAGAAAATTTTGCTACCTCTAGATATTGTCTTTGTAAGGGATCAGTTTATCTAGGTTGAAATACAGGCCAGCTGTGAAAAGCCAAATGGAGAAATAAACTTCCCTCAGTGGAGCAAGGACAGCAAAGCTGGCACGAATGGAAGTGTAGAATCTGCTCCTTTCCCTGAAACAGGATGGACAGGTAGACAGAGAGAGAAGAACTTGCATTTCTCCTCTGTGGGATACACCAGTGTCTCAGGGGCATGAAGAAATGGAAAACAACCTCCCCAGGCAGTGGTCTGGAGCTCTGGGTTTTATCCTCCCCTAGTGCAGACTCAAACTGGGATTTTAGGAAATTTTAGAGGAGACATCCAGCTTAGCTTGCACAAGGAGTATGTGACTGAGCAGGTTTGGTCAGAAGATATTTTACCAGGAATATAAAGCAATTTCTCCCCTAATTTCTAATTTGTATTCGAAGGAGTTCAAGGTTCTCTCCAGGCTTTACAGGGACGTGCCTCTTTCTCTCTCTGTAAAAATGCAACAAAGTAATTTCAAGCTTTTCTGTTGAATTTTATATGATTTGAATTAGACCTTTTAAAAGGGAGTATAACAGAGCTCTTAGGCAATAATTAATCCTTCCTTTTACTTTTAAAAAATGGATATGACAAAAGGCTGCAATTTTAATGACTGCTGAACACTGGGTAGGGAAGTGGGATGTCCCCAGGACCAGGACAAACTTCGAGAATCTGACCTGATCTCCATCATCACAACCACAGTATGATCAAGGTTATCTGCTAAAACCAAGGTCTTGATTTTGGCAACACAGGACATTGTATGACAAGCCTAAACTACTAAAACTGATATTTTTGCATGCTAAACATCTACCCTAGGCTAAAAATATTTTGGAAGATTTCAGCCAAGACAGCCCATCCTACCACTAATCATTTGAAAGCTATGCTCTCAAAGCATATTTCATCCTCAGGATATCAGGTAGAGAATAAAAAAGCACATGGATCTACACAGTGAAGGCAAATCTCCCTGCAAACTGACCCCTCCCAAACGCATTAGTGTTTTTCCACATAATGCAATTTTTATTTTCCGTTTACTTAGTGGAAAATGGCCCTAGGAAAAATACAGGAACAAAAGACAACATAAATTTTAATGTTCCTTAGCTTTTGTGCACTCAGCTTTGCAACCTTATTTCAGGAAATTAATGGAATTGTTCTTCAGTGTGATTATTTATTTGTAATAAGGCTGTGCAAGAGTTTATAAATTGCAATGTTAGTAAACAAGACTTACATTCCCTAGCCTGGCAAAAACAGGCTTTTATATTAACAGCCAGTGTTGCAACATTTCCTTGTTTCTTCATGTTCATGAAGTCATTTTTCTTTACAGCCACTACAACAGCAAATGGTTCTGTCATTAAGCTCTTCGCAGAAATTTACAGTGATTTTATTGAAATGGAAAAGAGACAACGCTCTGAGACTTTAAAGGATTTCTTAATGCGCTTCACTAATTTCTGCTTTATTTGAAAACTGCTCTTCAATATTAACACTGCTTCTTCTGCCTGAAATAATTCCTGTTATTGCCACCTCTCTATCCCCAGCCATAGAACGGGTCTGCTGGCTTGTCAGATTTAATCTCTAAAATGCAGCAAAGTTATCAAAATCTGTCAAAAATATCTGTGCATTAACATCTGATTTAGCCCACGAAGACAGGGAATGGAGTGTGAAGAGTATGGCTGAATACTCTAATGAAATTTTAATGGAACTTGAGTTCTATTTATTGGATCTGTATTTGTCAGAAAGTTTACTTCTTTCCTTATTTCAAAAATTGTCAGTGTTTAACAGAATTCTGACCATACTATCATACTACCCAGAGCAGTACAAATGCACAGGCTACAGCCTGTGAAATTTTGCCTCTCTCCAAGGCAAAAATATGAACAAAACTGCCACATAATATGAGAGGAAAACTACAAAACAGAATTGTAGATACTACTAATACTGGAATTTCATGTTCTGGGAAGACTCTGGGATGACCACAGTGAAGGGAAAAAAATAGGCTAGTGTGGTCAATCTATTTTTGTTAGCATGACTTATTTCTACTTCTATTTCCATTGCATAGAAAGTTTTGAGCCATGGTTCATTATTTTATGCCAGACCTGGATATCTCTGCTTCAAGCAACTTCTTGTCTAAATCCATGAAGAGCTCACAGGAAAGGTAATAAAAATTGGAAACAAAAGGCACAGAATATCAACAACTAATGATCAGAAGAGTCTAGATTATGTTCTGCACTAGACCACAGGAGTAAAACATTACCAAAAATCCAACATAGTTTGGTGCCTTGAAGAAGATAGACAAGATCAACATCAGTGCCCACACTGAATCATTTAAACTTGTTCTATAAATATGGGGATTTTTTAAAACTAGAGCCTAAACAGTCACCTGCTTTTTTCATGTTTTACGACATCTTTACAATAAAATAGAACCTCTGTGCTATACCCTCACAGATAAAGGACAGAAAGATTGAGATTTTGCAATATTTCATGTAAGTACAGAATTAAACACATTTCTGTATTGACACAAATTCTTGAAATTGAAAATTTGGCTGTAGTATTTTTCTGAAAGCAAAAAGGCAAAAGGACAAAATCTGTGGATTTCCTAACATCTTGACACTTATGTCTACCTAGAAATATGAATATTGCAATACTGTAATTCTTCTGGATCTAATCCTCATTTGGAGAACTTTTAAAAATGTTTCTAAATGTCTTTCCAAACTCTGTGATAGAAATTTGTACACAGAGTCACATCCTTTGTATTTCAGGTCCTTCTGCCATACTATGATCTTGGTTTAGTGAAAAGGAAAAAAACTAGAATGAAAAACTATTTGGATGTGTTGTTCTTATAACTTCTATCTGTATTCCACTTTGCAGCTATTTGATTTATTCTATCCTATAAAAGGCAACAATTTCAAAGGAAAAAAAAAACAAAGACAAAACAACCCAAAACTCACATAACTAACCAAAAAGAAAAGGGTTGAAAGAACCGAGATTCTAAAGGATCTATTCCAAGTGAGCAGAAGTTCAAAGAAGAAATGTTGTGTTGTCAGATGGAAATGAGAGGAGAGATTCAGGTGACTCTTCACAGAAATGGGTTTTGGATTAGAACATTGTAATTAGTAACCTCACTGTAATTCAGCAATCAATGCCGAAAATAGCAATTAAATAGAGAATAGTGACAATGGTTAAAGAAAGTTTTTGTGACAAAAATTATATTGGACTAGGTTTTTGTTGCTGAACGTGGAGAGTTGCATCAGGTGTCCCAAAAGCTTCTTCTGCTGGCACTCCCTGAAATATGGATCAGCAGCTTCCATGTCCATGGGGTGATTATGACTGTCAGGAGGAGGAGGAGGAAAAATTGTTCCTGCCCCAGCCTCAGGTGTGTATGATTTTCATCCATGACTGGGGGAATCTGGGAGGCTTTTTCTAATAACAGAATTTATTTTGTCAGAATAAGAATTTAGATCCAACAAACAGCTGAATCATAGCACCTCTAAAATAGCTTGACTTCCAGTGGGAGTGCTTTCCTCAGCTTTGTGGCCCTGGCCTCAGCTTGGTACCCCACTTCTGACACTGCTAAGTGCAAGGAACAAAGCACAGATTGGTGTGCTTGGAGTTTCATTTCCTCTTAGGCAGAGTCAGAAATAACACATGAAAACATGTGTAGAGCTCTCAGGAAATCCTAATTTATAAAACTGTTACAGGAAAGACCAAGAGGTTCGAGGGAAGCTGAGGTTTGCTCTGCTCTTTCTTTGCCTTCTTCACACAACTGAGTTGGGAAGTAAATAACCCAAGACTGGCCAATTCTAACCCTCCCTCTCACAAATCACCCTGTAGATTCATTAGTGCAGCTATAAGGGAGAGGGACTGAGTGACTTCTCTTAAACCTCAAAAGCGAGATATTCAAAGCTTTTATAAAATCAGAACTGTCTTTCTGTGTCAGAGCATTTAGGGTTCCATCCCTCCTGCCTGAAATCAGAGGAGTTCAAGGAGATGCAGTATTTTGGCAGGATTTATGTATTCAGCACAGACATATGTCTGAAAAAGACTTTTCCAAACCAGCTTTGGACATTCTCCAAAGCCAGCTCCAGCAGAGATCAAGGTCTGACAGAGCCCAGAGCTTGTGTCTCAGAGACAATTGTTAGAAAAGCATGGGGTCCAGGGGCAAATAGCTAAGGAGTGTGCTCTATGATCAGTGTCCTTTATTGCTTCCACCAGGCCAGCTGCCTCAGTCTTGGGCAGACAGCCCTCATTCCTAGGGAACATCAAAATCGGGCAAAAAATTGAGTGGGATTCTTTCTTGGCTAAGGACAAATGTTAATGAGGTGTCAGTAATTTTGAAGACAAGAAAAATGTTTCTTCAGCACTACTTGTCTTTCAGGCAGGTACCTGTGGATCCTTGCTAGGGATTCTGCAAAGCATGAGGGGACAAGATCCTCTCAGTAAAGGCTTTTGGGTGACCATAGACTGCTAAACACAAGACATTGGGAGGGGACACAGCCAAAACAAGTGACCACAACTGACCCAAGGGACATCCCAAACCATAAGGGCCTCATGCTCAGCATATAAAACCAGGGGAATAAGAGGGAAAGAGGCACATTTAGAGTGATAGCTGAACACCTGCCTGCCCATGGGAATTAGGGAATGAATTCCTTGCTTTGCTTTGCTTGTGTGCACAACTTTTGCTTTATCTATTAAACTGTCTCCGTCCCAGCCCATGAGTTTTCTCACTTTTCTGATGCTCTCCCCCATCCCACTGTGGGAGAGTGATTGAGTGGCTGCGTGGGGCTTACTTGCCTGCTGAGGTTAGACCACGACACTCCTATAGATATTATTTTATTATGGTGATATCTTTCAATAGTCCAGACAACAGAAGCAAGAAAAGCTATCTTGGTGCTATAAATTGAACAGATTAGCTGTAATGTTATATTTAGTATCGCACAAAATAGATGTGCTGGCTGCTTCACTCAGACAAGGAACATTTTCTCTTTCTGTTTAGTGGGCAACAAATCATCAGCCTAGAACTGTGCCTCGTGTTCTTAAAATCCTCATTTAATTTCTTTTTGTTTTTAACTTCCTCTCTTTTTGTGGACTCCTTTTTGCAGACATCACACATACTCTTGTGATGAGTTAACCATGATTAAGGACCAAATTCCCACCCAGTTTCTCACGCAGAAGCTAATCATCAGGATGGGAGAAAATAGGATGAGAAAGCTCATGAGTTGAGATAAACAGAGGTACGTCACTTTACTTACAGTCACTGCCAAAACAAGCTCAACTTTGAGAAGGTTATCAGCACTGGAATGCTCTGCCCAGAGAAGTGGCTGAGTCATTGTCCCTGGAGACATTTAAAAGATGTGTACATGTGGCACTTGTGAACATGGTTTAGTGATGGACTCGGCCCTGCTACATTAACATTGGGCATAATGATCCTAAAGATCTTTCCCAACCCAAATGATTCTGTGATTCTAATTTTTTGCAAGTTAAACTAGATTTGGGTAGTGAGAAAAAAAAAAGAAAAAGCTACTACCTTTTTTTTCCCAAGTGTTGTTTCACTTTCTTGTTCCCTGCCTGATAGCAAATGGTATGTATTTAATAACTTTATTGAGTCTTTCAAATCATAGAATCATAGGATGGTTTGGTTTGGAAGGGACCTTAAAGAGCATCTAGTTCCAACTCCCTGCCATGGGCAGGGACATTTTCCCCTAGGCCAGCTCCGTCAGAGCCCATCCAGCCTGGTCCTGAGCACTTGCAGGGGTTACTTGGGGATGTCAGGGATGTGGCAACATCACCCTAGATCCTGTGGAAGTGTCTGAGGCATGGAAGTGTCTGAGGCATGAATGGCTGTGTTTGTTTTTTTGCTTTTGTTCTCGTTTGGGTTTTTTTTTTTTTGTTTTTTTGGTTTTTTTTTTGGTTTGGATTAGTTTGATTGGGTTTGTTGAGGGTTGATTGGTTGGTTTACAGCTTTTTTTGTTTGTTTGTTTTGATTTGTTTTGGGTTCTTTTGATCTTGTTTTGGTTTTTTGTTTTGTTTTGTTTTGTTTTGTTTTGTTTTGTTTTGTTTTGTTTTTAATTAGTTGGCACAATTGCTCCACTTGACCAATTCGGAAGCAGCCTGTGTTGTAAAAGTGAAGAGCTGCTATCCCTGTGGTTCTTCAACAGTCCCTTAAATAATAATTTCAGATTTATTAATGGAACCCTGTGAATTGCTGGATGTCACAAGGGCTAATCTGTGTGTTCCTGCCTGATTTAGGGTCTTTGCTATTATACAAAATGGAAAAAAAAATGGTGCTGCAAATTTGGTTATGAGGTCTGACTTGAGCATTTGTGATCCTGTGCTGCTTTAGGTGATTTGATTTTCCAGTCTGACATGGTAATTTGAGATTAAAACTGAATTAGTGCCAGCTTTTAAAACTGGGAAAAATCATTGCTAGACTGTTAAATTTAACATCCTGAAGCCTTATGCTTCAAACTTTCTTATTGATTAGCCTGCATTACTTTATTATTTTTTCCTACAAGTCCTTTTATACCTTATTGAGTGAATTATCTTCCAGCTGGGAAACTAAACTGTCTGGGATATAATAAAACTCCAGGTTGTTATTCTGATCAGTGCAAAATTAATTTATAATGTACATTGGATAGAAAAGACTCAAAGAGGTTTGCTGCAATGTCGTTTCTGTATTTCGAGCTAAATTCTTTTCCTGTCCTGTGTAGTGCCTGAAAGAATTTGGCCCTTGAGGTTCTGTATTTAGGGGCTTTGCCTGGACTGTGTTCTGTAGCAATGTGTGCATTTGCAAATTTGTGTGCAACATTAGATTTTGCCATCTTAAAAATGCCGTTTTCTACCAGAAAGGTAATGAAATCTGTTTCTCGGTGTACAGAGTCAAAGGGTAGCAAGGGGAAAATTTGGTTCTGTTTCTTTTTTGCCTCATAATTATAAATATAAAAAATAGAAGTTAAACTTTGTGTGGTACTCTGTGAATTCTGTATTTCCTGAAATGCATGAGTAGAATTTTTAGATTTTTCCTTTTTCGCTTTCCATTTCATATATGTATATTTGTGTATTAACTGGAAGTAATTCTTAATTTTCTGAAAGACAGAGAATTGTCAAGAGATAAAAAAAGATGCATTATAAAAGAAACAACCCTAATCCAACAACTTCTACATCTTGTTCAAATAAAAATAAGAAAAGCCTAACATTTTACATGAAAAACTGATGGATTTGTTGCTGCTCAGTCTCACAGAATTATTACATGTCAGTCATGTTTGGTTTTCTAACAAACCAAAACTCCACTGTTTTTTTAGAAAACACTATTTTTCAGTTCTAGGTTCTGGAATGGAACCAGATTGCAAGCAATAGTGTACCAGGGAAAAACAAATACTGCAACATTTTCATTCTTGGCTTGGGACAGGGAGAGGATACATGGAAGTAATTTTTCTTGTGATATATTCAAATTTGCAGGTTCATGTCTTGGCAAGGCATTCAGCCAGTAGTAGAAAACTGAAGCAAACCTGTTGTGTATCTTAAGTTTCATAATTACCTAAGGATTTGTTTGCTGAGTTATCAGTAATCTGAATTTTGCTAAATAGTGCAACAATACGACAGATTTCTTGAGTTGACTTCCAAAACTTCAGGAAGATAATTCAGAATTGTCAAATCTTCTGCTATGGTAGTTAAAAGTAAGGATGGATCAAGGGCATTGCCTTTGTTGGGACAAATGGTTTTTTACAGTGCCAATTTGGACAAAAAGCCTTTTACTTGTGGAAACCTGTTAAAAAAGGGGGAAGGGTTACATGTAATTTTCTCTGAAATAAAACATTTTAAATATTTGAACTTAGGTATTTTTAATTTAAGAAGATGCATGAAGTATGTACTATGATTATAAATCTTCTCCATTAATCTACTTAACATTGAAATTCCACTACTTATTATCCACATGGGACCACATTTGAAAGTGGATATGGGATTCCTACAACCACTGCTTCAATTTTTTTTTTTTTTTTCATTTGGATACATGGAAAGTGATGTTTTAATGAATGTAGCTAAATAGCCTGGAATCTTTGCATATACTCTGTACAAATGACTTCCTCATCACCTAAAGTGACGTGTAGCAGGCATATTTATTCAACATTCTTATTACAAAAGGCTAAAGCTTGCTATAAATCTCTCCTCTGAAATATTTCATGAGCAGTTTTCTTTCTCCCTCCCCTTTGTTCTGCATCCATACAAAACTAATGTGGGTTTACTAGAAAGTATTGTTTCTCTAAATCTTGAATATGGCCAGGACATTTTGCAGGCTATTTTTGGAAATTTAAGCGAACATTCTGCTTTATGGTATAGTAGATGCTGCCTTTTGGCTCATTCTGCAGAATTAACTGAGGGGTTTTTTGTGTGTGCATTCCTACCAGGATGCAGAGTGGGCATTCCTGAAGGAAAATGAAAGTTTTTTTGGTCTGAGCTGCAGTAGCTCCACTGCCTTGCTGTAGTGCTGCCACTTGCACAGTGTCCAACTCAGCCACGGCCTCATTTCTTCAAAACTACTCCATTTCTTAAGCTGTCAAAATCCAATATATCTGGATATTCAAATCCCATTTCCAGAGCTGGTGTGGTGTGGATTGAGGCATTCTCAGCTCAGACATGCTGTGCTCTCAGCACAGTGACTGAAAGCCACAGCAGTGATGTAAATGCAATGTTCAGGAATGGTTCATAATGGAGTGCTAGGTGGGAAAAGCACAGGCATCCAGTGGAAGAACAGCAGTTATGAGCTGGATGTTTGAGGTTCAGATTCAATTACGTGCTCCATGAGCTAAAATTTCTCCTTTAGGCTTTTGTACAAGGTAATGCAGATATTGTTGAATTGCCTGTGCTTGAAATGTGTCTGTGGAGGGGCACATAATTTGTCCTCTAGGTTTTTAACTGGTAAAAATCTCTCAAGGGGAAAAATTTTACAGCTGAAGGTTTCAGTGAGGAAACCTAGATGCAATAGGACTTGGGGCTTTAATCCAATACCTGTTGGAGTTAATGGAGAGTTATTGTGTTCCCGAGAGCGGATGGAATTACTGATGAGTACTCTTAACTCTGACAGTTCAGCTGTTTTGCTGTTGATGTTGCACACCAGTGTGTTCTGGTCATTGCATTTCATATACCTTTTGATTTCTTTTCCCTTTTCCTTTCCCCTCTTCCCTCTCCTCTCCTGCAGAAAATCATATTTCTGTACAGATAAGAGATTTCTTTTTGGAGCTAACATTGCTACAACACTAAGGACATGAAGTCTAGAAATGTTTTTGCCTTTTAAGTAAGGAGCAGCTCAGCAATAGTTTTTATCTGAATGTTACAGCTTTCACTTTCTTTCTGTTTATTTATTTATTTATTTACTTCTGTATTTTCCCATGAGAGACTCCATCCTGTTTGTAGAGGGAAGACTGGGGGCAGGAGATGGAGAAGCAGCTTGAGACAAGAAGTTACTGGAGCTGATCAGCAAGACGAAATGTCCTTTTTTCTGACAGTATTTCTTTTTTTCTAAAAGTGACAAAGCAAAGAATGTTTATTTATTTTTATTGGTTTTTTTATTTATTAAAATACAAGTATTGAAGATTATTAATTAGCAATAAGTATTAATTAATGCTAAATTGTGGCACTCATAATCCTCAGACCTGGCATCTGATCCTGGCTGTGGCAAGGGGCTGTATTGTTGTCTAACTTAATTAGACCATTGCATTATTACTTTCTTTTTTTTTTTGCCTTAGAGAAAAACCTCCTATCTTCCAGCTTTCCAGCTTTTAAATAGATTATCAGAGCAGAAAATGTCTTTTAACCACTGTATGTGTGCAACTGATACTTCTGACAGAACTGGGCTAAAATTTCAGATGAAAACTTGAATCCCAGGTAGTTCTCTTGTTTTTTTAGATGCAATGGATTTTCCATAAAAGTTTGGATTCTATTTTCAGAATAATCTCTTTTTTTTCCTATCTCTTTTTTTTTTTTTTTTTTTTTGCAGGTAGGGGTATAAAATCTTAATCTGTATTAACATGTGCTTTACATCTTGGATGCTTGTTTATAGAAAATGTTAATGTACCCTGCAACTTCTAATGAAATTTTAACACTATTATTGCTGCACTTTTCTAAAATATTATGTCTACTAAAATATGTATGTTGTCTCAGTAATAATTTTCATTTTTCACAAGAAAGTATGGCACACTTATCACTGAAATGTCTCATGGTGGGCAGGTTTCAGTGAAAAATAGTTGAAAACTTGGCAACAGTACAAGTTTTTGAGTTACTTTGCTGTTCCAAAAGATGTATGGGCACTCTTGGAAGCCTTCAAGTATGTTGAGCTCTATTAAATGTTTGATGATGCTACCTTAATTACTGACTTGTTATTTCTTATTTTCTCATGTAATTTTCGGTGCATAGCAGTTTCATTAATTATACCAGTTTACTTTGCAGGAGTCCTAAAGCAGCTTCCTGTGTGGATGTGGCACCTGGGGACAAGGTTTTGTGATGGCCTTGGCAGTCCTGGAGGGATGGTTGGACTTGATCTCAAAGGTCTTTCCAAACCTAAACAGTTCAGTGATTCTGAGACCAGTGCTGAGTTGGGAATGAGGGATGGAAAAGTCCTGGCTTCACTTCACCAATCTGTGCTGTAATTGTTTGTTTTCTTAGCAATGGCTGTGCTGTGGGTGATGGATCAGGACTGACAGGCTCCCAGACAATCCATCCACCTTCACACTCTGCTCCTGGAGTGTCTGAGCCTGCTCCACAATGTCAGCAATGCCTGTGGTCTCTCTCCCTCACTTCCTGCTGTATCCAACATCCCAGGCTGGGGAGGGAATGCCCTGCCCTTTTTGAATAAAAGGATTTGAGGGAACTGCTGAACTTGCAGGAAATCATGGTCAGGCTTTTCATTTGGCTCTTAAAGGTGTGAGCTTGCAGGTTGCTTTTATTCCTTTTGGCTTAGAAATTTTTGTTTGATCTACTTCCAGCAGAAGTTCCCACTCCCATGAGCATGACCTGCTCTACACCAGGCAACAATGCTGTAATTTCAGAAAAGCCCAGCTTCCAAATAGTCAAAATTGTTCCTTTCAAAAGTTCTGAAATCAGAGCAGAATTCTGGCCAAGGTTCAGTAAGGAAGCAGCTGCACAGAGCAGCATTACCTGCACCTGGTCATCTGTGTTCCTCCACTGAAAGGGTAAAATCTGCTGAAAAAAATCCCAGGACCTCCAGGATTTTTCTCTAGATAGATAAAGTGAAACTGCCAAAAGGTTTTTAAAGTCGCTGCATTGGTGTTTGCTCTGTCTGAAGAGGAACTACATCCAGATCCGGGAGCTGGCTGGAAATGAGATGGAAGAGCTCTGAGCTCAGTGTTACAAATAAGATATTTATAACCAAATCAGACAAAGATGAGCTAAAGGACAGACAAAGGTGACAAATGTCAGCAGAACTGTGCAATGGAAAAAGGGGTATCTTGACCTTACTTAATAGCTGGTGGAAGATTCAGAGCACATGTGTCACTGCAGTCCCTGAGATGTTATGAATTCAGATTTCTTAAAGATTGTTTGGACAGAAGGTGAATAAGAGGCCTAAAAGGGCTTATGATAACCTGGTTTACTTCCACATACTGAAATTATGAGAATAGGAAGGAAAGCATGAATTCCCTTGAATTAACTGAGGTTGTTAGAAGTATTAGAGTTTTAATGTACATTTTCATTTTGACAGTGAAGTTTGTTGTTAAATAGCTCTTAATAATCCTTTTTCTTGTAAAATGCTTCCTATCTCCAGAGAGGAACAGTTAAAAAAAATGAATGGTACAAAGACAAACTACATTATTGTAGCAGTGCTTGTCCACCCAAACTGGAACTTCTTTGAGTGCTTGAGGTTCAGCCATAGCTCTTAAAAACATAAAAGAAGAGCAAAGATGATACCAATAGAGCAGCAAAATATTTGAAGAGTTTATCTGATGCACTGCACAGTGAGCAGAAAAGCTTGATTTGCATTCAGGTCTGTGTCTGAAGTGTCACTTTAACAGCCACAAATAAAAATTAAAAACCTAAGAATGCTGGGCTGCAAGGGTTTACTCTTCCTGGTATTCAGTGTAAGCAGTTGGCATTACTTCTTGTCATCAATCATCATTTTGGTGGGCTAAGCATGCCTAACAAGTTAGTTGCTCATTGCTTATTTGGCTGATATTTTGCTGCTGTGTCAGACTCTATTTGGCTGTTAAAGCTGCAGTCTTTTTCCAGGTACTGTGTCTTTCTCTCTGGATGGTGCTATTAATAGAATGTTCCTTTTGTTGTTTGCAGTTCTCATAATTGCCTTAAGCTCATAGCCTGGGTTAATTCACTTTGTTTGGGTTTTATGCTGTCTGGCTGAAACATCCTGCATATGGAATTTGTGTTTCAGAAAAGCACAGACCAAGTTATTACTACCTAGAGAAGACCAGAATCTTAATCTCTTAAAAATTGATATGAGGTGAGGTATAGACCATGTGCTCAGAAGTGTGAAATCTAAAGAGACAAGATGAGACATGAACATTCAGAGCAGAAGTGACTGGAGTGAGAATAGAGCAAAAATAATACAATTACTGACCTTTGTGTGAGAGGAGAAAGTGAAGGAAAGCTGCCTCTGAAAACTGTTTATAAGTTAAAAAATAGGGGCTATATATGAGGGATACTTGAATGTATATGCATGAACATGGCAGTAGTGAGAGGTTCTAAAGAATATGGTTTTCTTGATGGATATTTAACACCAAGAATTCCTAAATCATGTTTTAATCATGAAATGACAAATGCACTCAAGGAATAGGCTTTTGCTGATGTAGGTATATCAGTAAAGGGTTTAGTTTTCTCACAGTCTGTGAATGCAGAAAGTTCTTCAATGCTGTGGCAGACTTTAGTGTTTGAAAGCTTGTATGCATTCCCATTAGAAGTAATCTGTCAGCATGAAGTCTTTATGAGAGTGTTTTTTCCGGAGGGGAAGATGGAAATTATTTGGGATTGATTGAAACATTTATGGTAGAGGCAAGTGGAGGTGACTCTTAAGTATCCCTTTTTGTACAATAATCCTAACACTCAAAAGGAAATTCAAAACAGAAATTGAAATGTTTCACTTCTGGGAGTTTGGAATGGTTCACTCTAATGTGTTTAGACGTCACCTGGTTGTATTTTAAAAGAAACTTGTACTGAAATTAGCACTGAAAAGTCTGTGTTTATTAGCCGAGCTTTGTGACAAAAAGTATTCACTTATGTCTTTTATTTCCTTCAAGCCAGCTTTACCTGAGAATTTCTTGATGTTGGATCAGGTGCACAGATCATTTTTAGAGAGATGACAGAATATATGTAAATTGTGAGAACACTTGAGGGCTGCATTTCAGCTGCAGTGTGGTAGAGGATGTGTGAGTGAAACAGAACAAGGCAGGACAGCCCTAAGAGCCTGAATTCAAAATAAAGGACATGAGCACAGTGAAATGATACATAAGTCTGTTACCAAAATCTGTCACCAGAATATTTACAGCTGCTGATGTGTGACCCTTGCTCATAGATACTGTCTGCAGAAGTAAGTTGGGTTTTGGTGAAGTTTGTTTGTTTGTTTGTTTCATTGTGGGATTTATTTTTTTTTTTAATACAGGGGGATGAGAATAGAAAGAAAATCCATCCAGCCTGCATGATGCTATAGCCTTGAATTTCCCCTTAAAAACAAAACAGAACAACTCCCTAAACCAACTTGAAGTGACTTCTGATTTTCCTTTTATTAAAGAAAAACCCCAGCTGTGACCACATACAGTTTGTAGACTTTTTAAAATTGCAGCTCAAGCTTTATGAAATGGATTTGCATTTGTAAATACCATTATTAAGAATTTAAGCTGCTCAGACAATAATTATTTTAAGTATTAAAGATGCCCTCGTGTTAAAATAAAATATGTCTGTACCTGGCTTCTATTTATTTGTCTTTAAAGTGAGATTTACAATGTGTATAAGTCCTTATTCAGTTGAGTGGGAAATTCCTGTGTATCTAAAATGAGCTTCACCACAGCAAATGAGTAGAAGTGGAGATAGAGCAATACAGTTCCTTCAATGAGAGACAGAAGACAGTGTGTGAATTATTGAAAACACAAACAAGCATCAAATTGTACAATGTACATCAGTCTTAATAAAAATGTAAACAAACAAAAAACCTCTAAAGAGTCTCAGGTGCTTCCCAGAGGTAGAAATTTAAATAATCTAGTTGTTGCAGCTGACTGATACTCCTCTTTCAGAGTAGAAAATATTAGTTGTCTTGCCCATCTTTTGAATACTTGTTAAATGGCAACAAGAAGGTGGCAGAGTCGTGTTAGAGAGCACATTGGTTGGGAATAACTTCCATAGTTCTTATTAAAACTGGATCACAGTGCAACCAGGAATGCAAGGATCATGGCATCACAGAAGTACCAGAAAGAAGGAGAATTGTTCTGTGGTATAGGAGTTTCCATTTGTGGGGGTTACAGTGTGCTCTCTGGCATCTGTTCAGTGTCATCTCTAAGAACTGTTAAATGCTCTGGGGGAGGAACAGATGAGGTTGGAAACCTGAAACGTTTTCTTTTGGTGGAAATGTATGGACGAAAGAGAAGTGCAGAACTGCTGAGGTGGGTAGAAGCCTCTTGAGGTTGTGTGGTTCCACCTTCCTGCTTAGGGCCACAAGAAGCTGAACTTTGAGTATTTCAAAGCAGAAAGACTCCACAAAGTCTCTGGGCAAACATGTTCCAGTCACTCTCAGTACAAAGTGTGTGTGGCATTTTTCTCATGTTTGAACTTGCAACCAGGTCTTCCAGTGACATATGGGGAAAATGGATTTTGCATTGACATTAAAAGCCAAAAATTTTCCTTATGACATACTCAGAAATGCCTCTTCTTTCCTCTTGCACACCATGGTATACTCATGGTATATTCAGCCAACTGAACTGTGGATGAATCAGAGATTGTCTGTTTGTCACAGTGCACGAGGCAACTGAGCATTTAGGCAAGATATGAGTCAGGCATTTCTCATTACTAAATTACCAATTGCTATAGCTGGGCTGAACTTCTCAGCCAAAAAATGCTAAGCAGAAAGCTGCAGATTCAAATTGATGAAGAAAAAACACAACTTCCATGTCAGCGTTGACAAGTACTTTCCATTAGAAAATGTGACCTTAAGAAAATCTGAGATAAATTGAAGTATTTAATTTAATCTCATCTTGACTCAAGGTTTTCATCTTTATTAATTGAACTTTTTAATGATACAAAAACTTTCTCTTAGTTGTCAAACTTCTAGTAAATATTAGTACAACAGAAGAATCGTTTCTGCAGCTACTTAAAATTTTCGTTATTTCCAATGTAAAATATGTATCTTACTTGCCTTAAAATGCTGTTATGATACTGATTATTTTGATGAATCACTTGATATTTTGGACAATTTGGATACCATTATAGATGAATTCTGTGGCAATGTCTATTGATCTCCAGTCAACAAGTGATGGAAGGGTCTGTAATGACTTCTGGGGAAGAGCATTAACAAAAAAGAAAAAAAAAAAAAAAGATCATTAATAGCATGTTGCTAACTAATGAATAATAATAGTAGAGCTACAAAAATTTCCATGCAAAAATTATTTTATTTATTTATATTTTTGTAAGTACTTGCTGAGACAGCAGCCAGAGCTAAAGATCAGGAAGTTGAGGAACTCCGCAGTGACTACAGAGAGTAAACCAAGCTGTCAAAACCAGTGATTGTTTGCTTGTGAATGAAACAAAAACCTAGGAGTGGAGCTGGGCTTTGGAAGTTAAGTTAATTAAATGCTGCTAAAGGGAGACTAAAGCTCTTTTGTTTCTAGATTTGTATTATTGCTTCACCAAATGGCTGTGGTCATTAGGATACATATCTGGTGTTTACCTTTGGCACCAAGGTTATGTAAAGGGTCTTAGTTAAAGTTCCTTGTAATAAACCATGCTTTGGTGTACAGAAAACAAAAATACAGGGCTCTGATTCTCAACTCATGTTATGTAGAGTCACTGTATTTCACAAGAAAAGTCCAGAAACATAAATGCAATGTGAATTTTGTGCCTGGCTAGTTGATTAAAAGGATTCTTTAGCGGCTGCTGCACATTTTATGAATTCTTATTATCCTGCAATTGCACAACGAGATCTGTATCTAAATCCAATCTCTTTCCAACATCAGTAGCAAGTTTAGTTTCATGGGAAAATTATTAGAGACAGTTTAGCTACTGGGGATAGACTAAGTGCTGTGTGTGCTGGCTCTGCTGTGTTGTTCACTGCGCTCTGGCACTGTCCCACAGCTTTTCTGCATTAAAAAGAGGAAGGAAGCCCTATGGCTGTAGTGGATGTCAGGGGTCACTTAACACTTACCCCCATAAGCAGGGGATGCTTTTGTGGCCAGTACTGGGCTGTCTGGTTTTGCATCTAGGCTGTCACCATCTCCTAAAGTAGCTTTTAAAAGCTGTTTCCTGGTTCCTACTGAAGTAAAACTTCAAATGTGCTTTCACTGTACTGGGAGCCTCTATGTATGGAGGGTGCAGCTCGTGAATTTCTGTTTGAAAATCACAGCCCTTATCCTTCATATTTACATGGAATGCCCCCTACTATGCAATGAAACAGGAACATTTAAATAGCCAGGAAATTTCCCTGGAAATGTGTCTACCTGATAATGTAGCTGGAATACAAGGACCCCATTGTGGTTTAACTCAGCAGGCAGCACAGCACAGCTGCTCACTCACTCCCCCACAGTGGGATGAGAATGGGAGAAAGGTAAAATTTTGTGTTGTGATAAAGACAATTTAATAGGACAGAAAGGAAAAGGAAAATAATGATAAAACAAATGATAGGATCACAAAACTAGAGATTGGACAAGGAGTAATAGCTTTAAATGTAAAAAATGTAGGTTTAGGCTAAATCTCAGGAAGAAATTCTTCCCTATTGAGCTTCCCCATCCCTGGAAGTGTTCAAGTGTCCAAAGCCAGGCTGGATGGGGTTCTGAGCAACCTGGTATAGTGAAAAGTGTCCCTGCCCATGGCAGAAGGTTGGAACCTGATGATCTTTAAGGTCCCTTCCAACCCAAACCCAATTCTGTGATGCACGAGGACTGGCCCCTCTGGCCTATGCCTGGCCACACCCTGGGCAGTGACTGCCACACCCTGCCCGTTTTTCACATCTCTATCGCCTGTTTTAGCTGTTTGTGAATTAGCCAGAAACTGCAATTACCAGAATTCCTGAACAAATGGAATCAATTTGTTTACCCTGCCTTGGCTACCTTGGTTTCCTGCTGAATTTTTGTGACTCAGGCCTCATCCTTTCCTTGGTTCCTGGCTCACTGGTAAAATACTGCACTTCACTGTAGGCTTAAAATAAATACTACAATCCCTATTACTAAGTGGAACTCTCACCACACAAGGTATTTCTTTCACACGGGTTACTACAGGTATTTTTTAGCAACCTGAACATGAATGACCCTGATCTTCACATTCTGTCCATAGAGGCATCCCCTGCTTAGGATCTCCTGTTCAGCAATCCCTGGTATCTGATAGAGCACTAACCATTCCACTTTTTGATACCCCAAACTTGCCATTTGATAATAAAATCAGCAAGTCTCCTGTGAAATGCCTGTCCCTGAGGTCCAGCCCCTAAGACAGCTGAGTATAAGCTGCTTTCACAAGGAGGCACAAGAAAACCTTTGGAAAGATGCTGTAAATGACCTGTTCACAGAGGGGGCTTCTGATAAATCCCCATTAAAATTAGCTTAAGCCCCAAAGCATGTAATTTTAATCTTCTCAAAATCCTGCCATCTCTTTTTAATATTTATAAATGGGTAGCAGGAATACTCAATCATTTTTTTGATCTAGTTAAACCTAACAATATCTTGTGGTAAGGAGTTCCACAACCGAGATTCTATTGCAAACTATTTGCTTTTAATCAATTCCAAAATTGCCCATATGAGACCTTTTTTGTTTGCCAAGGTTTTGGCTTAAAGATGGACTTGGAGAAAAGTCTGATGTGAGGAAAAAAATGAGCAAGTTGAGTTCTGGATCAGGATCTGCAACGTTGCAGCTATGCTTTTTTTGCATCAACATTTGGTCTTTTTCAATGCTTATTTCACCTCATGTTTTCAGTCTCTCTTAGCTCATTCATTACCATAAAAAATCTTTCAAGGACAAAAAAAAAATAGTTGTGGGGAAAATGATAGAAGGGAACTTATGTATGGGCAGGAGTGGAGAGGGGTTAAAAGCTATCCACCCATTTCTCACTATGAAGAGGGAAGGTCAAACAGAAGAATATCTTAGTTTGTCTGTTTATACCTGTCTTGTTCCCAAGGTGTTGTCACCTTGCAGTGCTGTCACCTCTGTGCTACATAAGGAATAGGTAACTGCAGTTAAAGTGCTAAATCCAGACAAAGTGTGTGAAAGAAGCTGCATTTCCAATAGCCAAGAGACTTTAGGAAAAACTACTTTATTTCATTAAGCCTTGTGTAGGGCTGCAGAAGGGAGGCAGAGCAGTAGGGGCAGTGCAGCCTTTCACTGTGGCAGTGTTGAACATAATCCTGCAGAGGAAGAACAGCGTGAACAAAGACCACTGAGGCAGTGATGGCCATGGGTGCCCTTTTCCTTAGACCACGGTTATGCCTCATTCAAGGTTAGAATGTTACATTCATGCCAAACATGCTTCTAAAATTTATAGAATATAAAGAACACGATTTGAAGCTGCCGTGATTGCATAGCTGTGAAAGTTAGTTCTGTCTTCAGATGGTCTTTCAGTGGGGACCTTGATGAGGATACACATGGCTGTGATACTGGTACTGCATTTTGGCATGCTTGTATTTGAATAGATATATTTAATTTTTAAATGCAAAACCAAGCCTCTGTCTGTAGTTCTGTGTATCTGTGTTTCTCAGGGGCCATTTTTTGATTGACTTTTCAGATAACTTTTCATGTCCATAGGTTATGTTCCCCAAATAGGGAATTAATTGAGCTTGCTTGCTTGAATCCCTGACCAAGATGTTCTAATGTGGAGAGGTCTGGAGGAAGGATGTCACTGAGGGATGGGTGCATTCAAAATATGCAAAAGTGTGTAAGAATAGTATAAATTCCTTAGGTTTCCTAGAATGCCATCCCCATTGGAAATGAAGTCATGACATAGTTACTGGATGTTCCATAAAGTTTATTTCTTCATATGTGAGAGGATGGTAGAAACTTTCTACTGCATAAGTGACAGTTGTGGGTGTAAATCCTGTCTTTTAAGCTTACCTTTTCTTTTGCCTAAGTTTGCATATTATGCTGATACCTTTTGCATCTAAGTGTCCTACAGTTCAAGTAACATAATTGACTTTCTGTAGCTGTCGTCTTCTCTTTCCTTTTGGAACAACATGCTGAAAATGAAGTGCCAGGATACAGGTTTAAATAAGCAGGTTTAATGATAGGCACTTGTACCTAGAGCAAAGGGCAGAACTCAGTGATTATTGGATGTCTACAGGCCGTTTTGGGATAACATGGGATGTTTTGGTTGATTTAAGTCAACCTGGGAGCACTAGCAAAAAATTGTAAGGTGCTTTAGCCTTGCAGCATACGTGGAACAGCGATTGTAGCTGACAAATAAAAAAAAAAATCTGACAATCAAAATGGTTAAAACACTGTGAATGATTCCCCTCAAGTTATACAAAATAGAATAAGAAAGACAAAGCTATGCAAACTACCACCACTTACACAGAAATTGCCAATTATCAGAGGATGCCCCTGTGTGCATTTTGAGCAAGTGTCATCAACAACCAAGCACAAAGACTTCCAGTTCTTCACACCAGGGGCACAAGCACACAGCCATTTCCCAGGAAAGGATCCTATGTCTAATTCCCTGCAACCCTACTTTTGTTCAGTGTTCAATGTTTATGCAAATCTTTTGTTGATCCCTCTGATTTGATTAGTTTCATCCTTCCAAGGGCTACTCTTTTATTTTGCTTCTACCCTTATTTGGCAAATTATATTAGTTCTTACCATATTAATCCTGTCACTGATTGACTCTTTTTCTCAAATAGCATTCAAGGATGCTGTAGTATGGTATAATGCTGTCATATCTGCATTTTCCTGGAGCATGTATCCTATTTCATTTTATTTTAAACAGCCAAACTACTCCATTATTATGAGAGAGCTTTGCATTTTTCTGCATTTTAGGAATAAAAAACCAAAAGAAAAATCATGTGGTTTGCTTTAATCCTGTGTTTTTTCGACTTTACAGTTATTTATGTAAATAAACAGTGAAGTAGTAGTATTCCTGTTCCCATGAAAGAATCCAGTTTAGGAAAGAGCCAAGTAGCACAGAAAATAGTTCTTCTTCAGACTTTTCAAGACAATTTTACTTATCTAAAATAAGCAGAATATGTGATTGTGATGGGTAAATTGAGAAGTAGGTGAAGAGATTGCACTGAGAGGAAGAGGTGGAAGCAATTTTAAATTAGTACCCCTGAGTTCTGGAAATTACTTACTCGATTATATTCTATTGCTGGTTGTGGCACAAACTATTTATTAAACACTATAAAGTGTAAAGGCTTCTGCCATTATCCAGGTGGTTTTCAAATTCAGGGTTTGTATTGAAATTTGTTCATTGATTTCTGGGATCAAGTCTAAATACCCTCTGGGCTACTTTCAATGTATCTTTGAATTTTAATGTTGGGTTAATAGAACCTATTTTTAGAACCTAAGGTATACAGCAGATTTCATATCTTTGTTCCCACTTCCAGGTTTTTAAAGGATTACCTTAGGCAACAGCCGTTGTATCTGTCAAGAGCTGAATGAAGAGAAGCTGTGCATATATGTATATATCTATTTATTTTGTATTTCCTATTCCTTCTTGTGTCACAACAAGAAAATTTGCAATGCATCCAGTTTTCGAATCCTGTTTCCAAAACGTTATACTTAGGATTAGATGGTTTGATCACTGTTCACCGCCTCTCCACTCCTCCTACCACAGTTTGTAGATGTAGAAAATAGCATTTGAAGTTAACTTTGTCTTGCTGTCAGCTAGATAACAATAACGTTTCTGAGAGAGAATATAAGAAGCTCTCTCCCCCTTCAGTACAGGAGGGAGGGATGTGTGGACTTCTAAAGGGAGACAGCTGCTGCACAGGAGTGTGAAAGAATTTCCCTGTGATACAGGATGAGTCTCTTCCCCTCAAACTATCAATTGCTTTGTTTGTTTGCCTTGAATGCCAGAAGGGAGGACACAAAACTGATGCAGACCTGCAGAGGTTTTAGCACAAGACACTTCAAACTAAGTAAATAAAAATCTTGAGCGTTTGCTTGCTGCTTCTGCCAGAAAAATCCATCATCCACATCTAATTAGTGACATTGACCTTGGTTCTGCAACACCACCTAAAAACTTCCAGTTGACTACTGAAAAATTGAAGACTGGAATATTTTGGCTTGCACTTTAAGAAATATTTTTTCATTGAAACAAATAACATTTCTACGTTTTTGAATCTTTCCATTTTAATTATACTTTCTTCTGTGTAGCCCTGACTCTGTGTGACTTCAGATACCTTCTCTGCAGCCTTTCATTGCATTTCCTCTGATATAGTTGGCATGAAAAGATTTTTTAGAAGCTGACTTTAATTTACTGATGCTGCATTGCCCAGATCAATATTATTGCACTTGGAAAGTCTATCGTGCCATTAGATTTACCAACCAGAAAATGGAGACCACTAAAAGGCTTGACTTCAATTCAGATTTCTAATAAATCTTCTACAAATGTGGATTATGAGGCAGCATTTTTTTGTTCCTTTGAAATACTAAGGAGATTCTCCAGTATTTCAGAGGGACTGCTGTATCACTGTCATACATGACCCTTCAGCACAGGATTAAGTAATTATGTGTGTCTTGCAGTGATTTAAAGCTAATGCTTTCCACTTTACTCAAGAAAAGAGATGCAAGAGGTGTAATGGAACTGCCCAGGACTGAAGCAATCAGAACCTAGCCAATAACATCAATTAATAAAGCTTGTTTTCTTGTCTTTGTATACTTTATTTTCTGAATACCATTAGCCAGTAAACGTGTTAAGAAAATGGCCATCCTCTATTAATATGTTTAAATTTATCATTTTGGTCACAGAGGGTACATTCCCTGGTTGATACTCAGTATTAATTGTTGAATTAAGTCAAGCAGTTACCAAAAAAACACATCTGAGGAGTGTCTCTGATTTTCCTTTCCATTAATCCAGGATAACTACTTGTACTTTCCTTCTTTACCTGCATTCTCAGGTCATGTTCCCCTTTGGCATGTCCTCTTTTTGCTGATTTCCTTTGGCTGTAAAATCACTCAGCTTCATTTGGTGAATGAGGAGGACTGAGAGGAGAAAGTTAAGGAAGTTTGATGCTTGTGTTAACACAGTGGTAACTCTGATCACTCCTCACTCTGCAGATTCGTATGAAGAACAAGCAGATTGTACTGCTGTATAACAAAGTAATGGAGTCCTATTTCTTCCCCTAAAAATGCATTTTTGTTTTGACATTACCCTATTGAACAAAGTTTTTAGAGTTACATGAAACCTTTTTATTGTAATTTTATATATTCATCTAGAAACAAGCAGAAATTGATTTTTGTGCTGGTAGCTAACAATTTGCTGTACTTAATGTACTTGTATTAGTAAAGAATACCTGCAGTCCTCTTCTTTCCTTTTATTGGCTTCAAAATATATTGGGGTGAGTTTTTTGGTGGAGAAGGGAGATAATGATCAATTTCTAAGTCCCAAAGCATGGCTGTGAATTGCTAACTTCTAATGCATATTCCCCATCTGCAGAACTGAAAGGAATCAGCAAGATCTAAAAAGCAAATCTTTGTTGCCTTCAAATCCAGTGACCATCCATCTGATACTTATACTGCCTTTGAATTTATATCCTGCATTTTCCCAATAGATCTGTAAATGTCTATATATGTTCTGCAAACAGAAATACATAGCTCTAAGGTTAAAGGAATGTAATTTTTAATTATGCCCTTTAGAGCATTTATCATTTCTTTCCAAGAGTTATTGGACTCCAGACATTCATGTGCCATATGGATATATATTTCCTTCATTATGAAAATTCCAATATAAATACCACCATCTTCTTTTCTTTGGACCATTTGGCCTGAAAGTTTTACATCTCCTGTCCAATATTAAGTTGCATATCAGTAAAATGGCTTGCAAATTATCTCACTGCTTGAATGGGGCAATTCTGCTTTCTATTTAACTTGAACTGGTATATCTTTTAATTTTTATTAAATGTAATATTTATTCCATTGACAATGGAATGATAGTTTCATTAAAATGATTAATCATTCATTTTTGGTCGGTTTGGAATGGGGATTTTTTGTTTATTTTCTTGCTTTTGTTTTGTTGTTTTTTACTTTACTGGAATTCCAAGTTAAAACAGTTCAACAACAAACTTCATCTGGCTCAGAAAAAAATGCTGCTGGGGCCTTGAGAGGTTTCTTTCTTTGCAGTCAGTGTTTTGTTAATGTCACAGTGATTCATTAGCTGCAGTGATTTATAGAAGGGATAAATTACATGTTCTTTATCGCTGCCTTGGGCAGATACACATATAGAACTTTTATTTCAGTGTAGAAAAGGTGCTGGGAAAAACTGCTGTTCATGTTAAATATTTGGTTTTGATTAGGAAGATGCTCAGTGTAGTAGCAAGACTGATTTTGACTTCTTGGTTTCTGGTTCTTTGGATAGTTATTCAAAACAAGGTCCTGCTGTGGGCTCCTCTTGGTTCACACCACAGTTCTGCACCTAAATGGCTTTAGAGAATGTGATCAGAACTTGAGTGGTGGAACACATCTCATGGTGTGATAATTGGGAAGAGAATTTATCAGTTTCCCTGTTGGTTATTCAGCTTGACTCTGTGGTCAGTAAATCTTACTGAGATGTGTGAGATCAGTGACTGTTAAGCTCATTTCAAAATTTTGTTACTATGCAGCCAGGTCCTGGAAGGCCTGGGGCCACCCAAACTTAAAAATAAATGTAGCCAGGTGAGCCAAATGAGTGCTCAGGTCCTCTGGCTCCTGGGGTTCCTCTGGAGAACAGCTGTCTTCCTCAACAAATTATCTTACATCAGCTGGTTTGTGGTACCTGATGTTTGCATATTCTTACCTGCTGTTTATAATTCAGGACTTTCCACTCAATCTTCCTTGGGATGCCAAAACACTGATTACTGACCTTGGTGTACATTTGATTGGTACAAGAAGCTTAGGGAGCTGCTCTGTCAGATACAAATTCTACCTGAACACTGGAAAAAGTGATTAAACACTGAACTCTTCTTTGCCTGTAGATGATCTATGTGTTTAATACTTGACACCTTTTTAATTTGGTCCTGATTAATTAGGGGTTTTGTCCTTATTATTTACATGTTCCTGAAGATGGTGTGGGATTTTTGTGTCTGATGGAAAATGAGGACATTACATTCATTTAACTTCACTGTAAAGTTCTAATTATAGGAAGAACTTGTTTTTGTTTTTTTTGTTGTTGTTTTTTTTTTTTTTAATATATAGCATTTCTCCCCTTTGAAGGTGGTATGAGTTGTTTAAATGTGCATGTTCTTGATCCACCAATAAAGGGTTGTGGTTTTGCTCAGTAAAGAGAATCTCTGTCAGCAGACGTTGTAGGCATTTAGTGTAAGCAATGGCTTCTGGCTTTTTCCTTTTAAGTCTTACAACTCACTTATGATCAGGAGACAACCACTCACTCCTAGGCTGGACAGCACTTACTGGTTTTATTTACTTCCCACTCCCTAGTGGCTTCTACCTATTTTTCTTTTTCTTCAACTTTTACAACAAGTTATCAAGATCCCTATCCTAAGTCCTTCAGGAAGGGCACGCTGATGGAGAATTTGATAAATTACTTCTTGTAATATGATTTAACTTTCTGGGTGTTCTTCATTCCTCCAGTGTTTTTCTCCTCACTTGCTCCATATGTTCACTTTCTGTCATCACCAGCTGTAAGAAATTTTTTGGCTCTTGACTCCAAGATATGTCCAGTTACAGCCACTGTCTTCTTGGCTGAAAACGTTTAAAATACAGCCTTGATTTTTACTTTTCCTTTGCCAGTCATGCTGTTCACTTACCTGTGTGACTTGGTAGTTTAAATGTTACACTGTTTACTGTTTCTGAAATAAATTCTGCATATAGAGGAGTATTTTTCTCAGGGAAAATTATGCAGAAATGGAGTAATGGCACATAATAGAAAGAGGCTGCCTGTGAGAATGAAAAGGGACGGAAAAATGCAAGGAAGAAATAAAACAAAGCTATTTGAAAAGTGATGGACTAAAAAGAGGTGGGTGTAAGGAAAAGAAAAATTGGTTTTAAGTTTTAGATGTTCATGGAATAATAGTCAACTCTCGAGTGGAACTTTTTGATTTCTGAAGACTTAGAGCAGTTATTTGGTGTTCCACCTTGGTTTTGTTGTTACTGGGTTTTTAGTTAATCTTAAAACCAAAAGTCTCTATGTTTATTTCTTTCCCCCCGCTGATACTCTGTAAATCCTTCCTCTCGAGTGATTATGAGAAAATGGGTTTTGTTGTTGTTGTTGTTGTTGTAGTTTTTTGTTTTGTTTTGTTTTGCTTTTTTTTTTTTTTTTTTGGCAAGTTAAAAGAAGTTAAATGTTTGTTTTGTCATAGCACTGCCATGGGTGAGTGATTCGGCACTGACTCTTCAGTCTCTCTTGCCTAAGATTAACTTATGGGGATTTTCTAAATCCCAGCCTAAAGATTCTTGGCTCTCTCACTACCATATAATTCCCATCAGTTCAAATGCTATTAGCTGGTTTATGCTTCTGAGCAAGAAAATTTGGAATAATTGTATGATTCAAGTATTATACCTGGTTTTTTATACATGCTATCCAGCTGATGTGGTTCACACAAACAAGACACAAAAACCATACTAGATCTTTGGAAATCAAATTTGGAAATCACCAGTACTGTCTCTTCAGAGTGGAGAGGAAGTGTTCTCTCCTCATCAGCTATTCTGTAGTGGCTGCCACACACTTGGCTATGGACCCTGATCTGTAGGTGTTTATGTATCTGCACAAAAAAGTTGAATTGCATTTTTTTTCAAAAAGCTGGGGAGCTGGAGCACCCTGCGGATGAAGGAAAAGAGAGATATTAACTATTGGAATAAAAAGCTGGTTTGAAATGTAGATATTTCTTCAGACTGAAGAGTCTTCTGTAGCTGATTTGGACCAGAGATTTTATATTCAATTCTGAAAATGCAATGAGCATCCTTATCACTAAGCTGTTGAGTGCTCTGAAATATAGGCCATAAATGGAACAAGTGTAAATGCTCCTTCTGACAGCTTCAGATAAATAGCTGAATTGGATGCCTTTCTTCTTGTTTTGACAAGAAATCTCACTCTTAAATACTCCCCATCTGCTAAGAGTTTTCTGTGCATGCCATGAAAGGTTTGCTGGTGTTCCAGTGGTTCCAGTATTCACCGGGGGCAGGGCTGTCTGGTTCAAGCCTCTGCATTCCATGAGGCTGAGATTGGGCATTAACACATCCCCCACTTTGTGGTAAATGCTTTAAATGCTGTTGCGATCGGCGACGTCTCCTTGAGTCTGAGATCACTCACAGCAGGACATTTGGTGGTTTTAGAGTTCTTGTTTTCCAGCTCGAGCACTGAAGGGTCAGAAGCCGTTTTCTGAAGTTTCCAAGGTTGTTTATTCTTTCTTATCTAAGGAATTCTTTCCCTGACCTACAGAGGTCTGTCCAGCAGGTCAGTC
>JANRGV010000084.1:66185786-66201903 GCA_024734035.1 Alethe castanea
TTTTCCCAGGGACTGAAATCAAATCCACAGGGGTCTTGGGCACTGTGCCAAGGCCTCTGAGCCCCCTGCCCAGGTCTCAAGGCGTTCAGGGAAGCCAGGGGAATATCCTGGATTCCCACAAAATGCCTTCTCTGAAACAGGCATTTATTTCAACCTTAGAAGACCTTAAATTCCTCTCTCTGCAGACTATGAAAATGTTCACAGCCTAGGAAAATCATTTATCACCCTGCTAGATAGCTGAACAATCAGCCTCTGCATTCTGACCTGAAAAACCCGATCTGAAGAGCTGCTGTGGGTTGGAGTTTCCAAGGAGAGTGAGCAAGGCTAATCCAAATGCCTTAACCTTTCAGTTTAGGAATTTACTGCTCTTAGTCCAGTTAACCCTGTCCCATTGGAATCGACAATGTTAATAGAATTAATTCAGCTGTGCACAGTCAGTGCCACAGGTGCTGTCTTGTTTACCCTGACTGAACCTAGAACAGAAAGATTCAAAGGATTGGGCTCCTGTGCCAGAAAGGGCAATTCATTTACTGTTGAATTCATATCTTTCATAAGAGAACTTTTCCTGAAGTGGGATTGAAACAGGAAAGGACTGTCAGGTTGGCAAGAAGCAGACAATGAAACAGCAAATCCATTCTTTAGTCACTACTGCAGAGTTTAATTTCCTTCTGGAGTAGTGAAAATGTCAAGTGGCAGCTTCCATTAGCTGGTTTTAAATGGTGTTATTAGCAGAAGAGGAGGTCAGGGCAAAAAAAAACACAAGTGAAAGCTATCTTATCTCAAAGCTCTGGGTAAAAGCATGTTACAGATGAGAAACTATATCTGGTGCACCCAGATTACTGAGCAAAGAAGTGAGCCAGGACAGCAGGAAGGATCCTGACTGCTCTGTTAAGTCAATATCTGTTTCAGTAACCAAATCTTTCTCCATCTCTGTGTAGGACTGCTGAGTTTACTCCCACTGCAAAATGTCAGAAGGTTGATAACCCAGATTTTTTTGAGGATGACTGTATCTCTTAATTCTGTATAGAATTCTGACATTCATTTAAATAAAGCAAAGAGGAAAAGACTACGAGAAGAAAAATTGGGTTTTTTTAAAGAAACTTCTAAAGCTATGTGGTGTTTTCTGGCAGTGACTCATGCTGTTAGACAGCCTGTGGAAACAGAGACCTGGAACTCCCCAAAGAGGTGTGACAGTTCTGATGGAAACCTCCCTAGCTGACCTCATCTGGAACAACCCATTTTGCAGTTGTGGTGGCACTCACCAGAGATTCAGCTGCAAATTTGTCAAGAGTTAAGTGCAAGGATAGATAAATTCCAAACTGAATGAATCAGAGGGACCAGGAGCCCACAGAATTCGTGTAAATACAGCCTTATATGAAAATATTTTAAGTTATAGGAATATTTTAAGATTCTGATTAAATCTTCAGACTATTAAGATGATGTAGGTTGAAATAATTATTTAAAGAAGTTATTTCTTCAAGCATGTACTCAAGTATTATGTAATAGCCAAAGTCAGATTGTTAAAGGTATAATGGAACTTTCTTGTGCCAAAATTAAGAGTAACTAAGTTGAAAAAGTAAGTTTTGCTAACGATTTTATTTTCATTTTACACATGGGAAATGAGTCAGAGATTAAATCCCCAAAATTATGCAAGAATAGCATTGGTGTTTGTTGAACTGAAATGTGAAAGTGCCAGCTCTAAAGGAAGATCATGCTTGGCTCACTATCTTTCTAAATTAAAAGGTGGTAAGAGACAGTGCTCCCATTCCATGTTTATATGTTCAGTGTATTTCTCAGAGAGGAAAAAAATCCACATTTCACATATTTGCAAGGCTGCAGGTTGAAAAAAAGCACTTATTTCATGTTAATCTTTCCTATAAAGTTTTAAAAAGAAATTTCTTGTATTTATTTCAAAACAAAAACTTAGAAGCCTCAAACATTCAGAATATTTTTCCTGTCAGTTATTTTCCAAGAGGGATGCAAGGAAAGTATCTTCAGTTCGTTCTAAATATTTTTTTAATGAGCTGCTCAACGCCAACAACAAATAATTTCAATTCTGTTGACATTTTTTTTTTTTTGGGAATAGCCAGGGAAAGAAATATGATTTATCAAGCTGCTGGCATACATGTCCTAATCAAACAATTTGTAACAATAAGCCTTAGTCTGAGAGAAGCTCAAGTTTTGCATCATATATGGTCAACTGATGTGCTGTAGGCTTCTCAGTTTTATATAGAATGAGGAAAATCAAATAATCTATGTCAGGAGTGAGGGTGAAAGATATTCAGCATGATACTTTTAATCTCTTGATAGGTCTTGAGATATGAAATTCAAAAGCTAAAGTCTTAAGCACTAGGTATCAGAAACAGTGGTGTAGCAAATATACATTTAAGAAGATCTCAAATACTTATTTCTACTACAGAGCTACTGAAATTCTTTCCAGTGAGAGGCATCCAGGTGGTAACCTAACGAAAAAACTAATTCAGATTGCAGAACTTGGAGATCCTAGAATTTAATATGTAAAATGTAAGGTAGGAGCTGAAAGGGTTAATTTATGAATGCACTTTGTAAACATCTCCATCAAAATAGTTTTCAGGAATTTTGGCAGGGAAGTAAGAGTTAGCCATATTCCAGTTAAAGTAATTCTGTGAGTGAGTTATTTACTGACAAAAGAGGAGAAAATGAAGAAAAAAAAAAAAGAAAGGATGGAAACTGCCTTGTTGATGGATAGATGGATTAGAATCTGAAAGTACCAGTCTTCATAGGATAGAACAAACATAACCTAAAGCCAACAGGGACCTAAATTAAAATCCTTTCAAACTTGTCATGTTATTCAGTTGAAATCCACCAAAATCAGGCTCTTAATGATAGGATAAGAAATAAATATGATTGTAGGTTTTCCAGATCAAAACATTTTAAACCAGAAGATCAGTAGACAAGTAAGTCAAAGCTGCTTTTTAAATCGATCTAAGTCCAATTAAGTTTGCCTGGATTAGTCAGGGAAAAGGGAGGGAAAAAGAAATCCCTATTGATGTAGTGCTAAGCAAATGCAAATATGGTGCTTTCTAGTTCAGTGTTTTTAAATCCTTAAAGGGTTTTTCTGATAATCACTTAATGTTCTGGTGTGCTCCAGAGCTGTTGGTTTGCATTCTCCATTAGATTATTAGTAGTGGTTTTGTCAGCTGTTTGTGTTGATGTGCTATCTGTGTGTGTGCCCAGGTTCCTTCTCCTTTCCATCATTCCTGAGCTGATTGGCTTCTTTCTGCCAGTAGAGTGGAACTTAAAAAAAAAAAAAAAAGTATACTTGGAATTTTAAAAATTTTTCCTAAGTGAGTTTATAGTGGGGACCACTCAAGATCTCTGTTGCAGTACCTGAGCCTTTCCCCTGTGTATTAGTACAGAACCTGCATTGGGGAGGGAAGGTGAGTGAGGAAGATTGGGGTAGACATATGATGATTATCAACAGCAAATAGAATTTCTGTTGGGTCTTGCACAAGAATAATTCACTAGGAACTCACTCACAAAGGAAGAAAAGCTTTACCATGGTCACAGCTTGTGAAACTTTCTTCTATGGTGAAACAAGGTGGAAGTGCTATATCCTCAGCACGTGGAGTTCAGTTCAAGAGGTGCTACAGTACATGTCTTAAAATATTCTCCTGGTCATCTGAGACTCACCTTCCACCTTGAATTGTGCTGGCAGTGATTAATCATGTATTTTCCCAGTGATTTGCGTTGTGTCATTGCAGCATGGTTGTACATATGGCATAAATTCTAATTCTTAATGGGCAATAATGGGGAGATGACCTACAAAGGAAGGAGGAAGAGAAGGATTTTCTCTTTTTAGATAAAATGCTCAGTTTATCCTTACTATGTTTATACCTGCTTATGTAAATAGGAAATGTCTATTAAGATTAGAAAAACAAGAATTTAAGGCTGTGATAAATAATACAAGTAGAAGAAAGTCCTGTTGTTTTAGGTCGGCCTGTGTCTTTCTTGCTATGTATGCAAAGTTGTGCCATCTGATGTATATTTTGAAGTCCTGTCTCTAATTATCTGTTCCACTACAGTTATTGTGAAAAAAAGGCAAAAAAATTCCCCAATCCTACAGAAAATCAAGTCAAAGCCTCTTTATCTATTGCTTTGCTTGAAAAGTTTGCCATGTAGATTTTGGTGGAGGAGTGATTAAAAGAGCAAGGATTCTTTTTTTGAATATGAGTAGACACAAAAAGCAAATTGAATGTTTTAATTATTCTCATCATAAACATCTTCCGTAAAAGTAAGAGGGATGTTGGATAGAAAATTTGTCTTTGCTATGGATTTTAGCAGTGCAGGGAATTTTTCTCATTGCATTGGTCTAACTTGAGATGTAGAGCTTCTGAAAATGCTGGAGGCATGAAAATAAAACCATATTTATTAGTTCTTGTGTTTCAGTTTTATTGGGAAGAGAACAGGGAATTTGTAGAGGATGAAGTTATGCACAAACTGTTTGCTCATTGACACAAAAGTCTATATACTTCAGTAATGAAAAAGGTATTAAATAATAAATTAAAAAAAACAATTCCCTAGCAAAAATTGCACTCTAGCACTGAATGTAGGACTGGGTACTTTTATGAAAGAAGCATAAAATCTTTCCATTTTACTTTTGTCCAATTACCCAGAATTGAATATAAAACATGCTGTGCTCTGCAGCTAATTAATGTGTATTGTGGGGTTGCTTTCCTGAAGGAGCAAGACATACCTGTGTGCTTCTTTTGGAGTAATCACTTCTAATTCTACCTAGAATCTAGAACCTACTTCTAGATTTCAACCAAATTGAGTAGAGGAGTTCAAGACAAAATGTTCCCAATGGGGTTTAAGCAACTGGGCAGCCATGGAGCATTCATGTCCCTCACTTCATTGCAAGAACTGACATAAAACTACTTTAAAACTTCATAAGAAATCAGGAAATATGGTAGTGAAAAATAAATTACTGTCGTAATAATGAGAGAAGTTTAAATTATAGTTTACAGACTACTAATCATATGAAAATCCATTGCTGGAATACAAATTCAGGAAAACAAGCTTCACAAATACACCTTGATATGAATACATTTGGAAGAATAGAAAAGAATGGGAAAAATAGCACCAACTTTCTTAAAAAGGAGGTTGTCACATGCAGCCAAGAAGTGATATGCAGGAGAATAAATGGTATGAAGTAGGTGCTGAAGAAAACTGTGTGTTTAGAGGAAAAAAAAAAGCTGAAATTTGCGTGATATTTGGATGCCTACCTCAGCATCATGTTTCAGCCAAAAATTGGTGTTTTAGGTGAAGCAGAGCAATCAAGCTCTCATATTTAGTGCCCCCTGCTTTCAGCTGTATTTTAAGTCAAATTCTTCCAGAGAACATATTAGTTTCTGTGTTTGTTGCAATCCTCACAAAACATTTTGTACAAAACCTTGCACAATTCCTGCTGGACTCTTTGTAAGCTTCCACAATCTACATCTTTGGGATTCCCTAGCTCAGGTGAATGCACAAAATGCAGCTTTCTGACTTGTTTTTCCTGCTTTGCCATTAACATGGATTGGTCTGTCTATGGCCAGTAGCTCTTCTGTGGAAGGAGCCAACATCAGTTTTTCCCTACTCATGTTTTTATGACATTCATGTTTTCATGCTTTTTTTATCATTTCCTGCTTCAGTTATCTTGTTCCAATATGAGATGGTGGAATAATGCCAACACACCTCTGACACATCCTCACTGTGATTCTTTGTCCTTATTTGAAACTCTGTGGGGCAGGAAGGGACAGGAGATATTTTTGTCCTCCAAGGGTACATTTACTACCAGTGTAGTAATTATGGTTTTAAAAAGACCCCAAAAAAATCCCAATTGGTCTGATGATGTCAAAATATTTTCCTTAAGCTTCTATTACACTAAATGGATAAGTTGTATCTCATTCTGTAGCAGAAAACTGGGAATAGAATCCACATGGATTTAAGCAGTAAGATCTGAAAAGTACTTCTTCCAGCCTGAGGTATCAAAGGAAAAATAAAACTAACTTCTATTTTGAAACTGAAAGAGCCAAAACTTGGAGTTTTGTGTTGTTTAGGGGATTTTGTTTTTAAATTGGCAAAGCAGCTTCTGTCCAGCTAAATGATTTTACTCTGTGGAAGTGGGCATGGAGAAATCTAACAAATACACCAGCGTATTGCATGTGTACAGGCACAGTTCCTTTGAGAAGTGACAGGAGAAAACATAAAAATAACCAGTGAGAAAAGCCAAAGCACAAAAGGAAACACAGTCACTGAGTGACATTGAGAATTACAAGTAGGTTAGTACTAATAAAAATGTTGGTGAAGTATCCAGCTATTATTCAGAAGAGGGGCACAAATAGCAGATCAATGTGCTGGTGTGGCTAAAGCATTTTGACCATTTTTCCTAAGTTTAGGGGCAAAAAAGCCACAAGCCATAATTGAGCTGTTATACAGAGGCAGTCATTGAGAAACACATAAGCTCTCAGCATAGAATACATTAACATTTTCTAATTATAATTTAGAGGCTTTTGAACATCTGCACCCAGTAAACTTCATTCTGAGTACTAAAGAGGTGCCAATGATCTCTAAAAGCAGTTTGGGGAATAAATGAGTAACCAGAGGATTGTCAAAGGTGAAGTTTGCTTTCGATCTTTGAAAAGAGCTGGAGAGGGGAGGAAATTTTGGGAGTCATAGATTGGTTAGCTTCAGGTTACTTCTAAATAGAAAAAAAAAAGGACGAAAAATAAGTTATCATTACCAGAAAACAAGGAGGTGAATAATTGCTATGGATTTAGGTCAATTGATCCAGTTTCCCCCTACAGCACATTAACAAGTGCTGTAAACAAAGGAGAATGTCAAAACTGCAGTTCTGTTTGCATGAGTTTTCACCTTTTAGTAAGTAATGATAACAATTTTAGTAAATCTTTTCACCTGACATTCTCATAAAGCAGCCCAGGGATCCATAGTCTAAATATAATTTGAAATATGCCAAGGTGACTACAAAACTGTCTTGAAAAACATATGGAGAGTAGTTCCCAGAGATTTATTATCAAAACAGAAGAATGTATTAAGAGAAGTTTCTTGGAGTTCTTGGATTTGAGACCAATCAATACTGTAGTCAGTTTTTAGATGATAGATCATAGCTTGTGGTCATTAAATTTTCAGGGCTGCAGGTACACTGAGAGAGTGAGCAAAAGTTCAAATGAATTTTTCCAATTCTAAAATACAGTCTGAAAACGTTTAAAGGATGTTAATAACCACAGAAAAATGCAAGGTATTACTCTGACACACAAACAATGTGCCAAAAATGAGCCAGCGACCCTGCACCACTTAATCCTGTGTGCCAGCATTAGGGTTTGGGATGTAGCATTTCAAGAAGGAGAGAGAGCACTTGAGTCGGGGGAAGAATAATGGTCTGGAAACCACCGATTATGATGAGTGGCAGAATGACCTAGGCTGTTGTAATTAAAATGTGATAGAGAATATGAGACCTTCAGTAGTACACAAAAGGTGATTATGGGATGATTATTCAATTTTACTTTTTTGTGCCGTGAGTAACTAAGCTGCAGACCTTTTAAAGGATGTTTTGCAAACAAAAAATATTATCAGGTTGGGAAAATGAAAAATCTTGAAATTAACATCAGGAATCTCTGGACTGCAGTTGCTGAAATTTTGGAGACTTTTACAAGGGAGATCTCTCTTCCTATACCAGTTCTTACATGATTTTTCTAACCCATTTGTCACTGACTGCTGTTGGAAAGAAAAATATGGTAGTTGGCTGTTTGGTCTGACAGGCTGGACTTCTAGGTGTTTTTCTGCTCTAAAAACAGAGTTAGTGGGGTGGGGTGCAGTAGGTACAGTACCTCCTGTACGTGGACATATAAAAGGAAAATATTTTCCCTACTCTTCAGGTGTTGCTTGCAAAGCAGTGACTTCACTTGGTGGCTAGGACAGCTCATATTAGGCAATTGCAGGGGGAAGAACCTCTAAAATGAAAGGCTTGTGTAATGACCTGCTAGAAAATATGCAGCCTTTCTGCCAACTTAGAAGGCTTTTGAGAGCAGGTTAGAAAAATAACTGTCTTGAGGAATTGTAAGTATAGCTGATGCTGCTTTGGAGGAGGATAAATGGCAAGATTTCTTGAGTGCCTTCAATCCTCTCTGTCTGTGATGAATTTCTCCCTCAGTCTCAGATAGAGTAGCTCACAGATAGTGTAATCAAAACCTCAAAATTTTAGGGATTCTCAGTGAGCTGAGAGCTGAGTGATGTCTTGTCAAACCTGTCTCTGAGCAGTCTCAGTTGGCAGCAGTACTGGCAAGGAGCTCAGTTCCCCTTTTAACACCAGAGTGGTATCTGCATTTTTCCAAAGTGTGGAGTTGTTTGAGGAAAGCTGTATTCAGTAATCTTAGTCTGAGGGTGAGAAGTGTTTGGGGCTGAGCAGTTCTACACTCAGATGTGAAGCTGATGTACAGCATCTTTATATTCTGCTTGAACTGCAAGAAGAATTAGGAGTTATGCATTACCTGTATAATTAAGTGATACAGGTAGTAAGACTCTGCTCATAAACTCTCATTTTCTCTCAAAATGTGCATCACACATAGGTTAAATATGTAAAAAAGACTCCAAATACATTTCTTTCCCTTTTTCTGAGGATTTCTTTTCTGCCTATACTTACATTTCAAGGGAGTCAAAGGCAAATAATAACTAAGGTTGAAGATGGATGTCAATGATTCACACCTATGTTAGCAATTAGAGTACAAAAATATACACTTTAGTTCATTATGGACTCTCATGGCATAGGAGTGTCAGCAGGAGAATACTTCAAATTAGTTCTGTAGATTCTTAACTGTGCAAATGTGAATTTGCTGTTTGCTTTGAATTTTAATACCCTCAAAAGATTAAATAATATTTCTTCCTTTTGGAAGGCAGAGATTTTATTATAAAACCTGCAGAGGAAATAAACACAGAAATACTCACCTAGGGTCTGCTTTAATTCACATGAAAGCTGAGACAAAAGCTTTTGTTGTCTCTGCTAAAAGTTGGCTCATTGCATACAGTTTAGTAATTTTCTGAGTCAATTAATGTGGGACTACTGTGATCCTTTAAGGGGCTTGGCATAAAGATGCAGTTCAGGAAAATGTCTTGCTCTTGGATTGCCGCTTGCTCTGCTGAGTTTGGCTGCGTGGAACTGCCACTGATGTAGCTTCATCTCAGGTTTTACATCTGCCCTAAATCATGCTTTATCATTTGTTTGGGTTTACTTCAAGTTTTGTGAATGTAAATCTTGCCTACTGCTGGTAATACCAGCACAGACTGGAAGGGTATCAGGGTTGCTCAGTTCAGTGCAAAACATCTTCAGTTGGATCTGTTATCTTAAAAAACAAAACAAAACAAAATAAAACAAAACAAAACAAAACAAAACAAAAAAAACCTCAACAAAACAACCTAGAAGCAACCAAAAACACCCTCAAACAAGCAAACCCCATAACTCCTCAAAGCCAAACACCTCTACACACAAGCACAAAACAGTTGTGTGCATCATTCTGTAGCATTTGCAAATATTTCGATTTCTCCTGCTCAATCCCTCTATATATATAAAATTTTGGACTAAATGTGCTCACGTATGAAATCCAGCACATCCTTCTCTTTCTACCACTACACGTCAGGGGATTCTTAAGTAAAAAGTGATATTTTTGAGGAAAACTACGCTGGGACCAATTCTGTATTTAATAATATGGAGTTAATAATAGTTTGATAATTGAAGGCTGTGGTCAATTCATTACTCTCATATATTACTAGAAATGGCATATTTATCCCACAGGTTGCTCGACAGCAGCTCATAGTCAGAGCTCAGGTAATAATTGCACACATGGTCGCTGTGTGATCAGCTTTGTGTTCCATCAGACTGCCCTGTGCTTCAGAGCCTGTTTCATTGAGGATTCAACCTGTCAATCCATCACATCTCAGCTGCACAGGAATTATCACCAGCTTTTATTGATGGCCAGAATAAGTAGAAGTGGCCATTTCAGTGTGAACACTGCAAAAAAAGTAATGTCTCTGAGAAAGTACATCAGGGCACAGCAAACTCAGGAGAAGGTACCCTGATGCTGAATTTAAAATACAGATGTAATCTTTAAAATTACATGACAGGAAAAATATTGGAGTACAAAATGTTGTAATGCTTGAGAAGGTAAATGGCTGGCCTATCTCTAGGTAGAATATTTCATAAGTTCCTGAATTTCTCATGCCTTCAAAGAGCCAGACTAAACTATTCCTCTGCTAAAATGAGCTGCCTGTACAATATTGAAAATACTTGGAAAAAGTTTTGCAAGAGCAGAGACTGGCTTTTAAAAAGTACCTGCAGTTCTTGCATTTCCTCAAAGATTTGAATTCTGCAAATTTTTTTAAACCCTTGTCTCATCTGAGAGGGACAGACATGATTAAGACACTAATGTGAGCTACACTGCATTTGAAGGTGTAGGTGTTTTCCTTCAGTAAATTAATCTGGAGTAATAAATGCTATATTGTACCTTTACCTGACCCTTGAAAAAGTCAGTTCTTAATCAGCTGAGGAGGGGCCAGGTAGTTTTATATTTAAACAAAACTATTGACAAATTGGCAGTGTTTTAGCAGTGTTCATCTAGCTCCCTGCATCTGACCATGCATTTGTAGTGTGGAGCTCCTGTGGCTTGTGTCGGAGGTTTATAGATGAAATAAGAAAAGATAATGTCTTAAAAATCAATCACCAATGGTCTTTGTAAATAGATTCTCATATGAATAAAAGCTATGTAGGCTATGTTTGTTTATGTTCCCACTATTGTTTGCTGAATACCTTGGAGTTCTTTTTTTGTTTGTCCCTGCGATATCCTTTACCTAATGAAGAAAAAAAAATCTTTATACAAACTAGAAAGTCAGGCAGGAGCATGTCTACGGGATATAGAGTGGGATATGCCTGAGCCTGTTGAGGTGTTACAAACAGAACAATTCATTAAAAAAAACCTCCAATCTGTCACTACTCAGCTGTGATACAGGGTTTGAACCACCCATGTAGAGCACTAAGCTCATATCTGAGCCTTTTCATAGTTTTGCAAACTGCTGCAGAGGGTCATGTTGGCATTCACCATGTGACTTGCCAGAAGCCTTTAGTACAGGAGAAATTCAAATGCAGGTCACTCCAGCTCACCTTTTTTCACCAGACATTAATCAGCAGTAATCTGAGGTGCAAACACTTTTTCTTTTCCAAGGATTTCTGTGAAAGAACAAGCTTTCTGATGGGAATGACTAATGATGGCAATTTGGAGGCAGTTATGTAATTGCTTTATTTGAAATATTTTTCACATTGTTTTTTTGTGAGCATGGAATTACTATTGGCATATTTTCTGCTTAATAAGTAATTTTTCAAGACATTGCCTAAACAATTAGACAATCAGTTATGCATCTCTTGAGAGCAATAGTAGTATAACTAATGGAAACTTCCAGGTATGATGCTGAAAATGGACTGCTAACTATTCCTTATTGCTCCTTCAAAATTGCTTGGGGTGGTGGATGCCTTTTTGCTTGCTAACAGAAGGACAAAATTATTTGATTTATTTTTTTCCTTAAGCATAGCTAATGAACATTCTTAAGTAGGAAAATGATGGTTTAGACACATTACTGTGGTATGCAATGGTGTGCCTGTTTCATTCAGCTCTAACAAATTCTTCCCTGTTGTATACAAAATGTTCATATTTTTAAGTTTCCATCTAAAGCAAAAAGGAAATTGGATATAGCATTTCCTTCCACAATACAAATGTAGGACAGAGAGTTCACCTGGTGTTGTCCAGGAATTTTAACCTTAAATATTCATGAAAATAGGTACCTGCTTTCTTAGATGCAGACCATGCTCCCATATGTGGGGATGAAAGGTCAGAGAATTGATCATTGTCTAGGGCAGTTAGAAGGAACATTTCCTGCAATACCAAAGAATCTGGGAAAGATTCATCTGTGCAACTGCTGAATCAGTGGTTTACAGCCACTAGTAGTAATTACTTTAGATGCTAAAACCACTTTGCCAGAAGAATTACTGCTGGCTGGAGAGGCTCAGAACCCTAAATTCATGGTGTTATAAAGGGGTTCTGTTGGTCTGTGGGAGCTGTTTCTTGTGAATGGTCACCTGCTAAACCCTCTCTAACTCCTCACTGCCTCATTTGAATGAGGAGTCAGACCAGATGCCCTCCAGAGATCTCTTTCAGCCCACACTTCTTTAAGCTTTTATGATTTCTAAGTGCATGTCTGTGCTTACAGTACTTGGAGACTTTACAAGTGTAAATGGATTTCTGGGCTGAGTGACTTTACAGAAGGAAATGACACCTCCAGTATCTTTTGTGAGATGATGCAGAGGGGGTTTACTGGTGAGGAACAAGTTCAGCAGTGGTTTCTGTCAGAAATGAACTTGAGAAAATAATTATGGGTGAGGAGCAGGAAAATGCTTGAAGGAGAGGAGGATATGATATGACAATGCACAAGGCAACTTTCTATTCTAAGGACAGAAGAAATCTCACCACATGTTAGAGTAGCTATCTAAAGGTGAAAAGACTTAAGAGAGTTTTTTAGACTCCCTCTTTAATCAATAGATTTATAATATTTTAGAGGACAACTTGTCCTGTGTTAAAACAAGGGTAAGTAGGGATAGTCACTGATAATAAGATCTGTTAGCATCACAGTAATATTTCCAATTACAAACTTTCTTTTTTTCCTTAACGGTGATATCCATGCCGAGTGTCACATTTAATTTAAAATATTTTATTAAGTTAACCTGATTTCAGTTTAATTGAATTTAAGTATACCACTAATCTTAGTTGCAGAAACTAATTACTCAACGACAGATTTGAAGCTGGAAATCACTGGAAATATTCTACTCGATAAGCAAATCTCACTTTTTTTTTTTTTTTTTTTTTTTTTTTTTTATTTTTTTTTTTTTTTGTTGCTCAAGTAGTATTGGGAAGAGATGATAAATTTATGTCTAGTAATATATTACCACTTTTCAGCCTCCCCTCAGCTGATTAGAGACATGGATAAGATCACCCTGAGCCTTCTGGCTTGAGCCTGAGTGCAGAGATGCTCCAGTCCCTTCATCCTCTTTGCTGCTCTTCACTGGACTCTCTCCAGTGTGTCCGTGCCTCTCTTCTGGGGACCCCAGAACTGGACACAGTACTTTGGTCATGACCTAACCAGTGTTGAGAAGAGGGAGAAGGATGATGTCCCTCAACCTGCTGACAAATGTGATGAAGAAAACGGTAGCTGAAGAAAGTGGTACTACTGTAATATGTTAGCATTTTGGATAATATCTTCAGAATTTATTTATTGGTAATGTAAAAAATGTAATTCCTTTTTCTTCAAGGTTGGATCATTTTGACTTGCACAGCTTTCATTGAAACACATCTGATGATTATCTTGCAGCTAAAAAGACTAATAATGGAAAAATGATTAAATCCACAAAGTGATGAGTGCTGAGCATTAAAACAGGTGTATTATGGATACTACCATATGTTTGGAACAGCATTTTCCTCAGAATTCCTATAAATTTCTTCTGGTATTAAAAAGTAAACTGTCTCTCATCTGTAACAATCTGACATGCTCAGATAACAGATGGCTTGGAAGCCCTTACAGGTTCTTCTCCCTCTATAAAGAAGAACTAAAAATGAAGTGTATCATCTATTATTTTTCTGCGCCCTTTTTTATCACTTTCTGACTAAACAGAAAAGTGATGTATTACAGGGCAGTTGCCCACACTGTGGCATTTCAGATGTGATTATCAACATGCAGCATACTGGGGGTTGAAGTTTCTCAAATGAATGTGACAGGAGTCAGCATTTCACAAGTGCACACTCCATAATCTCAGCATTTAGAAACTCCCTGGGCTGTCTGTGCCACAGTGGAGTTCCTGCAACTCCATGACACAAGTTTTAAATTTCTTAGTATGTATAAACCTACAGGCTGATCTTGGGGACTTTCTCAAATTATTCTTAGGAAGTGTGTTTTAAAGTCAGCAAAGTTGGCAGACTGGAGCTACTGAGTAAGCTGAAGTTCAGTCAGCTCCTCGTACAGAGCAGGAGCAGCTTCTCTCTTCCTTAAGCACAGCATCTTTAAACTCTGCAAGCTTTTAGCAAAAACTGGATGACTTTTAGAAATCTTTATTTGCATGTTGGTCAGGCAACAAGGCAACAGGAATTGTGTTGACTATCAAGAGATGTTAACTATCAAAAGAAGAGCCTGGAGAGGCCAGAAAGACTAGGATCACCAAAATCACTCAGGCTAGTACACCAGGAAGTAGAAAAAGCCACTCACTTTGAGTGCTGTTCCGAAGAAACTTCTGTGACTGTTACCTCCCATCACTTCTTGAGGGAAGTTAAGACCACAAACTACAGGGGGAGAAAATTCCTTTCTTCTTGGGTTGTTCCTCTGCCTAAGGAATGATTGATATCTGACCTCCAGGTTATGCAGACATTCCTAGCAGAGATCTAATGCATCAGCAGTGGGAAATAAAAGGAGTATCTTGTGTGCTTATTCAAGTGAGCTGCTTACAAGGTAAACCACAGGCTGGCAGTGTACATCCTGCACAGCATCACTGTGAATCATCTGTTGATCTCCTTGCAGAGACCTGGGTCTACTACTGATGTATCTCTCCCTGAGTTTCTTTGCTTATTTTTGTTTCTCAAACTCTGTTGCTCAGCATTCCCAAATAACTGTTTTCCAGATGTTTAATGGAGGAGGTGGAGCATACAGGGAATGAAAGTACCAAAACCCACATAGATCAACTTTGACTGTAACTTAAAAAGTCACCTGTGGGCTACTTTAATCTTTCATTTGTCTCCATTTGTTTCTTACAGGATTAAGGCTTTTACACTGAACTAACAGTGATATTATTTTAATTGTTTTTGTCAGCAGGGTGGGTCATTCCAAGAAGAGTCAGACATGAGTTGGTGCCATTTTCTTATGTCAAACTGAGTATCTTTTATGTTTTAAGCTTTGATTAAAATATCAAAGCACGTAAGTAATTTCCGCATTTTAAGCTAGAAATTAGTCAAGACGTATATAAAGATTATCTATTTCTTCCAAGCATCCAGTATTATTCCATGGTAAACAATTATTTTGTAGATTGTCTGCTGTCTGGGCTGTTTGCTTCTAAGAATAAAACAAACTCTGGCAGCCAAAGAAGTAAAAAAAATTACATTTTGTTATTATTAAATTAAATGTAGCAAAATAATGCCATAGATTGATATTTAAATGGCAGTATCTTCTTTAATGCATTAAAAGACCATGATAAAACTGTTCAAAGTCACATGAAAATGTGTTGCAAAACACAGAGCAGGAGAAGAAGTGAGGGGAGCTCTCTGTAAATATTCAGCTGTATCATAAGTGACAGACAGGTTTTTATTAGTGCTGCAACCCAACACCAGTTCTATGGGGACACTGAGCTTTCTGATAATGATTTGGATAAACTGATCTGTGGCATTGAGGAAATCTTGACTACAACCAAAAAAACTGTATTTGAGGAAGATGCTGATCTGCTAAAAGCATAAAATAAGGTTAAGATTAGACAGATGGTTTGTGTGTCCTCCCTTAGCTCAGGAATAACGGGACACCTAATTCATTTTCTGTATTTTAACAGCCTGAGGAAATTCAGTCTTTAACCTTATGTTTTATTCCTGATGCACCATGTACTCTACAGCTACTTTGACAATAAAATTATAGTTCCACTTAGATGATGAAGTCTTACAGAAATAGCAATTTTTTCAACTCTTAAACATAAAGGTTACCTCTGGAAGTAGAATTATGGAGGGCGTATATGCCGTTGAAGGATTTTAAAGGAACTGAGATTTTCATTGGGAGAGGGAGACAGGCATTAAGGGATCTTTCCTGCCCCTTTTCTCCAATCATAATTATTACAATTAAGTATATCCCCAACTGGTATGAACTATCTTTTCCAAAACCAGTAGTTTAAAATGAACGTGTGTGAGGTTTTTCCTGATTTTTTTGTTTGTTTTAGGAGGGATTTTTTGTGTTTGAGTTTGCTTGTCCAGGAGCTCCTTATTCATCCACTTAGGCCTCCTGACATTTTTGCCTGACTTCT
>JANRGV010000084.1:66207955-66218654 GCA_024734035.1 Alethe castanea
CATTTTATCTCTTCTGACTTGTCTGACACATAATGGTGTATACTTGAAGAGTAGAAAAACATACCCAACTTCCAATTAAAAACCCAAAGCAATACAATCTCTGTCAAGTCAGAAAATGGGAAAATATCCATCAGCACATTGCTTTCACAGCCTTTAGCTTTCATGTCAATGACCCATAAAGTATTCTAAAATATCAGTCTGATTCTGTGTCCTTCAGCAGAATAATCCCAAAAACAGAATGTGAGATGCAGGGAGGCATATATTACCTTAAGGTCTAATTGTTCACCTGTTCCTTATTCTCATTACTGATCCTGAGTGCTGATTATAGTGATACCAATGAGATTTTAATAGTTTTGGTGGGTAATACCTGATTCAGCACTTAAATGGAAATAAACTCGTGTATTAGCTGGCATGCACCAACAGCTGATTTTTTTTCCAGTATTAAATATGGATTTAATAAAGTAAAGAAAAATAAAACAATCCAATGCCCTCACTCACCAGCTCTGTTTGTGCAGAAAATTGCTGGAGCATGTTCACCATGTTCATGGAATTGGTCTGTCTGAGGTGAGAAATACCCTTTGTCAGTCTGGCAGAGTAATCAGTCCACACCTGAAGTGTCCTGTGCAGATGCTCCACACCACAGCACTGGCTGAATATAATTAGATAAATCAAATACCCAGCTTGCTTGTACCTAAAGGAACAGCCTGAGGGAACTCACTTTCACAAGGCCTTTATCATCTTATTCTATGTCTTAAAATCAAAGAAATAGCACAAGGAGAAGCTGAGCTGTGCAAATATTAATACAAAATGAAACTGAAAAAAAACCAAGGCCATCTTAAAATTTATCTCAAGACTTAGCTTGTATATATGCGAATATTCAAACAAAATTCTATATGCTGTGCTATTTCTATATTCTACAGAAATAAAATTCTATATGCTTCCTAAGCTCAGTGTTTTCTGCAAGGGAAAATTCTGACCTCTAGTATCTCAACAAGCATAAAAGAAAGCAAAACCCTTGGAGTGAAGTACAACTGCTGTAAAAGCTAAGTAATTGATGAATAGCAAATTGTGGCAGAGCACATTGAAGATGTACTTCAGATCTCTGAAAATTTGAGAAAATAAAACCCAGAATTATTGCTGATGTGACTCTCCTGCCTTAGCATGACTCTTTGTTTTTCAAATACCTGTCTTCAGGTGTTCAAACTCTACCTGTAAATGACAACATGTCCTTACCTGCATGATTATATTCTTAAAAAATGATCCACAAAATGATGCAATGCTTACTAAAGCACTGGTCATAGGGGTGCTTTCAAACATGCACAGTTTGACCTACCTTTCATCCACACAAGCTCTTGGGAATTTTGCCATGATTTCAGCAGCAAATGTCTTGTACTTTCTGTCAAAAGGAGGGACAATCAGAGCAGGGCTGATTAATCAGAAATACTCCAGTTGAGAACACATACACATTTCCTCACAGTTGAGTTTCTAATCAGTAAAAGCAATTTATGGCTCATATTGGCCAGTGACTGGAGCTCATGGTCCAGAGTGATTGTTGCATCCTCTGCCCAATTCCACTTCACCTTTCTGAGCACCCTTGGGCATGATCAGGTCATGAAATCTGGAACAGGTGAGTTTTTCCTTTAATCCAATCCTTTCTGCCTCACATATCATGGCTACAATAAGGAAATATATGTTTTCTCATACTCAATCAGCATAGTTTATCTCTCACTATCAGTTGTTGTGAGTTTAATCATCCAGAATAAACTTAGTGTTGTGAAAAGTGTTTGAATTTAAATCACTCCACAGATATCTCTGAGTAGTATGACAGCAGGAAAGATAATATCACCTCTGGCTGTGTTGGTTCCCCTAATCTGACCAAAAACCCAATAATGCTGATGTGCCCCACAGAGATACTCTTTGGCTTGCAAGAATAAGTTTTTAGAAGATTTATTATGTACAGATTTCATGAGAGAGTAACTAGACTGTTAGTTGAGTGGTATATTATTTATTGCTGAATTTCAATCCCACATAGCACAATTATGTGAGAAAATGGAACCTGACTTTATAAAAATACTTACTATATTACCACTTCTTAAACTTCAGCACTGGATTCAGACTAAAGTGATTATTTACAATGGACTACATTTTGGTGTGAGTTTGTTGGAATTTTTTGGTTTTGTTTGTTTGCTTGTTTTTGTTTTTTAAATTTATTTATTTCTCTTGTAAGTGGTATTCAACATTTGTTTGTTGGAATGCGGAGATGGTTGTGTTGAGGTGATTTTCATATTTGGATTTCTTCTGTAAGGCATATTACTTTTGATATTCTATGAAAAAAATACTGCACAACAAATGTGCTGCAATGACTTTCAAACATTCATAACAGTTTTAACCACCTGGTTATTCAAAATGCTATTTCAAATTCAGCTACCACAGTTAAAACAGAGATGAACAGGGTTATTTCTGGAGTGGTTGCAGAGCAGTTGAAACCACACCTGGCCCAATCTGCAAAGGAGTCTAAATATTCCCAGACATCAACCAGCTGTGGCTTCTTTCTGGTATTATGGCTTTTTACAGATCTGCTGCTCATAGCAGGACCTGTTTCTGCTTAAATCAAGGCCTGACTTACCTGTTGACAGCATTGAATTGGAAACCTTTGTGATCTTCATAAAATGCTTGAGTTCTTTGAAGTCTATGCACATGGAAGGATTTTCTCCTTCCTTTTTTTTTCCCAGACGAGTATATTGGTACTTGTTTATTGTCAGATTTATCTTTCGATTTTTACAGCCTCCCTTCCCAACTGGATACTTTTATCACCTCTTTATGCTAATGCTCTCCCTGGCTGCCTGTACTATCCCTTCTCCATTTATCTTCTTACAGTGTGTGATCTACAGTGCTCATTATCTTCCTGTTCTCAGATCACTTTTTGCCTCCTCAGCATGCCAGGTGACCCTTTCATCACCCAGCTATATTTCACAATCAGCCCACATAATGCTTCATACCGCCTCACCATTCCTTAGCTTTTATTTTTGTGCTTCTTGCTACCTCTTGCCGTTCATTTCTCCCAAACAAGGTTTGTTTTAATGCTCACCCAATTACACCAGTTTTTTTTGCTTAGTACTCTATCAGTTGTCTTCATTGCTTAGGTAGTACTTTATTGATTTCCATGGTTCAATATATCAGTGTATATTATTCCTAGCAAATTTCTTTCTCCATCAAGTTTATTTAATCCACCCTCTTCCCAGTCTCCCCTTCAGATAAGGCTTCATATTCATGAGGCCACCAGCACATTAACTGCTTAACTCATTGATTCTTGCACCTTACAAAGTACTTCATCCATAATCTTTCACACTCTGCCTGAATTCAGCCAACTTGTAATTCCTGCTCTGGATATGGCTACTTAGAGCACTTCTTTAATGTGTGTTTTAGACAATTTATATGCCTCACTTGATACTTTTGCAGCCACCACATAAAATGTTTTCAGCTCATTCACTCCGAGGTACTTAAATTTGTATTTCCCAAAGCCCCTTTCAGGTTTTATGATTGCTCGTGTTAAATAATAAAATCTATAAAAAAGAGGAGGGTTGTTGTTGCTGTTGTTTTATCCTACAAATCTTTTCATTAACAATATGACTTTGAGTTGCTGGGAGATTTGTAGCCTTTGTACATGAACCTTTTCAAAAATAAGTCTTGATCCCATGTAAACCTCCTTCAGTCTCATGGGGGTTTTGATAAGGTAACTGGTCAGATATCTGTAAATTTAATCTTCCATAAAAATTTCCAACTGTCATGTGCAAAAAAAGTCTGGATCTTGCACAAAAAACCATAATCTATATAATCTGATGACAAAATAAATGGAAAATAAGGTAAATTAAAGACATTTTTGGATAAGATCAGTTATTGAGCCATGAAGTTTACATACTTCATGGGGTATAGAGCTGCAAAGAATAATCCCAGGAACAGATAGTGTGGCTTTAGTTTTCCTATTTAAAATACTCCCAAATTTTCCCAGTTCTGGACAATGCAGAAATGTGGTAACGGCCACAGACTCTTCTTAGGAGCTTATCATTTTATAGTTACCTTAAAATATATTTTGAATCTTTGTTTTAAGGGGTTTTCTATGTTTGATCAACTTCCTGTGTTTGGCAAACTACTTTGATTATAGAAATTACATGGTTGAGCCAATTAATAATTTTACTGAAGAAATAAATAAGTTCTGCAGCAAAAAGAGAGTCCAACAGTAGAAAAGAGTGGTAATTAAATGGCTCCAAATTGAAGATAATTCCTTTCAATTTCGAACTTTTGACTGTGCACACACAAAACAGTCCAGTCACAAATCTATTTCAGTATGTCTCATTACTCTCACAAAGTAAAATCAGAATAGATATAAAATTTTTTCTACAAACCATATACGAGGCTAAATCCTGCATAGTTAGGGCTGGACTATGTGTTTGTAGATATTTTTATGGTGTTCTATATTCTCTACTGTGCTTTATCCAGAGGCAGACTAACAGGGGTCAAGAGGGTGTAAGAGAAGTTTAATGGTCATTTGTTCATCTTCCCTTCCTGTCAGGTAGGCAACATGTGGGCTTTTCTGGTCATCTTCATCATTAGTCACCTGGAATATGTTGCAGATTTTCTAATACAGAAGTGTTTAATAGTGATTGTGATTGTGATGGTTAGGGGGAGAGGTTTAAAAATCTTAGTTCATCAAAAGGGATAAATATTTTGAGGTCCTTTTCTTGATGTCACCAATGAAGAATAACCACAATGACTGCAGAGAGCAGTTGCAATCCAGAGGTGTATTACCACTGGGGAAGAAGGAAACAGAAACTTCCAGAATTCTATAAGTATTGCACTGACTGTGCTTAGAGCACTCTTGGCACACTCACAGATGCATTTACAGGCTGCCCTCTGTGGTAAAGACCAGCCTAACCTTGAGGCTGTTTTAGTTCCAAGTTAGACTCTTATCCTGGAGACTTGTATTTCAGGGTAACAGGGAGGCAAATTAAACCTGGTTTAGAAATTGGCAGTATTTTTATCATCCAGGGCGGCAATCCCCTACATCTGAAGGAAACAGCTAAATCATCTTTTGTCATTACTCTTATGACTTCCATGAGATGATCTTCCAGCCACTGTAGATGACTTCATGAGCATTGCTGTCCAAAGGAAGGGTAAAAGCAAACCTCATGGTTTTCAGGTGCTGGCTGCAGTTGCCATCAGAGATGTCATGAAGGGGCCGTGGTGCTACACCAGAACCTAATTAATTCCTTCTGGAAGGACAAACAGAGTCTGAGAAGATGCACTCACACCTGCCTCCCTCTCCATTGCAGTGGAAAGTTAAGGTATTTCCTTCCCTTACCCATCTGGTGATGAGCAGCAGCAGTGCAGTCTGTGTGGTCAGGATGCTGACTGCAAAACTGAAAATCTGACATAGATGTGTTACCAACTTCTTACACATTTCCCCATGCAGAAAAAATAGAAGAGATGACATCCATGGCTGTAAAACTGTAATTTTCCCACCAGCCACAGTCTTTCTGAAATTAAAGGTGAAAGCTGCAGAAGGGAGGTGCTTTGCATAAATTGTGCTTTCTTTTCCCCCTTGAAATAAACGCAGGTCACGGTTAATGAAGTGCATATTTGTATATGGCTGAAAATCACTGCAAATTCCCATTTCACTCATACATATGATTTGATTTCTCACATTAGCCATGGATTAGTAAGTACCTGTGGGACTGCTCTAGTAGACAAAGGTTCATAAATCAAAACAGAAATGCAAATGAATTTTGATCCCTGTAGTTTCTCCCAGTACATACATATATTCCCTTCAGAAGTGTCAGATGTACACGAGCATTAAAGAATTTCAGTTAATGTTACATATTTATTTGAGCATCAAATGTGTGAATAACAGGTCTAGTTCTTATCACATGTAAAATATATAAAGGATCAGATGGAAATAAATGGAAATTGATCTTGACAGAAACTTTTATTTTTGATACAGCTAGTTGTAATAAAGACAACTTCTTACTGGAATAGATCTGTGGGATAATTCACAGGCTAATGTACAGGTCATGCAGTATTAGAGCCTGCTCCAGCTTTGCTCTCATACTCTTACTGAATATTCAATAAATTGAATATTGTAATTTGTAGATGCTGAGATTCACAGCTCAGTTAGAGGACATGGAGCTGTATTACAGACCTATGACAACATAGGTCAAGGGAGTGAGGGAAAAACCAGCTTACTCATGTGCCATTCAGCCTTTAACCTCTTTTGAACTTTCTAACTTAGAGATCAGCACTGTTTCCATGCTGGTCTTATGACAGGAATCAATTCTCTGGGCATGGAGAGATGCTGGAGCTCCTTGCCTCACCTGTGGGCAGTGTTCTCAGGCTTGGGGGCAAATGAACAGCTGTGTCCTGCACCAACACCACTGTCAAAAGCAGAGAAAATTAAGTTTCTTGTTTCCAAGCACACTGGCATGAAGATGAATTGCCACTCTTCCAAAGGCATCTCAAAATGTTGTGGCTTCAGCCAACTTGTGCCATTTGAATATTTTCCCTGTCTTTTTGTTCTGCTGACTTTCCCAAACCTTTTCTTTCCCCCAGGTTATATGACTGCTGACCCTGTTGTACTTGGAGGTTGTATAATGCATGTTGTGCACAAGATAAATCCATTTGGTATGTGACAAAGATATTGTAGAACAACACCCAAATGGAGTGGAATTTTTCCAGTGTGATCTTCTGAATTTTAACTCTGCTCCCATGGAAGCACAGAGAACATTTGCCTTCAGCATTAAGAGAGGTTAGAACAGATAAAAACAAGTGAGTTGCTTTAATAATTAGGCAGCTGATTTTTCCAAGCATTCTAAATTCAGTTTAGACTGCTGTGTGGAGAAAAAGAAAATATATGAATAATCATAAACCTTAAGGAAGAATACCCACTAAAAAAATCAAAAGCCAAGCATGGATGAATACATCCTACAAGCCAAGGTTTTGAAGTGTAACATTGTGTAATGGTGCAACACGTGCATAAAATTGTATCACTTTGTCATGCCCACAATTTTTAAATTAAATAAATCAATGCTGTATTTGAAAAGTCTATAGCACAATTAAACACATGAAACTTAGGTTCCTGTATGCCATATGGTAGCTCTTACTTGGACCTTTGCACAAGAGGTGATACATAAAACATCCCAGGGGCATAGAGAAATATTTTTATCCCTTTTCTACAGAAAACTGCCTGAGTTTTGGAAGAACCAGGAGCCAACACTGGAGCACTGTAAGAGAAAGTCCAGACATGCAGACTGGGTCTGTTTAGCTTCAAACATGTTTTCTATTTCCTAGACCTGAACATTCAAACAACTGATAAAGGTGTTCTGTTTATTTCCAAAACTGCCTGTCCTGAGAAGTTTTTTGTTAAATCTCATTAGATTTCTAGGTGAGATGGCACCTCAGTGCTATGAGATATTGGCACAGCTTTACACAGCATCACAGCAAACTCTTTATAGAAAGGAAACCTGTCCTGGCAGCCATGTCTGATTCAGAAAACCAGAAAAGGCTCCCATTGTGCTTAGTATTTGCTGTTGGTTATTTCTAGCTGACTTTTGTAACTGCTAGAATATTTTTTTATTCTTATTTCTGAGGGGACTGATTTTGATTTTTCTAATATAATTTTTAGAGAGTCATGGCCTTGCAATCTGTTTTTTAAGTTACCTCTTTCACCTGGAACCAAACTACTGAAATGTAGATATTGATACACATGACAGATGGAAAATTAATCTAACCCCAAGAGGCACAAGCAATCTGTGGCAAAGGAGGAAGGTGAGCTTCAGTCATTTCTTCTTGCCTGTCCTCTTTCTTCTCTTCTCCATGCTAGGGAGGCCTCTGAACACATTTCATCCAGGAAAGCAGGAGCTGTCTTCAATGCCTGATATCAAATTGACATTTTTCAACTTACAGGCAGATCAGTGCAGAAGAGCCATGCAGTGTGCAAATAGATTCAGAAATAGAAATGTGGCCATGTTCCACAAAAGTGCAGCAGATGCAAGTATGTTTAAATTTTCCAGGTACCCTCAAGCTCTGCAAATTTGATCACATATAAGTCTTTAAAATAAACCCCCTTACTCTTCTCAGACAAGCTTGATTTGTGTTTCAGAAAGAGGATTTCCCCACTGTTATTCATTCCCCCTCCATTAGTGGGATTGTTTGCAGCACAATCAGCAGGGATTAACTAATACCTTCTCAGGCCTGGGCACACACACAGAACAGAAGCAATTCAGCAGTGAGCTCATACACAAATGAAAATAACCAGGATCTTGTTGACACTGCTCACTTAGCTGACCCCTTAAGCTAACAGGCGTTTAGTTTCTCTGGGAGTTGAATATCGACATGGAATGGGATTCCCACTGAGTTTCACGTTCCTTGGCAGGTAATCAGATGATATGCTCATTCTGTGTCTGGTAAACCCATTTCCACACTACATTAGGAATTTATCAAAGCAAGTCAAATCACTTCTCTACAAAACTGAAGGAATCTTGGGAGAATTTTGTGTCTGCCCCTTTAGTGTTTTCTCTGTCTCTCGTTAGGATCTATAATTTGGCAGGGTATTTCCTTGAACTGATATTAAATTCATGATGTGACTTCATCCATCATAAAAAAAATGTATATAGTTCCTTTTTTTTTTCTTTGAAACAATAGATATGGAATTACTGTACTATGGAGCTCAAGTAAATTGAAGCACAAAATTGCCATATATGTAATTCACAGCTCTGTGTCACATCTCTGCAAACTAATCTCAAACTACCCTCAGATCATTGTCAGAACTTTATGATTTTACATTTCCTTCTGAAGCCAACCCTATTTTGTATTAAAGAAAATGATGACTAAGATTTATTATTCATATCTTCATAGATTTTCAGCTTTTTCAAAGTCTTGTAAATGACATTACTTTAATATAGTAATTTCAGAAAGAAAAGAAAGCTAACCTGTACATGGGTTAGTGAATGTGCTTTTTCAAAAGCAGAGTTTGCCAGAATTTATTGCAGTTTCAAATACTTGGCTGTTTCCATAGCATTTTGCTGACTAGAAAATTCCCATGTTCATTTTAAGTATGCCTGCAAATCTTGCTTGGAAAAGTTGTTTCTAGCTTACTATTTCTTAGTTTTCAGAATTTTCCAGAGAATGAGCAAATATTTCAAGATGTATTTGGTTGTTTTATTTTTATCTCTGTGTGTGAAAGTGTATTTGTATGTGAAGCTGTGTATTTTGTTTTATTTTGTTTTGAGGGAAGCAGTCTTGTCAGACAAGAAGGAATTTCATCTTTGAGTCATTCATAGTGACTGACAGGGGGCAGGTATAGAATAGAAATTCTTCCCACAGGGTGTCCAGAGAAGCTGTGGCTGCTCCTGGACCCCTGGAAGTGTCCAAGGCCAGGTTGGATGGGGCTTGGAGCAACCTGGGACAGTGGAAGTTGTCCCTGCACAGGGCAGGGCAGTGGAACAGGATGGATTTTGAGGTCTCTTCCAAGCCAAGCCATTCTGTGATTCTTTGAACAGTAAAATTATCAAAACCAACGCAAGCATCCTCCAGATCTCCAGCAGAGTAGCTAGAGATTTCTTATTTCTTTGTAGAAGGAAGAAGGGTATTGAAAGGACAGATGAAAGATTAGGGAGGAAATAGGACACAGCTTTACAAGATAAGGCTTGTAGATCCCAACATTGCAACAAATCCTTCTGATTTTGCATTGCTTCACCCCATCCTGCCCTGCCCCAGTAGTGGCTTCCGTTCCACACATTCAATTTTTCTTAGTGTTTTGGGGTGGGTTTTTTTTTTTTTTAAATCTGTTTTTTTTTGTTTGTTTGTTTATTTGTTTTTGGTTTGTTTTTGTTTTTGTTTTTGTTTTTGTTTTTGTTTTTGTTTTTGTTTTTGTTTTTGTTTTTGCTTTTGCTTTTGTTTTTGCTTTTTGCTTTTGTTTTTTTTAAGGATCCGAAATTGCTGCACAAGAAGTTCTGTGTTTGCATTGCTGTCCTAAGGGACTGCTTATTATACCTAAAGCTTGATAATACTTCATAAGGAGTTTCTAAACAGTTAGTACATAATGAATAGATTAGAGAAGTTTGCTAAATGAATTACTGCCATCTCAGCAGGTCTCATGCAGTCTGGATTCTGCTCCATAGCAATTAAGGGTTCTTATATATTAGAGCAGGCTATTCTCTGACTGAACCTGTTTCAATTACATGAGATTATAAAAGAAGAGTGAATATATGAAAAAGTGTGTATTACACAGTTGTTTGGGCTGTGGTAGGGTTTCTGTGATAGAAGTACAGGGTGTTAACAGAAGCACTTTCTGGCAAGGACATGATCAGCACTGCTTTGAAATGCTCTGAAATGTGGGGCCTTAATTCCTCCAAATTTCATTCCTTTTGTCCCCCTGGCTTTGACAATCTGGCCTCTGCTTCAGGCAAGGATAAGGTTGTTGGCTGAAGCAAATGCTGTATTAGGAACCGCTGCAAGGTTTGGCTTTTCTATCTTAAACCATCAAATCAGGCTCTTTTGGTTTTGCTAAATCCTTAGAGTTCCAAAATCTGTTCATGTTTCTACTACTTTTCTTCAGTTTTAAGCCATGCTTTACCCATTTTCTTCTTTTGAGCTGTAGCTCTTTTTTCTTCTTTTTTTTTGGGGGGGGGAGGGGAGGCTTTTTTGA
>JANRGV010000084.1:66218754-66235244 GCA_024734035.1 Alethe castanea
GAAAAAAGAAAGGGACATAAGGAGAACAGGATCAGAATAGCATTGAGGGACAGGGTAAAATATTTTTTTTATTCTCTACCTTGTCTTCTTGCCTTGATGGCTTTGTTTTGTGGCTAAAACCTTCTCAGTGACCTTCCTTCATAACTCAGATGTTTCTAAAAAGGCTGATTTGTCATTGGTAGAATGAAAACGTGCTCAGTCCTCAGTGTTAAAACAGCAAATCTCAGAAGACAGCTGTGATTTTGAAGTGGCAATGCTGCCAAGTACCTCCCTTATGCACTGTTACTCAGTTGGCAAGCAGCATACAGCTAAAAGGGATTGAGAAGTAAAAATTACATTGTACACCACAATTGTTCATTGCTTCTTTCAACATTATTTGTATGACATCTTGAAAGCTATGCTAGCTACAAAGTCTCTTGCAGGGGAATCTGCCTGCCCTCAATGATCATCTTGAAGGAAGGAGTCTCCACAGCCTCCATCATGTAGTTGGGTATCTCCCATAATATTCATCTTTACCTAGTGACTACTACATGTAGGGTTGTTAACTATGCCTACACATTAGAAAATAAATAATAAATATTTTTATTGAATGTTACTGATTTCATATAGTTCTCCAATATTTTCCTACTAGTACTCTGGAAAGGAGTCCTTCAGATTAATACATTTCAAGCACAGCATTCATTATTGTAAGCACATTTTTGAGATGTGAACTTAGTTCTGATTTATCCTTTCTGCTGTTTTCTTTGTTGCCCAGAATATTGCCTGTACAAGTAAACGTGTCACTGTACTTCCTTGCAGAAAATCTGTGATAAGATGCTAAAAATGGCCTTTCCAGACTGAGTGTTAGACACATTAGTATTGCATATATTGTGACTTATTCTTCCACAATTAATGAGTGAACTGTTCTTCCTTTTGTATGTAACGTAGATAACAGGGTGATTCTTACTAAACTTTTCCTGTGCAACAGTATCTATGTGTGCTTTCAATTTGGAAAAGATCCTGCCTTTCATAAACTGCTGCACTTTTTTAGCTGGCAGTAAAATTGGCCTCAATTTTAAGCCTCTTCTCTGCAAAATAGGTTAAGATTTTCTTTACATCCAAATGCTTTGTTCCTGGAGGAGACCAGGCATTGTTGTGTATTACCCCAGCTAGTTAGCTAACATCAACTCTGTCACCTTTCCTGATCTTTGCTTTAAATTCAGCAGGGTTAAGAAATGTCTTACCTCCTTTAAGGATTTACCTCTGAGAAGATACCTCAGTGCAGGCACACATTTTGTAGAAAGAAGTTCCATTTTCAAGCACAGGGTGAGTTTCTTAAGTTTTCTTATTTATTATCTTTTCCTGTTTCTTATACACTCCTTCAACCTGAATTTTTTATACTCAGACTGTTCCAGTAAACATTTCGTTATCTCTGTCTTTACATGACTTTCTTCCATACCATAATTTTTACTGACTACTCTCAAAAACTGCATCCTGGATTGGAGATTCAGTGTTTGAGATGAGGAAAATAAAATATTATTTCATAGGACAAGGCAGGGTTTTCTTGGTTGGTTGGTTGGTTAGCTGGTTGGTGGTTTTTTTCCTAATTTAAATCCATCTGGTCAGTACAGACTGAAAATTAAACTCAGGCTTTAATATTGGGTTTCTGCTCTGTACAGCAGAGCTATAAATAATGGAAAAACAAGATAGAAGGAGAGAAAAAAAAATCTTCTTAGAATTCCTGTAGATATATCACTATTAATTTTTTTTTCCTAAATGAAGTGCTATAATTAATAGAATATTAGCAAAGAGAAATCTAAGAGAAATCAAGAACTCATAGAGTTCTGTGCCAGGGAGAAAAGGGAAGGAAGAGGAGGGTAAAGAAAGAGAATATACCCTCATGTCACTCAGTCTATCTAACCTGTATGTCCTTCTGTAAAACCTCCAATTTTGGGGTTTGAATTCTGCATTTTTGGCTTCAGTTATCGTGTCCTGAGGCAGAGACCAGTCCCTGCTGCTGTCCTCCAGCCTGTGGCTGCTTCTCTAGGCTGATACAGCAACAGAGGACTCTCCATCACAAAGGCATTTCCTTCAAGGACTCTCCATCATAAAAAGGCATTTTTGTAGTGTTATCAAGTGTTTGAAAGCCAAATATAAAAGGGCATGACTGACTTACAAATTCCAACTTAGTCCAAGGGACCTTAAAGTCACTCCTAAACCCCTTCATGCACGTGTGTAAACTGGAATCTCTCTTAACAGACTCTTAATGCTTTTAACAGTTTCAGCTAATTACAGGAATACATTGCCTCTCAGCACCATCATCTTAAAAGATCATTTCACTGTAGATAAAGAGAAAAAATCAATATTAAAAGAAAAATAAAATCGAAGAGGATGGAGCCCACAAAAGCAACTTTCATCTTCTTTTTACTGCCCTGCTTAAGCATTTGTGATTCCAAGCAAAACAGATGCAGGCAAAGATGTAACTTCTTAACTTGGACTTATCTTTTTACATGCCAACACTGCTGTCCCTATACTCTGTGCTAGTAAAATGTGAGTACATATAACCCAGAGAATAATCTCTCATTACAAAATTGCCTTTAAAAAAAAAAAAAAAGTTTGGCCCTGATCTGTTTCTAGAAAAAGCGCTGTTTTCATACAGTGTTTTTTTCTAATTTACCAGCTAGGATATGTTCCTGTCAGGGTGTTTGGAGGAATTTTGTTGGCTATTGGCTCATTTGCTCTCTCTTCTATACTGAGGAGAAGCTGTGTGAACAATTTGTCAGGTGAAATTAAACACCAGTTGGAAAGTTTTGTCTGTAGAAGCACTCGAATGAAAGGTGAACAGCTGTCACTTAATTCTGTATTTTTTAGTCCATTTCACTTGGATTAGTGACCATCTCTTTTGGGACTGCTGCCTTCAGGATCTCAGAAGGCATCATAGTGATTACTCCACTCAGTCCAGAAACCAAAATGATCAGTGACCTTACAAAAACATTAATGACATAAGTAGTCTGTCTGAGAACACCATGGTGGTTTGCACAATCTTATCCTAAAGCATTTTTGTTTCTGTCCACTGAAGCATGTGAAATTCAGATGGAGCTGGATTGAACTGTAACATCTGTTCTGAAACCACCTATTCTTGCCACTACCCTCACACTGTCCTCCCTGAGAACATAAAAACACATTGCACCATCCAGACTATTCTGCATTACTTACAATTTTCCAGAATGTTTGGGTTTTCTTTTTTTTTTGCTTGTTTTCTACCTTGTTTCCCTGCATACAAATTTTCAATGTCCAGTTGTGTATTATGACACTTTACTTAAGGGCTTTATTTTGTAATCCTGAAAAAGAACTTAAAATTATTATCTGTTTAAGAGGACTGATAAAGAGACAATAGAGAGCAACACTTTATTCTCTCCTTTTCTGCTGAGTTGATCCCTGGTCGTGGCCCTCTCATTTGCTTTGCTCATAACTATCTGAAACTGGTCATCCAAATACGAGTCAGTTTTTAATGCTTTTTGTCTCTCCTACTAGAAAGGCAATAAAAAGATATGGAGCAGGCTAAAAGCACTGGGTATTGACTATTTTAAATATGAATATCCAAAGAAGACTGTATTTATTTAATAGCACTATTGCTGCTGTGGCAGTAATAAAGGCTATTTAAGACTGTTCTAGGTGGTGATTTTGTTTGTTCATCCATTCTCTTTGCTTCAGAATGACTGTTTCTGCACCTCAACCCATTTTGCAAGATCTGTTAAATAGCTTCAAGCATATTCCAGCAGAATCACTGATGCTTTAATTCTTATGTCCTTGATTTATCCTTTAGAATTCCATGAGACCACTGGGATATGACAAATAATTTGTTTTTAGCACCGTTAATGAGTTTGGGTTATTCAGTTAAATTAATGGTAAATTTTTGCCTTCTATCATCTTCTTCCATCAAGTCTGCCTGCTGAATGTGATGCCATGTTATGAGTTTAATCATGTGAGAAAAGAAACAAAGAGAAATATATGTGTGTATAAATAAACAAATAAATGAACTAAACAGACTCATCTGATTCTGTTCCTGCAAGTCTGGATTCACCTTAGGAGTCACATTTTTGCTGTCTAGATCCAAAAACATGGATCCTCTTTGCTCTGGATCCATGATACTTTCAAAACTCAGCTCTCAATTGACTGGTTTGGACTTGGCAATTTTTTAGCTCATATTTCAGCCTTTTCACTTTCTTTGAAGACACAAATTGAAGTAAATATTAGGCTTTGAAGAGGAGTAAAACTGTAATTCTGTTACACCATTTCTCATTTATAGCTGCTGCCCAATTGCTTGCTACTACTTATGTTAGTTTGGATTTCCTGTGGTTAAATCTATTTTTAATTTAAGGTCATTTTCTTCTACAGGAAAGGCAAAAAGGGGCACTGTGTTATATCATGATCCTGTACACCTCTATGCATCTTTTTACAGTTGCAAAATGAAGGTAGAAAACTTCTGTTCTCAGCTTTTGTGGTTTCACTCCTCCTGTGAAGATGTAGAATCACCTTCAGAGTGAAAGTCAGCTGGCAACTCAGACCTCTACTGAGTTAACCATAATATGGATATCAATCCTTGCAAAAGATCAGAAGTTTATGTTTGGCTCCTTGAGGACAAGTTTTATCAAAACAAAAGCCATGTTAGTACAGCTTGAGGTGAATATTCTATTAACAATAAATATATTCTGCCTTCCTAAGCTCCCTGCATAATAAATGGAGATGCACTTACCCTGTTCAACATCATTTGTGTTTGCTAGAACTGGTGATAGGAATAATCAGTATCCAAACTGACAGTGAGATCTTTTACCCCTTTTTCCCGTTGTCTGTGACCCCTCTTTACCTGCCACAGCAGTTGGGACTGAAATGTGTGATGCTCAATAATGAAATCTTTGCCCTGGTTTGCATCTTGGATTAAATCAGCCCCAACAAGTAATGCTGAGATTTGACTAAAAGTGTTGCTCAAGTGCAGAGGAAATAGCTTTCTGCCAGCATTATTTACCTCCCTTAGGGTGAAAATAAAACAGCAGAGCAAGTCTGGACTGACTGAAACACCTGGAAGAAAAGAAGAGATGGGCATAAAGAATTCTTACTCTTGTTTTGGCCCCCAGTGCACAGATGGATGCCATTGGTGTGTGACAACTGCATGAACACGTACATAGCCATTCTTTCTCAGGTCATTTTTATCCCTTTCAATTTGCACCATTACTATTTTACTATCCTTTACAGATTGGAGGCAGGAGGAAAAAGTGGGATTTTTTTTCTCCAAGAGAATGAGACAGTCATGTAAGAAGTCTTAGAGGAATGAAGCAAAACTTTGATATAATGTCCACTGAAGAGGCCTCAGGAACCTGAATGTTTAGTCTAATTTTTATTCACCCATGAAAAGATGTGAAATCAAAATATCAATTCACTTAATCTCAATTTTTTTCTTGGAAGGCACCATGTCCATGTAAAATTTGGGGGAATTCACTTTTTGATTCAGTGAATGCTGGAATAGTTTCATAACCCTGAGTAATTCTGTGGTTTGACTTACACAGAGACTCAAATTCCTTTGGGACTGGACATAATCTTTCTTCTCCTACTTTTGTGTGGACCAGCTGCCCTTAAACTGCACTTGCACTAATCAAGGCAGATTGGTCCTTGGTGTGTCCCATAGGAAAGGAAGTGGCAGAAGGGGATGAATGCAGTTTTTGTCTAATGTATGGTTTCTTGTTTAAGGCATGTAGGCCCAAAACTGCAGACCAGAGAATAAATCAGGGAATTCTTTAAATAAGGTTTAAAAGCTGCATGAAAGGAAGGAAACTGCTCTGAGTACTTTCATTGTTCTGCCTCCATTTGCAATCTAATGCCTAGTACTTAAATCTGTCTTAATTAAGGATGTTTCCATTGAGGTGGAGAATGGTTTCATCTGTAATACCCTTAATCACATCATCATTAACTATTATAAAGATGTTTGCCTCAAATACATTAGTGGGATTTGTTTCCCTTACCCATAGTGAGCAAATCACTAAGTGTGGAAGAATTTACCACTAGAAGAGTTACTTAGGATAAACTGTTATCTCTTAAAAAAAACTTTTAAGCCTTTTACATGCTGTCAAGGGACCAAGAATCAGGAACCAGTCTGATAAATGAACATGGCCAATGGAAAAAGCAAACAAACTAAAATTAATAAACAAAATTAATAAATAATTAAGCCAGTTGGAGCCATTATGATATACCACAAAAAATAGGCCATAGGGCTTTTCTCGGAATAACTATTTTGTCTTGGTAATTAGCTAAAACTGAATTTGGCAATTATTTTATATTTCTGTATTCAGTTTTATTTTAAAAATTGTTTGAATGGATGGAGAATCAACCATATCAATTAACAAAAAAGTTTTTCATTATTATCTTCCCTATTAAAAAACAGATTTTTTCCATCACCTACATGAAGCTAGCTACAACTTTCATTCATTAAGCCTTGCCCTTAAGAAAATGCCTTAAAAAGATTGCAAGAGGCTTTCTGGTCCATCTTTCAGCTTCTTGGCAGCAGCAAACCCCAGAAGTTTTCCCTGCCTCAGGGCAGGATTGACTCTATCTAAAGCATTCTTAACTGGAGTTTGTCTAAACTGTTCTTGAAAGACACAAATGATTCTGTGGTGCATAATCTCCCCAGTAAATCTATGCCAGTACTTTACTTATCTGCAGAAAGCTTTTTTCTGAGGCCTAACTGAAGTCTCTGTTTCAGAAATATAAGCCTCTTACTGCTTGTTTTATCCATAATGAAGAAGGAAAACAGATTAGTTCCTTTTTTCCTTCCAGGTATCTCATGCAGTTGAAGACCTTGTACTCACTCTTCCCCCCAAATGATCAGCTCTCATGTGCTAGAGTCAGATTTCCTGTACTACAAATATTTACCAAGTTCTTAATTCTGTAGTCAATCTGGTCTTCTTGGGAATCTCTCCATATTTCCAATGTATATGGCAAGCCAGCAGATTTTCTTATATTATCCATTAAATTGAGTATAATTTTATGTGTATTTATACACCTAATACATATACACACCTATATTTATTGCTGATGTTGACCTTTTGAATTATAATAAGATACCTAAATTAACTACATTAGCCAAAGAGACCCTTTTCTATAAATATGATTGGTCTTCACTGGGTGTAGTAAAATCTAGCATTCACAGAACTGAATTCAGTTTTACTTCCTTCAAAAGAGGGATGTACTCTCCTATTTTGTCTCAGGACAATCATGAGAAGAAACATGATCCAGGTTCTTAACGAATTATTTCCTTGATGATGTGCAGGTCTGAAATTTGTTTATTCCCCCACAGTGTAAGAAAAACTTACACCAAGTTGCCATCAAGTTTAGAGAAGTGAGGGTTGCATTCTTCACTAAAAGCACCATGCAGGTGGGCTTCAGTGGCTGAGAAGTGCCATAAATATCTGCCAAATTCATTGAACAGGCCCACCCTACAGCCCTTAATGTCTTTGTCATTCAACTTTAGTCATTTCCAAGATGTGCTACATTTTCACTTTATGGTCCTACATGAGCTGGCAGAGGACTGACACATCTTTGGAAAGAGCTATTTCTAAGGTGAGATAAACCTTATCTGATACTTGAAATAGTGCTGTAAGAGGTGAAGGAGGGGGGAGAAGGCTTTGGAAGTTCCTTCTTTAGACTGCTCTCAGTTTGAGAAGGTAACTTCAGATGTTCTTGCAAGATTGTGGTCACGATCAAGGATTAGATGGAAGGCAGGGTCACAGGAGGAGCAGGAATAGCAGGAGGAGAAGGTGTCTGAAGCTATTTGAATAAAGTAGGAGTGTTTTTAAGTAAGCATTCAAGTAAAGAAAGATGTGAAGCATAGGAAGGAAAATGAAGTGTCTTCTATGAAGCATTTGAATCAAGAACAAGGATAGATGTGATATTTGGGAGTTGCTATGGAAAAGAGCACTTGTATCATCCACAGAAGTTGGTATCTCTGCAACACCTCCAGAAAGAGCTATAAACATATTTCTTCTACCTTCCCCATGATACCTCAAAGAGATAAGCTTACCTCAGGCCATCAGATATCTTCCCCTCCCTGGATAACCTATGACCAATTTCAAACCAGCAGCTCAGTGTACTCAGTGTCAGAAACTTAAAAGCTGCCTGAGAGGAGATCATGGGAAATCAATGGCAGCTCAAGCTCCTGAAGTATCAGGAGATTCGTTAGATGAAAATTCACACGTGAAACATGTCTGTTGCTGTGAACACCCCATTTCAGGGTCAGATCCTGGGCTGTCACATTTTCTGCTCACTGTTTCATCTCCTCCTACAGCTAAAGACTTCCATCTAAACTTTCCTCTTAGGAATAGGTCTTATCTGCCAGCCTGCATAGTTTGGAACTGAATAATTTCCTCCTTTTATTTCTATCATCACCTTGATGATATTTATAGACCAAGATGACATTGCCCCCCTGTTTTTACTCTTCCACACTCCATAAATTTATTTTCCTTACTCTTTCACCTTTATGTCTTATGATCTTCTAGTTCTTATATTGGTTTTGTTTCCTGACTTTGTATTTCCCTACATTTCTTCTGTTCATTCAGAACATCTGCTTTTTTCATTCTTTAACCCAATTTGTTGCAAGTAATTACTATTATGAAGCTCTCAGTTATGAAGTCTCCCAAAATCTCTGTGCTGAGAGCTGCTTTACAGCTCCTTTAAAGTTCATGTGTCTGTATTTGTGTCATGAAGTTTTACAAAAAGGGAGATAAATACAAGTTATTAGGATCTTTGCTAAGGTTGTCGGATACAGATATTTCATCTGTATTACACAGAAAACTGCAATCTTTATGTAATAGTCTCTTCTAGCTTTAGATTCAGTGAAAGGTATCAAATCCCTTGTATGAAAACTCCCATAGTGAATTTAACAGTTTAGATAAAATTTTTAAGCTTCAAAGGTTGTGATAGAAAAGGTTGGTCTTCCTCTTGCCTGTTTAATGATGTGTGAGAAGTTGATGAATTCTGGTAGTGAACCAGTTGATGATGCCACTTTAAGGCCTTAAACATTTAACTCAAACAGTAATATTCCATTTTTATAATGTTGTTTACCCCTGACAGAAATCTCACTGTCAGACCAAGAAAAATTTACTTGATACACGAATTGGGAAGTTTTTCCAAACAAGTAAAGAAAATTTCAATGAAAAGAAATTTAATATTGAGCAAGTGTGTGATTAGCTCTACTTCTAAAAGCTTTCATTTAAAAAATATTCTTCAGAAACTTAATAAATTTGAAGCAGGAAGTCTCTAAACTCTTATTTATGAGATGCATTTGGATCACAACCTGAGATTGAAAGTGTGTGAATTAGACTACAATTTAATGTTCCTTTGTTTTCTGTGACACCTGACTAGCTGTAAACAACCCAAGTGTTTAAATTAAAAGATCGTCTCCCTGCTGATAAAGGTAATTGCTTAATGATAAATGCTGAAATCTGAAATACAGGAAGCACCACCTCACAAGGATAATGCAAAAATGCCATCAGAGATGTCCTTATGTGAGGAACAGTCCAGCAGGTCCCATGCATGAAATCAATTCTAACACCCATAAAACCAATTTCTAGACTTTGCCTGTACATCAGCAGATTCAAATGAAGTGGATTTTAAAGCATAATCTAGAGACTATAGGTGAAAAAGCAGTGTATGGCAGACTTGGGTTCTCCTGTCACACTTCATGTCAGGAATTTTGAGAGATGTCTGTGTCCTTTTACCTGTGACCTTTACAAAACTGGGAATTAGTTCATTAGAGCCAGGAAGTGCTATTATCACTGTTTGTTCATGTAGATCCAAGACTATTTAACTAGAACAAATAATAGTCAAGAAATTAAAATCATAGAATAATAGAGTCATGGAGTGGTTTGGGCTGGAAGAGACCTTAAAGATCCTCTCATTCCAATCCTCTGCCATGGGCAAGGACACTTTCCACTGGACCAGGTCACTCAGAGCCTGGCTTTGGACACTTCCAGGGATCCAGGAGCAGCCACAGCTTTTCTGGGCAACCTGTGCCAGGACCTCAGCATCCTCACAGGGAAGAATTTCCCATAAGGAAAGAACTTCACTTACAGTCTTTCAAGAAATGCCTCAAGTGTGCTGTACTTGAACAGAAAAATCAGCTCAGGTCATTGCCCAGGAGCTCAATAACATATTTTGTGGTTTATCTTGGGCCCCTTTGGCTGTGCAAGGAATACCCAATATTAGTATTGATGAGAGCAGCACAGCACTGTGGAACAAGGAGTTCCAGGCAAACACTGAGTGTCTGGCTGAATACAAAACCCTGATGATTTGATTAAACCAGTCATTTGTTTATGGGATTTAGTTTTATTTGTATGGTAAATTCTGATAGATGGCCTGTCAGCTTGATAAGGCTAGTTTTCTAACTTTATTTTAGCCATAATGCATTCTATCTAGGAGTTTAGAATATGATTGAGAACTTCAAAGCGTAAACCCCTTGGATGACAGTGAAGGGTGACAGAAAGGTGAAAATTGGTTCATGGGTGAAGCCCAGGGTGGGGACTCAGGAGAGCTGGTGCATTTCTAGTTCTGGCACACTTCTTTAATAGTCTCAGGATGACACTTGTCTGTGCATCAGTGTCCTCTTGGAAATGGAAATAATAATCCTCACATCAGATCCTTCTTTCTTTCCCTTTCATATTACAAAAACATTAGAGCAGGACAATATTTCAAGATGTGTTTGTGCCTTACTCATCACAGAGAGTCCTTCAAACACTTCTGTAAGGTAAGTGCAAATGAATAGCTACATCCACCTCATCTTTCTGGGAGGGATCTTAATTACAACCTTTTTCAGAAACCTCCATATTTTCCATTGGTGTGAATACAATCAGGCTTTAAGGACAGGAAAAGAGAAAGAAAACAAGGACACTTTAGAAACAGCCATTGAAAGCTGTAAGTGGTGTTAGAGGAAGACAGCTTTACTTAGGAAACTCGAGTTAAAAGAAGCTTTCTGACAAGGACTTCAACAGGATACTTTGTTTTCTTTTTCTGTTTTTGGTAGCACTTTTTCTTAAGAGTTTAATTACCAGGTTGATTAGAAGGAAGGAATTTGTGCTCATAAATGGCACTTATAAAAATCATCTTTTCGTTCTTGATGTCTGAATGAAAGATGGTCTCTGATGGCAGCTTAGCTATGAGTAATTGAATAAAAGAGCAAAATATACTACCTGGTAATGGAATCATTATGGTCTACAGAACACACATATAAAATCAGCTGATATGTATTTCTTCTGCTCAACAAAACCAAAGTTTTTATAATTATAATTTTGCACCTACAGAGAAATATTTTATTAATTATGAAAATGTCATATTAATACTCTGTAGAGCAGTGTTATAAACAACGTTCAGGAGTCAGCAATTATGTGCAGTTGCTCTTTAGCAATGTACAGTCTCCTGTAAATGACTCTCTATGAGAGTTTCAGTCTTAAAAGCAGCTTTCAGTATTCAAATAGAGAAAGTGCCCTCTACATCAGATGGGATGCACTTAATGCTGGGAGTTACACACCATTTTTTTGCATTAAACAGAGGCAGGTTAGGAAACAGCAGAGCAGCTGATGTGAGGAGCAGAGGTGCCTAGTCAGAACATGTATAATATGTCCAGCAGTCTTGGAAATAACTCTGAGTTTGTGAGGTAACAGCCACACAGCCAGAGCAGCCCAGATCATTGCAAATCCATGAGAGTTACCGAAAACAGAATCATAGAGCTTTTCTGTATCCATACATTGTTATCTCTATACTCAGCTTAAGGCAGCAAGAGGAAAACACGTTCCTTTTTCTCTCTGCTGTGCAACTCACACCTACTGTTTCTTTAAATGACTGCGTGACATAGTGACATCTACGAAAATCACCAAATCAGAGTCCAAAACCTAGTTTAGATGATAAACTGACTTACATTTTGCCTTATGGTTGATGCTTTCTCATTACCTTGCTGTTTTCTTTCACTAAATGGGTTTGGTGAGTCAGTGTTTTCCCCTGTTTGGAACAATGTTATGTTGCTAGAGCCCATGATCTATTTTGTCTTCAGCCTCACATTTCTCTGCTTTCTGATTTCCTGGGTTTGTGTGCACTGCCAGGTCTTGTCTCATCATTGTCTGTCTTGGATATTGTCATATTCTCTAGATTTCTTCATCTTCCTCTTCCCCCTTCCAAAATTCAAACAGTGTTTGTAATATTATTCAGTTAATATCCTGTTTCCCACTGTGCCAGATTTCCACTTCTTAGGAAAACAATGGCTCTCTTCTGGAGGCAGCCATTGGTTTCATGTGCACAAAAGAGAAATTCAGCTTTAGCACAGTACAGATACTTTCTTCTGCTGCTGTGGGGCAGCTGCTGTAATTTCACCTTACATATCAGAATCTACCTTCATTCTTTGGAAGTGTCCCCAGGCAGCTCTACCAGCTGGAGCAGGACAAGAATAAGAATGTGGACTGTCCAGGGAGTGTCCCTCTTCTGCTTCTACTTATGAGAATGTGCTGTCTCTCTTGCACAGCTGTGTCTCCCAGCCAGCAGGTTGCTGAGATGAAGAATCACAGTGGTGGCTCATGGGGAGTGGCAGTTTAGGGAAAATATGGCTGGGAGAGACAATACTGTGATTCAGAATGTGAAAAAACACAGAAATTAAATGCCTTTTTTTTTGCCTTTTTTTTTTTTTTTTTTTTTTGAGATTAAGGACTAGCATGGGAAGCTGAACATGCACAAGGCATTCTGCAAGAGTTGGCCAGAGTGACTGGGAGAAAGCTCTCCTTCCTCTTTGAAGGAAACAGCAGTCCGAGGAGAAAATGTCAATGCTGCACTATACTCAAACAGGAAAGAAATGTGAAAGAGAAGATAATTTAAAACACCATTTCCAAGGACAGCTCAGGCTTGGCTATCCTCATCTCCTTGTGTGACTGGAAATATGGAGAAGGATCTTCATGCCATGTGTATATGCATGTGTTTTGTCAATATATTTGTAGTCCTGTACAGCTCAGATGACTATGAAGTCACTTGCTGAAAAATTACTTTTATGAAATTGCATTTCAGTTACCTTGGAAGACTTGCTTGCTTTGGTGAATTTATTTTGCTCGTTGTTGCCTTAGGCCTGGCTGGAGTTTTGACCTGTATGCTTAGCCTTTGCTAAAATGTTAGTCAAAGTGTACCTGATGGAAACAGTGACCAACAGCTGAGTGGGCTAAGACATTAATGAAGCAGGAAGAACAGGAGAGGGAGAGAATAAAGCAAATGTCTTTATGGGATATCAGGTGTTTTTGTGATCATGGAATACATCTTTGTGGATGATCCAGAAAAATTACAGATGTAACACTACACAGAGTGGTACTGATCAATGAATGTAAGAGAAGTCAGAAATATCATATATTAATTTCATGCTGAGGAATGTCAGCCTCTGTAGAGATGAGTGACTCTTTCCATCTGTCCAAGCATTGGCTCAGTTTCCTGTGGGCTCCCTGGGGTGCCCCATGGACCCAAAGGTACCATGAGAAAATTTAATTCAAAGTGCCCAAGGTGATACAGAATGTGTGTTGCAGTTGAGCAGCAAAATTCTTTTCTGTGTGACATCAGAGCTGCTGTGGAGCTTGAGAACACAGGGTTGTTCCAGGCATAAAGGTGGCTGAATAGATTTTGGAGGCAACTTAACCTATTACAGTCGATATCCATACTCTTCTTCATTCTGGAACAGAATGTGTAGAAAACTATTTTGTCTGCTGTGTCTAGGTTTAACCATGCAAAGTTCCCCACTCACAGTCTATGCACAGCTCTGAGCAGATCTTTTAGAGGAAAACAGATTTGAACCTTGCCCATTTTTCTCTTACAGCTGGAAAACACTGCTAGGACAAGTAATTTGTCTCAAGATTATTTCCTGAGTTCAGCAACTCACCAGAACACTTCAGTTAATACAGAATGAATTCAGAACTTTTTTTTCTTTGGGCAAAAAGCACAATGAAATTCTCTTGAAGTTTATCAAAAAAGTATTCATAGAATTAAAGGATGATTTGTGTTGGAAGGGAGCAGAATCTCATTTACCTGCAGGACTCCTTATTACAGCACAGCCAAGTATTTTCAGGTATTCTCAGTTGTGCCACCGAAGTCATGCCCTTGTCAAATCCTCCAAAGGCAGAATGTCACATTGTTGTCATGGCAATATCTGGAAGCCTGGCTGAATAAAAGAATGCAAATCTGGATGTTCATGCAAGACTGAGTTACACATTGTTGCTGAGTTAAATCAGTTGCTAATTTAGCAAGGGAAGTGCAATGTATGGGGGATTCTGCTCTGGCTGTTACGAATTATGGATTGACATTCTGTAGAGTTTCACCCCGACCATGTTTGTGTTTAATTGGAATTCCCCATAGCTGTGACTGCAGTCAGTGCAGCCTGTGGGACCACTCTGAAGTGCAAAATTTAATTACGGCTTAATGTGACTGTGTTATAAGTTTTTACATCTGTCAGACAACTTGCTTCCTTCCTTACTGCTTCTGCTGCTTCTCTAGCTTTCTAAATTGTCTTTGCTTTGCTGCAGAATATATTCAGAATTTTTATATCCCTAACAAAGAAAGAGGTAGCATTTCATTGAAATCAGCAGTGCTACTGGCCTATATTGATTCAGTAACACTTACTATTTATATAATAATTTAGGAGACCTTGCTGTAGCTTATGAAGGAAATATTTATCAGAATCCTTAATTAATGGCTGATGAAAATGATGTGCCCAAGGCTCATAGCACTTGTTCATAACATAAAAAAAAAACAAAACCTCATTTAATTTCGCTTGAACCAGAGTCCCTGCTCACTGGGATGTACCACATGTAATCTAATTATTTTAAACCCTGCTTTATAGTGCAGTGTGCTATGCTTAAAACTAGAGCCATATTCATTAATTAATATGGCTTCTATTGTTCTCTGTTTATCTGATTATCATCCCCAATTCATTACAAATGTACTCACAAGAATTTTCCTTGTACAGCATTTGTAACTATTGTATTGACACCCTGTAGTACTAGCACGTTACAGTAAACACTATAAAGTATCATCTGTGATAAGGATTCTGCCACTCCCTTGTTCATCACAGTCCTGTCCAACAGATGTCATATAATCATTCATTTTACACAAGTTTTCTGTGTACAAGTCAGGTACCAAACTCATAAAAAACAAGAATGGGCTCTTTTCATGGTGTTGCCAGAGACGGAATTATTTGGATTGATAGGGTGGATTAATTCCATTCTAAAACAAATATATGAAATAGGTGCCTATATAATTTCATGGCTGAAGCTTGATCCATATGATTATGTATGTTGATTACTTTGATATTCTAATCATGTATATATAGACCTGATCAATAGCATGAGCAACATACCAAACTCAGAGAGGGTGAGAAGCCATCGAGAGAAATCTCATGCTGATATCAAACTGGGTGAAGTTCTCTCAGGAAGAGCATGTATTTTCCCCTGAATTGTAGAAAGAGACTGAGAATAGAGCTAAAAGAAAATACTTCAGGTGGTCAGAGGGGAACACTACTGTGAGTGTCTAGAATGAAAAGGATAATTCTGGAGTAACGAAATAAGATGAAATATTTTCTCACTCTCTTTATATGATTTATTGCATCCCAAGGGTCCTATTAAAACTTTATACACAGTCGCCATCTCACTTTCATTGTTATTTAGAATTTCTGCAGATACATTCTTTTTTTCTTCCCACAATTTTGTCCAAGGCAGAATTAGTGAATTTTGTACATTTTCTGGGATTTCTGGATGTCCTCCCCATCAGACACTGTGATCAGAGTGTAGGAACTCTGGAAATTGTGGATTTAGCTGTTACGAATGCAGCCCAAAAGAGAGAGAGAATCTCCAAACATTCCCTGTCAAAAATTAGCTGAAGTGGAAGTGCTGCAGGATTTTGAACTAATCTGGTTCCTTCTCAGGTGGGAACTGCAAAAAGCAGATCTGTTGTGGTCCAGGCTGACACATCCTCACTTTTTGGTGCTCCTGCAGGAGGTAAGTTGAATTTGCATCAGAGTAAACCTGTTCCTCCTTTCCTTTCCTTTCAACTCAACAACAGAGATCACCTCCCCAGTCACCTCCTCCAGCATAAAAAAAATGTTCTCCATACAATCATATTAATGGAGATATTCATAATATTCTGGGAACTCCTGGAAACTGCCTACTCCAACTCTCCCACCATGGGTTTTCCAGAATGCTCTGATGCTCTGCCATGAGGAAATCCTGGATATTTGATCAGATGTTCAATATCTCTACCCACCTTACAATTTCAAAAATACCTAATTTTTTCCCTGCTTTTTTTCTTTTTTTTTGGTTTTGGGTTTTTTTTTTTGGTGTTTTTTTGTTTTTGTTTTTGTTTTTGTTTTTTTGGTTTTTGGTTTTTGGCTTTTTGGTTTTTTTTGTTTTTTTTTGTTGGTTTTGATCTTTTTTGTTTTTTGGTTGATTGGTTTGGTT
>JANRGV010000084.1:66235344-66251965 GCA_024734035.1 Alethe castanea
TGGTTTGGTTTGATTTGGTTTGGTTTGGGTGGAGATTTTTTTGTTTGTTTCTTTTGGGGCTTGGGGTTTTGTTTCTTTGGGGATTGTTTTGGTTTCTTTCCCCTTTTTTTTTATTAGAACTATTGGGTTTGATTCTATCTCCTATGTTCAGCAGAACAGAAGCAGTAATAACAGTAACAATAAGAATAATAACTATACTCCTAGTATCCCTCAGGTGTTAATCTGTTAATTCACTAAAGTTTGCATTCTCAGAGCCCTTTTCACCCTCAGTTTCTGAGTCATCAGTGTTTCTGTTGGGACTTTTGGGTCACGGTGACAACACAGCAGCTGCCTTCCCCGTCAGTGGAAACTTTCCTGGCCAAAATGTTCCAGGCAATCACAGATGATGCATCACAGACAAACAGTTCCCATTTTTTGTTGGTTTTAGCTCATATGGGCTATTCACAGAGGTGAAATACCAAGCAGTATAGGCATGGAAAGACACAAAAAAAGTGTCTTCCTCTGTCTCCTCTTGGGTTTTATCTGTCAGCAGCTCCATTAGGTGCAGTTTAACTAAGCCAGGCCCAAGGCTGTGTAAGGTCTGTCTGGTTAAGCTTGCAAGTGTGCCTTTATCTTAGAAGAAGCTTTAACTGAATTCTGGAATATCTTTTCTTTCTACTCACAGACTGTGGAATTTAACTAAGAATGTGCTTTTTTTTGTGGTCTGGAGCCAATTCCCCAAATTCCTAAAACCAGCTCCTTCCTGGAAAATTATCACAGGTACACTGAGGCAGTTTACTCTGTACAAAGGGAGCAGAGACATTGAAATCCTAATCCAGTGCTAACCCAAGACCAGGTGGCAGGGACAACATGGACATGTTAAACTGCTCTGAAATCTCTGTATTTGCAACTTCCACCAGATTAAGCAAAGGGATTTAGTGCCAGATCCAGTGTCATGTTAGTGTGGCTCACAGATGTCAGGCCAAATTTGCCTTTTGCAGGCAATTTCACTTGGTGAAATTGTCTGAGCTATGGGAAGCTTGGGTGTTCCTCTGTCAGAAATGCATCTTTTGATACTTTGCATTTCACCTGATGATAGTGTGTGTTCTGCATGCCTGAGGGTTCCTTTGGAAACTTCCTTCTTGCATGGTATGTGACATTCTGCTGGGAGTGTAAGGCAAACTTTTTGTCAGAAAAATTTTCTGACCCAAGTGGTACTTCTGACTTATAACACAGGTCCAAACCTGTCCTGCTCAGAGTATGTTGGATGGAGGAATTAATGTGCTTTTTCACCTCCCTGCCCAAAACTTCTTGGCTGGTGTTTAGAAGGCACTTCTACCCCATTCCAATTCCTCTCCCATTTTATATGCAAAAGTGGTGAACACAGTACCAGTGTAGCTACTTCAGAAATCTCAATGGTTCTTCAAATCCACTGGAGTCCTCAAGTAACAAGTGAACAGCAATACAGCAGAAGTAGATGGGAATACTTTGGACTGTATTTGAAATTAAGACTAATTTTTCAAGAAAAACCCTGTTGATGATGGTTCCTACTGTGAAAGATGTTGTTCTATTGGTAAATTTGCTTTGCTTTTTAATACTTTTGATATATTAATCACCTTCTTTCTAAAAAACATTAATTTCTTTCATATCTTTTAGTTAAAATGAGAATTTAATTGGCAAGTATATTAAAATTAAAAATGAAAATGTTTAATTCTTGGAAAAACTACCAAGATAAACAGCAGTTTCTCTATATCCTGATAGTATTTATATCCAGGTTTCACTGTGTTCCAGAATACATTTTAGACACACACAGTGTTTCCTCATTGAGTTCAAAAGTGGCACAAGAGTGAAGCACAAGCCTTGGTAACATATAAGTAATCAAAGTAAATCTTAAAATTATTTCCTATAGCCTGTATATCCCTGGAGGCAAAAGAACTACTGACATTATTTGCATACCCATTCCAAAACATCCATACAAAATTATGTGGTTAGAAATTGCTAAATAAAAACATTCTGGTCTATGGTTGGTATTTTTGCATAACTCAACTTCATGTTCTGACTCTTCATCACTCTCCACAGAGCTTCCTTTTGTAACAAAGTGCTAAAAACTTAATTCTGATATATATTTTAAATGTATTTTGATATTTATCTCATCACATATCCTTGTTAGTATTCATCACACATAATGGCACATTTCCACAGTTCAAAATCACACTTAAGAATGTGTTGAATTTGAAACAGACCAAGTGTCCCAAAACAGATGAGAATGAACTTGAATTTCATGCAGAATCAGAATTATAATCATGTTTACATTAAATGAAGTTATGCTTTCCCCTCTTCTGCTCCATAGGCATTAATCATCCATGAAATCTTTCAGTTTCCCTCAAATATGATTTTGTGTAAGTGCCTTGCATCAATTCATGCTCTCGCTGCTTCCTCATAAATTCAGGGTAATTTCTGTGATCAGTAATAGCTTCTTCACACACCTCCTGCCTTCTGTTTAACCAACATCCATTACATTTGCAAAGGGGCTGCTTGGCTGACCAATTTATTTTCATATTGTTTACAGTCTTCTTATGTTTTTTAACTTGAGTCCATTCTTATCACTCATCTACATTTAAAAATTTACACCTATATGCTATATTGTTTCTGGTTTCAAAATGTTGCAGCACATGCAGCTTGTATGTATAAAACATAGATATTTGTGAATATTTTAAATTTTGCCACATATTTGATAACTGATTTTGTAAAACCTTCTCTACTGTAAAATGTAATTTTTTGGTGGTTCCCACAAGTAGTAGTTTACTTTGATTGCTTTGCTTTGCATTTACATAGTATTTGAGAAATCAGAACTAAAATTGAGAATGACTAGCTGATGTCACCAGATTAACCAGCTGCAATGTGGAAATGCTTTTGATGGCAGTGCACATGTGAGCACGACCTTTGATGTTTGCTGTAATATATAGATACGTATTTGAAAGCAGCAAGAATTAGAACTATGGTCCTCATTTGGGGAAGCAGATGAACAGTCCTTCTCTGGACATCTGTCTCTCAAGGATTAATTCCTACACATCATCAAGAGAAGCCATTTAGACAAATGCATAAATGGGATGGAAAATTCCTTTTCCATAAGTATCATAACTCCAAGTGCCTCCTTGATGGAGTTATTTATAGAGAGCTCCCCACCACTTCTAGTTTTGCGTGAACAGAAGAAAAAATAGAAATCAGTAATCACCCTCTTCAGGATAGGGTTAAGAGTTTGCCCAGAGAAAATGATTTCTAACAAAATCTATTTGACTGCAAGTCAGAAGGAATAGAATTTGATGTTATTGCAAAAAAAAAAAAAAAAATTACTACGAGCCTTGCTGCTTTCTTTTTCTCTTAAAAGATGTCCTCATTAACAGCACTGTCACAAAGATACATGGCATACAAATCATAGCTTTATATCTCTATGAAATATTTATGTGCAGAAGGTTTTCCTCCCATTTTAATTAGAGGTATTTAGCTAATCATTAATATAGCTATGCCCATGTAGAACAGTGCCCCTCCCAGCCCCAGGTTGGTGGTGGTTTGATATTGAAAGGCTGGCTCCAGTGTTGTTCCAGTAGCTGTGATCAGCCAAAGCACCAGTGTGATTGTACAACCCTCAGCACAACTTTCCTACTGCCTGGGAATTCACTTCTTCCTCTCCCATTTCTCTCCTGAGGCAACTCTCAGGAAGGTCATTGTAAAATATTCAGTCTGAGCAGCATAGGATTTATTCTGGCCACAATGCAAATCACTCAGCCAGCCTCAGGCCAATTAATTTGACCTGTTTTTCATCTTTCTGCATAACCAAGATTAAAAAAGAAGTAATGTATAGGAATGTTAAAGTTAGCTACTTATTATGTGGTAAGTGAAAATACCCAGAACTATGGAAATGAAAAGTAGCCATCTTCATGATAAATTGAAAGAGCAAAAATTATCATGTAAGATTTCACCCAAGAAAGACAAAAAGATGAGGATAGTGATGAAGAACCAACCAACCAACCAAAAAAGAATGGCCAAGAAATGGCAGTCACATATAGAGTGAGAAAAATTCACCAGTAAAACCAGTAAAATCTACAGAGAATTCTGGGGGCAGGGGGGAAACCTCTCTATCTGGAGGGACACCATACACACATCTGCAATATGAAGTTTACTGTAACTATTAGTATCTTCTTGTCTGGTGTCTGTTTTATAAACAATAAACTATGTGTGCATTTTTGGTGGTCTAAATGTTGCTGTACTTTTTTTACATGTTTCATGTTCATGTTAATGTGTGTGGGAACAAGGGAAGTTCCTGTTTGATATGAAAGCACACAGTCTTCACCTTGAAAATTTAACACTGGAAAAGGGCCCCAAAACTTCACAGCTTCTAGGTCTGGGATTTACTCAGGCATTTCTTGCCCAGCTTTGGGTGATTGGTTTCCCTTTGGTGTAGAAGCAGTGTTGTACCTCCATTTAAAGTATTCTTATTCTAACTCATGAAAATCCTCTGCTTCACAATCTTTACAGTGAGCCAGCTCTTCCCTGGACACAGCAGTGCAGAGGGTAGAGGGAACCACAAAATCAGGTTTACAGGCTCCTGCACCAAAATGTCCATGTAGCAAGGACTGAACAGAGACGCTCAAGCTAAAGCAAACAAGCTCTGCCAATGGTGCAAATGTGACATTTTTGTCAATTCCAGTTTGAAAAGATGGGCTACATTTCAACCTGCATTTGTATTTCAAAAGGTAGAGGAAAATAAACTTTGCTTAAGAGTGTGGATGGGATGAAGGACACTAAAAAATCCCATTTGTTTGATACCATATAAGAATTTTGGTTAGCCTAAGTGCCTAATTGATGTTTCAGTTCAATAGTTTTTAATTTAGCTAAATTTGATGAGCAGACTGAAAAATTATTCCCCATCCACGCTCCCTAATGTGATGTCTTCACCATGCAAGGACTGATTGTGGAGTTCATCACTGAAATGTTTTCTCTCTCCGCTGGATCATCACCCAGTAGTGGCTGTTACAGGTTTGCATTCACAGGCATTTAAAATCTTGGCTCACATTTGAGAACCTGAACAAGCAGCTTGTGCTAATCAATAGTGAAACATTTCAAATGCTTGTTTCTGCTCATTGTAATAGCCATGGTAGTTGTAGGAAGAAAGTCAGTCCTGACCTTTTAATGGATTATTCACTGTAGCAGAAGGAATAGGACAGCCTCGAAATGGGTGACCATAGATTCCACATTTGCACAATTTCACTAAAATGTATGTATTCATTAACTGAAGGGGAAAATGTGGGGATTTATTAGCAATAACATATATTTAAAGAACTTTTCAATGTCATCTAAATCCTGGCCAAATTACTTTGAAAGTGTGGATTTTAATAGTAAAAATTTCATATACTGCTACCCAAATTCAAAACACAACAGTAAGATAAAAATTAAGTGAACTCATAAAAGATGTAATACTAATTAATGTGCAATGTATTATTTAAATCTGTAAGTCTTCATTACTTCATACTATTTGTGCTGGAGATGGATTTATACTCTCGCAGTAGGAATAAAGTAGTATAAAATATAAGCATTTTGAATATGATTGCTAACATGGCAATAGCAAAACTTCAGGTGAAATACAACATTTGGGAAAATACATAGCAAGATGTAGATATAAATGCAAGCTTCAATATAATATTCCTCCATATCTTGGAGAAAATCATGCTGATGATGCTGGAGATGGTGGATGATGTAGGAGAATTACTCCAGGATGAGACACTAAACAAATTGGAACAACGTATTTAAGCAGAAATATTCTAATTGCTTACTGCAGTTTTATGTTATTGGAAAGTGTCTGGTCATTTCAGCACCAGACTTAGCACATAAAATTTTATTGGAGGTTTTTATACAGCTGGTGTTAAAAAGGAAGAGAATTTATTGAAACCAATGAAGTATACTCCTCTGGATGGCTTTTTTCCCCCTCATATACACCAGTTTTACATCATTGTATTTCCTCAGGTGTCAGTGAGGTTACTCTTGATTTCCACTGGGATAAAAGAAGGAAGACTCATGACCCTCCCTTCCTGTGTTTTTATATAGCTGCAGAATTCTTGCTATTTAAAAGCCATGATGGAAAAGAACAGTGAAAGGTTTTTGGTTTATTACTTTATTCTCACATTAAAACATTAAAACATTTTATGGACTTCACTGGGTTTTTTTTTTGAGAGGGTTGAGTATCTAAACCAGCTGATCTCATTCTTTGACTTTGAACAGAGGCCCTCCTAGAGAAAGAAAAACATAATGTTCATGTTTTAGCACCATGCTGAAAATGCAGAATAGGTCTTTCAAGCTGTGGATGGTTTAGTTGCTTAGAAAAAATTGTTATATTTTTAACTGAATTAATTTGTTTGTGCCTTAGTATCAAGCTGTGATTAGAATGCAATATTTAACAACAAGCATTCAGGAACCTTGTTGGATGCTGTCATGGATGGAGTGATGCACTTCACTCCCAAGAGAGAAGTAGCAACATGTTTATTGATAGAAAGCAGTGATTTAACAAAGTTTGATAATAAATGAGACACTGTTTTAGCAAGGTGTAATGGCAAGGTACACTGGATTATTCACTGCAGAGAGGACAGGGTGGGACAGTGCAGTCAGGGACACCCTGCCATTGACTCATGAGGTTCAGAAAGGATGTTTTTGCTTTCTAAACATCCCCTTAGTGAGGAGTTTAGGTTTAGCTGGATCCAAACTTAGTCCCAGACCTGTCCAGTTCTTCATGTCTAGAGAATGAGATGTCCACAATCAATCCTATATATTACTTAGCTAAGATTTCAAAGTGGACCATGACCAAGAGTTTGTTACAGCAAGGAATGTCTCAGCCTCAACGAGTAACCTTGGGAGGTGTCTTGACTCAAGGGCTGATCCTGGTGTGCATCCCTGCTGTTCATCCCACTGCTGATCCTGGTGTGCATCCCACTGCTGATCCTGGTGTGCATCCCTGCTGTTCATCCCACTGCTGATCCTGGTGCTCATCCCACTGCTGTGCAGGAGAGCCATGAGCGCTGGGCTGTCCATAGTTTATGGAGTGAGATGATTCCCTTACAGTCATATCTGCATACCAGCCATGTTTCAGTCACTGCTCAACCAGCCCTCACCTTTTCAGCAACATTTATAGCCCTTAGCTAGACTTTTCTCAACTTAAGCCCAGCTTAAGCCTGATGCAGCCACCACCACTGCTGGCTGTTGCTTAAGCAGAATAGGACAGGGGGAAAGCATCCAAAAAGCATTGAAGGACAGGGCTTCCACACCCTTTTAACTCTGTCAGACCAGTGCTTCACTCCAGTGACCAGTGGGTTTAAAGTAAACAAGTATGACATCTTGTTTTATCCACAAGACTAATGTTGTTCCTTTTATCTTTTCAGTTCTCTGCATGTTTCTTTTATTTGAAAATCAGTACTATGTGTCCTGAAAGTCTTTTCTTCAGGGGCTCAGTAAAAACTTGGCTAAGTCATGTTTTCTAGTTCTTCAGTTACTCTTTTTGAGGCCCACTGTATTCTCCATCATTCTGGAAGTACAGTCAGCAGAATTGAGTGTCTTATGCTACGTGAGAATTTAGCAGTTCTTGAAAGCCAGAAGGTGTATTCACTTTTCATGCAAATACTCATGATCATAAAACACAAAACCATCCCCAAGAGCCACAAGAGGCACTTGTTGAATTTCACATGGTTGGTGATTGCCCAGCCCTCTCCTTTGCTGAGGTCTCTCTGCAGGGCTTCCCTGCCTTCTAGGGAGTCAGCAGCTCCTCCCAGCTCTGTATCATCTGTGAACTTGCTCAGTGTTCCTTCCATTCCTGCATCCAGGTCATTTGTGGAGATGTTAAAGAGCACAGGGCCAGGGATGGAGCCCTGCAGAACCCCACTAGTGACAGGTGGCTAGTCTGATGTCACCTGCTCACTGTACTTATCCCTTTGTGCCCAAACCAGGAGTCAGTTGCTCACCCATCCCATGATGTGTTTATCCAGCAGAATTTTGGATATTCTGTCCAGAACAATCCTATGAGAGACAGAATTCAAATTCTGGATTCTCAGTACCCAGGAAAAGACTAGACATTTAATTTTCCCACCCTCTGCTCACACAATGTCATGAAAAAGAATAGTGGTATCAGTCTGCATTCATACACACACGATTCCAGATTATCATATTAATCAGATTAATAATCTATATTTATAGATCCATCAAGGAAACAGTCAGCAGTGGGGAAGTCCAAGCCTCACCACACTGAGGGCTGCATTAGCAGTTTGCCAAGAGCCTAAGGCCTGCACAGAATTTGCATATTCTTTGTACACTATATGTTTAATCAAATAATCATGCATAAGTATACTTTCTTCTGCTGCTTCTTTCCTGACAACTGAATGTTAACTATTTGGGTTCCCCAGCTTTTTTCCTTCCCTTTCTTGCTTTGCATGTACAAGTTCTCAAAACCAAAGGTACAGTTTGGAGGACAAAAGGAGGCAAATGCTGATGTTCTGAGCACTGTCTGAGACAGAAAATTCAAATCCTATTGCTCAGTGTAAACTTCACTCTGTGACTTTGACAATTCAGCTGACCAGCCTGTAAGAATGTGAAAGGTATTTGTTTCATGTGTGTATCTTGAGCCAAATTAACCCAACAATGTGGGTATTTTTAAAATTAAATGTATTGATTAACATGGCAAATTGTAGTGGGTTTGTCCATCCTGGATTTTGTGTCTCCTCATGTCGTCAAATTCATTTCTGCCTTTGATTCTCCTGCTATCCTCAATGAATTTGCAGCCCTTTAAGATGCAATGTGACACAAAAATGCAGCCTTAAGAAACAGAACATTTGAAAGGAGGAAAAGTGGAATCCAGGAGCAGTTCATCTCATCTGCCCTGGACACACACACACTCAGAGGGGGTAAATCATTCTGGGGAGATATGCAGCTTTCTCTACCCTAGTTACAGAGCTGGGTTACAATACTAGATTAGATAGGTGGATTAGATGTGTAGAAACCAATTCTGATTTGGAAAGTCTCTGGGCTAGAAGCAGTTGGCATCTGAGATCACCCTGGTGTATTTCCTTGCAGTGGTTCCTACAAGGAATCCATTTTTGGCCATTGCGAAGAGACAAGTTGCTGTGCTAGGCAGATCATCTTCAGTCCTTACTAACTTTTAGATGGCAGAAATTTTCAGATACAATCTGGACATTTAGCTGGGAATACCAAAGAAGAGAACTGAAGTTTCAGCCAAACTAGTTCTACCAGGAACCAATCCTTTTTCTTGACTAATGTTTCACTGGAATGCCTTGGATGAGAAAAGAAAAATAATATTTAAGACTTGTGTGCCAAAAGGCTTGTACTTGCTAAGTTCAAATCTACTTGGAAGTGATTTACATCTCATAAAATTCTTATGCACTCTGTGAAGGAGATGTACTAAGTGTGCCATGTATAACAGCTCTCGTGTGACTTTGTATGTACTGCACATTGAAACAGCAATCCCTGGCTACTATTCCACAAAATTTCCATTTTATGGGCAAAGTTCCATCTTTAACCAGTCTTTTTTACTCAAGTGACACTCCTTACTCTCACATTTTAAAAACCAGAAACTATCTAATTATGTGCAAATGTCAGCCTTCTACAATGGCACAATTCACAAATCAGCATCCCTGCACAGCATTGTGGTGCTGCTCCTTTTGATGTTGCAGTGCACTCTGAACACCTACCCACACACCTGACTGTCCTCTGTGAAGGCAAAAAATATTTCATGAGCTGTGCTCCTGAGCATGTCGCCTGATCAAATTTAATCACAGCCATGACCCCGTGCTCCTGCTCCTGTCTCCCATTAGCACTCCCTCATTTCAGACTGCCAGGACATATTCTTAGTAATGATCTTCCTTGAAAGGTGTATGGTATGCAGTGTCATTACATCCTTAATAATATTTTTTTTTCTGTAAGGTGCCTGTCTGCTTGCAAGTCTTTGCCCATTTATTTCTCTTCATCACTGTATTTGCTGTTAGCAGCAGCCTTCCTTCTTCCATGTTGCAAGTACTTCCCTCTGCCCTCCATTACATGGTATTAATCCCTGGTGGTCTGGCAGTGAATTACTCAAAATGCAAGTTATGAATTCTGTGTGTGTAAATGTATTCAGGCCCCCTATTGCTCTGCCTACAAGACATCAGCTTCCCCTCCTTCCTCCCAGTGTCCTGCAGTCAACAGCATCAAACAGAGGAAAAATGCAAATGTGGCTTCTGCAGTGCATTAGCATTTGCACTCTGCTCTGGTCAGCAGAGCTGGGGGCTGGCAGAGAAATCTGGCTGGGTCTGAACAAAACTGAGCTGTCATCAATACCCATGGATATTGATGAACAAGTTACTTGTGCTAGTCAAGGGCATTTTTAGAAGAGTTTGTGTGGGAAAAGAAGAGCTTAGCACAATGGGTAAGATCAGAATTGCAGGACTAAGTACTTTGTCCCCATTAAATGTACTGAGGCCTGAGGAGCTCAGCAATAATAGCAGGAAGAAGGCTATAGAACAATCCTTTTTTTCACCCCTCACATGCAAATAGGCTTAAATGAGATAGATCTGGGACAATCCATCTACTCAAATAGTGTCATCTGCATCTGGCACAGCACTAGCAGGAGTGTGAGAGAGGGCAAGTGAAGAGCAAGAGAAGCCCAGGCAGGGCTTTCTCCAGCCCATGGGCATCTGAGCAGCAGGGCAGGGCTCTGGTAAGGTCTCCTGGAAGTCTCAGAAAGGCAGGATCCCAGTTTCAGGTCCATGCAGGAACTCCCCCACTCAGGAGCAGCAGGAGATGAGCCAAAGGCAGAACTGAGGAAGGGCTGCAACTTTGGTGTGACTGGTTCATCCAGGAGGCAGTGCCAGAGACATGACTGGAGCCAGGGCCCATCCAGGAGACAGAAACTGGACTGCCTGAACCTACAGTGCAGATCAGAGCAGGGCCAGGATGGAGACTGAACAGATCTCCAGAGCCCATGGGCAAAGGGTTGGGTAGGGCTCCCAGGTCAGGCTGGTCAGAAAAATAAAGATCCACAGCCAGATTTATGGTACTGACACTGTTACTGCAAACTCCCTGGAACATAGAAATGCAACAGACCCCAACCAATTTGCTTTTCATCATTTTTGCTTGTTTCTGGCCTTAGGACATCTCACTCAACTCTTCAGTTGAGTTTTTGTACTCTGCATGATGTAGCTAATCTGGACACTTAGATTGCTCCCACCACAGTAACACTCCAGTAGCATAATCCAGTTGTCTTCAGGTTTATGATTCTTCAGAAGACCATGATAAGGATCCCAGTGCATGTGACACTGTTCCCTTGTTCACTTCAATGTGTGTTATATAAGCAGATTACTTTTGGCAGCAGGTTAGCCTGCTTTCCAGTGCAAAACAAAAAACCAGCTTTTTACATAAATCTGGGGAAACTTTTCCTTTCACTGAGCCATATTTAGGATTTTGTGTCAGAGTCATTCTCTATTCTAAAAAAATTGTGATATGTGTAGTTATTAAATGATTCTCCCTCTTTTTTTTTCCTCTTGCCTTAAACTGTCAACGTGCAGGAGATGAGAATAAACCCTTGACTTCAACCATTGGTATATTTGTTTTGAGCAAAGCATTTGTGTAGACAAGGAAAACCACATTCTGTCTCAATGGAACTTGTTCAGGCTTAGAAATAAGGTTAGGTCTTTCAGCCTGAATAATCTCAGAGGCTTACTGAGCTGCAAACACACTGGTAGCTGAGATGCAGATGAGCTCAAAGCACACACTGGCCTGAGAGCTGTGTCCATTATCAGTTGCCATTTTGTCATCCTAATGTTAGCAAGGTGTGTTGAATAATTCATCTTGCCACTTCCTTTATTTTCCAGTAGAGACCAGAGTATTGCATCCTTCCCTTGTGGCCCCTGAGGATGTGCTCTGTCTGTTCTGATACTGAGCTGAGGTGAAACCACATTATCCACCACTTTACCCTGCAGATTAATTTATTGTGGAAGGAATTCAGTTGTACAGTCAAGAAGTGAATTTCCATGTTGCCCCTGTGTGGACTGTCAGGGCACTAGAACTTGTAATTCCCCCCAGAACTCAATATCAAAAAACAGACTTCATCTTTTCCTTCTCAAAGTAAGGGGGAGAATTCTATTGCAGTTCTTTGGTGCATTGTTTCTAATTACTTTTTCTAGTTTTACATCTATGATGCTTTATTTGTTCAAAGGAACAGAGAAGCCTGTTCTGCATAAGATTTGGGGAAAAAGTAAAATTTCATGCAGAGAAATGTAGAAGCTGTAACTGTTTATTTTTTAAAAAAACCAAATATATGTTTGCAGAACTGCTTTTTTCAGAAAACAAGCATCATTTCCATGAAGAACCACTCCTTATGGCTGAAGTCAGGAGGTCCTGACTATTGTCTTTTGGCATCAGATAAAATTTAATTTTCTTCTAAGTTTTTCCAGAGTTCTCACTAATGAACATCTCCTGCAAAGTTCCTTGCAACACACAGCATAATTATTTACGTTTTATTTCCTTACTTGTAAAGGAAGCATAGCTGTTAGTAGGACCATAAACCAATTACCAATGCATTTTATTCATTGTTGAAACATTATTCATAGATAATTTTGCAGTAACTGATGATCAAGTTCTTGTGAATTCACCTTCTGTCTCTCTATCAACATTTAACAATTCTACAAACTAAGTAAATTTTTATAGCCTGAGGGAGAAATATTCCAAGACAAATACTCGTATTTTCTTCACCCTTTAGAATAATATGTTACAGGGAAGTTGAAATGCCAGTGACTTGTTTGTGGACAAAAATAAAAGATACTGCATGTTTAAAGGGGGATAAACTTACTATTCAAAAGGCAGCTGCCATCAGAATGTCTCCCTGAATATCAAGACTGGTACATCAGCCTAATCTGAATTTTATGTCTAACTCAGTATTAGAAGCTGAGCAACCTAGTTTGTGAAAAACTGTAAAGTTCGAAAGACAAAATATGTTCTTCTGTGTTGTTTATAAAAAGTCAGATTTGTCACTGCTTTGTGTCTTTGGCTGTGTTTTTCACATATGAAAACAAATCAAGCAGCAGTTGTTTGTAGTACTTACAAGAATAACAAAAAGGTGCAGCACAATAGACAGTCAAATTCCAAATGCATATTGAAGAAACCTGGTGATATATCTCTGTCATGCTGCAGGAATATTCGATGTTTGGAGGTTTATTGCTTGAAATAGTCATCAGTTTCTGTCCAGGCCGCCTGGATCTTTCTTTTTCTCACTTTTCTAAGCTGTCTCCCCATCTTTCGCACTTCTCTCACCCAACCAAAACCAGAACTCCTGTAAGACCTTTTAGCCTTGCCCATGGCCAGCCCTGGAGCTCAGTTGGAGCCAGGCCAGGTTTATAAAATTTGTCCTACTGGCCCTTCTGGGACCATTCAATTTCAGTAGATTTGACTGGGATACAACTGCTTAACCCTGAGTGTTGGAGATTTTCTCCCTTTCAAATGCCTAGACCCTCCCAGCATTTCCTGATGGTGCCAGGGAACAATGCATTGTATCCAGAGAGGAGATAAGCCAACAGTATTAAAATGCTGTAACTGGATGAAGAGCCACAGTTCCAAATGCAAACTGGGCAATGGTCTGATTTCCTTGAAGGAAAACATCAAGGATATCAAGAACCTGTGGTGCTGGAAGATGGAGTGTCAGTAAATAACAACCACATTTTTCTGCTCCTGCCCCTAGCAGAGCACAGTAAATTCACTTATCCAGTACCAGGCAGAAGAAGTCAGTGGAAACCCAAAGAATCCTCATAAAATCTCAGGGGATAGGAATTCTAAAGGAATCCAAAACAACAACAACAAAATCTCTTGCAAAGTTCTAAATATCAATGATTCTTAGAGTAGATACTTCAAGTGCACTCAATTACAGCACATCCATGAATTGGCAGTGGAAAAATCCAACTCCAGCAGCAGAGATGAGCTGCAGCTGCAGCTGATAGGGAGGGATGCAAATACAGAGAGCACTTAGGTGATGAAGGCAAGACCAGCAATAATTGTGTGCTTCAAAGCAATGAAGCACCATCAGTGTGACAACAGAGCTACACTGCTGGCTCTGGCTTTCTGTTGAAAGGACTTGCACAGGGGAAGGGCCCTGTGGCAGAGAGCTTTGCCCCCAACCCATTAATTCCTTCTGAGTTATCCTCTGTGCTCCTTTCTTTCTTTCTTTTGCCTTTGTTTTTTTTTTCCCTTTTGTGTTGTAGCTGGGATTTCCTCATTATGGGGGCAGTTCTTCATGGTTAAAATGCTCCAAGTTGCCCTTCCTTGCTTATATTTTGTTTTTCCCCCATGCCAGTAGTTCAGGTCACAGAAATGTGTCTCTGCAGGGGTGGCTGGCAGCCAGTGGAGCAGATGCAGCTCTCCCACCTACACTGGCACTATGCTCCTTGGGCTCACTGTGCAGTGGCCACATGAGCATGCAGTGAAGCAGAAGGCAAGAGTGCACGTTTCCTAGGCCTTGGTATGCATGGGTTGAACGATTCAGAGATCACTGTTCAGTTCTATTAGGAAGAAAGTGTTCTCTTTTTTCCTTCCCCAGTCAGCAGGTTTTCTACCAAAACTCTCTCTTCACCACCCCTGACATTCCACCACTGTGGACTACTTGAGATTCTTGGGGAGTCCTAGCTCTTTTCAGCTCATCTAGCTTTTCAGGATAGTACAATTCTGTCCCTAATAAATGCATTATTTTAATTTCTAAAGTCTTTGAAATGTGTCTTTTTTTTTTTTTTTTTTTTTGAAAAACCCATCATTTAGAAGCTCCTTAGAAGCACACTTCTTAATAAGTCTCCTGTCCCAAGCAACCACAAATACCTGACTGGTACTAGCCTTAAAGCTTTGACAGGTTTACATTATTCCTGATTTTGTTTTTGTAGCACATAGAGGCATCCCAAACATTTAGAGAAAAATAATTCCTTGCTAGTTCCTAAACTGAGCATCTCACTGAACTATTTAAACATGGGTAGCAATACAAAGAAAGACTTGACAGGGAAAGAAAGAGCAATTAACAACTAGGGAATGGTTGCAAGAAATTGAAATCATGAAGAAGGAAATATGGTCCTTAATATATGGCCTGTGCAGTAACCTAAATTGTGGTTGCACTCTCACGGAAATCAGTGGCAAAACTCCACAGTCTTTAATTACAGCAGGGTGCAATGTGGGGGGAAAAGAGAGATATGAAAAAGACAGGGATTACTCCTAGAATTGAGGAGTATCCTGGGGTGGAAGGCACCCACAAGGGTCTTTGAGTCCAACTCCTGCCCAGTACAGGATCACTCCCAGGAGTCCCACCCTGTGCCCGAGAGCATTGTCCAAACCCTCCTGGAGCTCTGCCAGGCTGTGCTGTGAGCACTGCCCTGGGGAGCCTGCTCAGTGCCCAAACACCCTCTGCAGGTTAGACATACACCCAGCTAGCTGACATTCTCCTCAGTGGTTCTTGTCCTAGTGGATATTGCCCCAATACCCAACCAACCCCTGCCCTGGCAGCTCCAGCTGTTTCCTCGAGTCCTGTCACTGTCACAGAGAGCAGAGATTGGAGCTGCCCCTGCGCTGCCCCTTGTGAGGATGTCAGAGACCACGATGAGGTCTGGCCTCAGCCTCCTGCAGGCTTGGCCACCCCTCATACATCTTCCCCTGCAGGCCCTTCACCATCTCCTATTCCAATCTGATGAACTTTTCCACCTGATTTAGATTCAGAGCTCTTGCAGTGGCACTGGTGGCCGCCCTGAATGCAAAGTGAGAATTATATTACTGCTACAGCAAGAGCCTGACAATGTTAGCCTGCACTGTCTGGACATGAGAAAGAGTTATTCAGTTTCTCTTTGCATTTCAGCGACCCCAAAGGATTCTAAAAGCCTTCATGCATTTGCCATGAAAAAAATGCTCTTTAATAAGCAAGTAAAGAAAAGTGAGGTACAACTGCAGAGGTACCCTCTGTTGCCAAGTGCCCCACAAGCTCTGAAGGAGGAGACTGAGTCAGTTTGCTCTGTTTGATGTGTTGTGGTAATCAGGCAGCTTATTTGCTGACCTTCAGGGATCTGGCTCCATATGAAAAGGAAAGAAAAAGCCATATAAATCCATGTGAGGAGATGGTTTCACTGAAATGTGTATGCCATGATTCAGAAATACCAGAAGCCATGCAGGCCCAGAAGGAAGGATGGATCAAAAATAGCAATGTCTGTACCCATATATACATATATATGGATATATCTAGGTATATCCCAAAACTCATCCAACTGCCCACAGAGATGTGTCCCACATAAAAGCAACAGCTGAATGACCTCCTGTCCTTAAAACTGTACAAAAATTGTACAAAATGCAAAGGAAAGTTAAATCTCATTGTCAAATCCTTAGATTAAAAGCAGCATCTGGGAGGATACTCAAGGAGATCTCTGTGTGTGTGTCCTATACTGTACCCTGGTTTCTGGGTATCTGCTGTTTGTCACTGCATGTGTAGGCATTTGTTTTGACCTGGTACACCCATCCTCAGTTTCTCCTTTAATCTGTTCAGTAGTATTTCAGAAATTACCCCTGGCAAGTCCACCCAGCTTCTTCAAAGAAAATAAAGCCA
>JANRGV010000084.1:66252065-66262440 GCA_024734035.1 Alethe castanea
AGTTATAATTATATCAATCATCCTGCTTAGTGTGCGATTACAAGGACCAGGCTTCAAAATTCTCATTTATTGGCTGAAAATACAAGGATTTTGTTGCATTCATGTTGAACAAAAGCATTGCTTTGAGCATAAAAAAAGCATTTTCACATAGAAAATAGTTCAAACTTTAATCCATATATTAATATTTCCTCCATTTTTGTCTTGCAAACTGTATCTAATTAATTTTTTCTCTTGCAATTATTTTTTTAGACTGTCAGGGAAAACTTGAATTTCTTTTGTTCAGCTGAACCAATTTCAGTTGAATTATGCTAAGCAAAATTATGAAATCCTCAAAGTGAATAACATATGCCAGTGGCATCTTGCATACATTATTTGCACAACTGGGCAGTTTACATCAGTCTCATTCCAATGTGCACCTGAGCCTGCTTTGTAGGGATTGAAGAAAAATTTAAATTCCTCAGGAATGTTTGGTGTGCCATAGATCAGTTAGAGGTCATCATGTTATTTAGTGTTTTATGGTGAATAAATCAGATGCTCACTTCCAAATCCCCCTTTATATGAGCTATAATACACCGAGTTCTTTATGGAAAAGGAATTTTTATGAACTGAAACTGAACCACATTATCCTGTAAAGTAATGGGGCAGTGACACATATAATGAATAGGACATCACTCATTTTTTGGTATTCTCTGCATCACAGTGAGAGCACAAAAAGGCTGAATCAAGTAAATGCTTCTCCCTGTGTACAAACACAACACTTGAGGCAATGAGGTGGGAGTTTTTACACCTAGTTTAAACATCTACATTAAGCTGATTATTCAAATTCTCCATAAAAGAGGGGAATAAAAGGAGAGTTCTAAATAAAACCCAGCCCAGCAATAAAACAAAATATCACAAAAAAATATACACAGGACTAAGAAAGGCAGGTAAAACATCTATTTATTGGCCCTCAGAGGAGTTTCCTGTGGATGAGTCTTGAGATGGTGAGGTCTTAGTCTTCAGAGCCCATGGACAAGATCCTTTGAATCTGTGCCTTGATTTACAACTGAAGCTTTTCTGTTACATCCTGCACTTAATACTGCTTTTGGTTGGCACAACTGAAAAATTCTTCTGTGAGTATAACACATTCCAAAACAGTTACAAGTGAGTCACATAAGTAGAGGAGTCACATTGTGCAGCTGGATTCATCACAGACCTCAGCAGCTACAGGCACTCATCCACTACCATTAGCTAAATGCAGAGCAGCATGTGGATTATTAAAAGTTTCTGTACAATTACTTAGTTGTTTCTTAGAACTTGTTTCATTATTTTTGCAGATGAAATAGGTTTATGATAGGTGAAAATAATTATCTTAATTTTCATAATAACTAATTATAACTTTATTTATTTAAATTTATTTATTTATTTATTTTCTTTTTCCTTTATGGTAAGACAAAAAATTATAAATTGATGGATTTAATTCTTATGAGAAATATTATGTAGGGCCAGAGATTCTTGGCTGACTGAGATTTAAAACACTTTTTTGACTGATTCTTAAATAAATTTTGGTGGGTGGTGTAAGAAGGCTATAAATGATTTGATTAATTTTGGTATGTCCATTCCAGCTTCTCATCCTTGAAAAGAATCAGCACACAATTACCTTCATTTGCAATATAACAGCTTGTTGTTGTTTCAAATATGCATTTTGTTGCCATTTCTTTTCCCTCAATGTGCAGCTCTGAAGTGGCAGGAAGTTCATGGTGTAAATGGGTCTGATGAAAAACTCCAATTTTCCAGCTTGGTCAGAAAAAATTCCAACCCTGCTCCTTCCCTATTCAAAGAATTGAGAACTATGAGATTATCTTTTTCATAGTTTAGTGTAAAAGCAGCTCAGGCTCCAGACTAAGGGGATAATTCACTTATCTTAGAATCCAGGTGTCTGAAATTTAGGTGTCTGTCCTGGTTTGGGACAAATTTGGAAGGGAACTTCCAAAGGGATTTCCCCTAAAGGGCAAAATTCAGTGGCATTGCCCCCAGCCTGTTCAGGAGACAAACCTCCTTCCAGAAGAGTGGAAAAAACACTGTTTATTTAACAATCAAAGCATTCACAAACATGAGAGAATGAGTAATATTAAACAGTGGAACCTCTGGCTGTTCTGAAGAGCTGGCAGATGCAGAGAGACTCCTTTTGTAGTTCAGAGTCCTTTTCTTGGGTGTCTCCTTAGCTTTCTCTCAGTCTCCCTGGGGCTCGGGTCTGGTGTTCTGGACAATAGTCCTGGTGTTGTCAGAGTGAACAATAGCTGAACAGTTCAAAAAAACCCCTTCTGGCCCCAGCTAATGAGAGAAAAAACAGCAAAAAGGCAAGGGAAAACTCCCTGTCCATCTCCAGGGCAGAGGACTCCGAGTGCACTGTTTATCTCTGTGTTTCGAATACAGCCCCCAAAAAAATCCCACTGCTTTTTTTTCTTCCCTCCTTAGCTCTCAGATCTAGTTTTAAAGGTGCAGAACTTATTTCTGGGCTAAACAGAAGAATGGGGGGACAATTCAGCATCATAAAGCCACCCCAGGACAGGTGTCTCATCTAAAGGAACTGTCTGGGTATCCTGGCAAGGGACTGAAACAATAAACAGAAAGTAATGAATCTTAATTGGGCTGGAGAACATCCCAGGCTGGGGCTATTTCTTACTCCACTCACTCCAGGTGCCAAGGCACCCTGATGCCTTAAGTTTTAGCTTTCATATTTTCCAGATTCTGTACTGCATTAGTGTATGACTCTGAACTTCATATAAAGTGTTGATAAGTTCTCCTCACAGTTCTGTCACACAAAGCAATCCTTTTCCAGCCCCAGAACCAAGGACACTGCTGCAGCTTCAGCCCCAAAAAGTGCAAACAGCAGCCAATTGAGGAGAGAATCTGGGAGGATGGGACTGCAGAACCTGAGCTGGAAATGGACAATTAACCCAAATTTGTAAATGGACCAAAACTTATAAAAGTGTGAAAACTCATGGCTTAGGGTCCATCTTGGGTGTAGCCACAGCTGAGCTCTTGCACTGCCCAAGGTGTCTCCTTTAAGGACTGTTTAATAAATCCCTGCTTTATTCCTTTAACTCTGTCTAGCCTCTGTTTTAGGGAGCCTCTCCAGGCATCATCCAGCTAGACTTTGTATTTAACTGGGCTTCAGAGAAAGTTACATGATATTAAAAAACTCTAAATCTTTTTCTTTCAAGTATTCAGCAAGTAATACAAAAGAAATCACATTTTGGGGGAAAAAAAAGTGGCTGCTGTAAGATTTACCACTTAGTTTTTCAACTTTACTACTATGTCAATGCTGGGGTTTGAAGGAAACAAGAAAAAGATGTTTTATAGATCAAATATTACCTTCACTATAGGCCCTAACTAGAGGCACTGTTAAAAACAGATTAGAAGTAAATGGCCTGTTTTGGTCTTCTTTTATTTCCCAAATTTAAAATAAAATATTAATGGTATTTTGGCTTCAAATAGGTTTAAATATCATTGGTGAAAATAAAGCCTTGCACAAGACCTTTAAATAGAAGTTTTTAGATTTGAAGTGTCTTATTTTTCCATTGTTTTGTTTTTCTGCTTTTAAAAATCCATTCATTGGTAATATTTGTTCTTCTTTTCCATCCTATGGGAAACAGCAGAAAATAATCATATTTTGTCTGACTGTTAGAGAAAATAGAAGCATGAAAGGGTTACAAAATTATTTCAGAGAAACAGTGAATACAGTAGAAATTCATTGCTATATTTTCTTAAAAAATATTTTAGTGATTTGTGTTATTATTAGTGCTGCACCTGTTTTGCTTGTAGCCATTGCTGAACTGATATTTTTGAAGTAATTTCTGCTTGTTCCCGAATCAGTCCAAAACATGAGCATAAAGAATCTCAATAAATTAATACAAATATTATAAAATCAAATTAATCAAAAAAGAAAACTTTAATAAATTCAAATTCATAGCAAATATATTATTTTCTGAACTGGTTACTAGTATTTCTCATTAGTGGATATTCCTTGGGGTTTTGTTTGGTAGCATTGGTGCTGTGGCTCAACAGCAGAGGGCTGATTTATAGGTCTTGGTGTCATTTAATCTCTTCAGTTATAGTTAAAAGAATTCAGGATATAAATATGGCTAGAGCTTCCTGCTTTAGAAACACCTGTACAAAAGTGTTGGGTAGCATTGCTGTTCTGGCAGTATTCATGGCTTTCCTGAGAAATTTGGTGAGATAAATTACAAGGAAGAAACTAAAGAGCAGCTGGCTTTGCAAGAGAGAACATGTTTGAACCTGATTTGCTAATGGCATAAAAAGCTTCTAAAAAGTACAAATATTACTGCAGATAGAAGATATCAGCTGTGCAAAAGTTCTTGAAAAAGCTAAAAAAAAAAAAAAAAAAAAAAAAAAGAGGTTGCCTAAACAGAGGCTTATAAACTCACAGGCTGAAGAGCAGGGGAAGAAAGGACTGAAAAATAATGCAATTTAGCTCACCTGTGAAAGGTGTGGAGCTAATTTGACATAGCCTGCAGGCTTTGGTAATGAAGTCACATCTCAGGTGACACAGTCTGTCACAGTATTTGTGCTCTGCATCGGTGTGGGAATCTCTTAATAGCCACTGTACCCAAAATTCCCCTGCCCTCCTCCTTTGAGGACCAGGAGTTAAATGGACAGAATGGTTTCCTTCCACTAATTGAGCCCTCCTTGTGAATGTCACTGGCCCTTAGCTGGCTGCAAAGTACACACCAATCCCCTCTGACAGTGATTTTTGGTTTATCTTCTGGGTCACCTCTATCTGTGACATGAGAATTCACCGCTCAACAAGGTCACCTCTCCAGCAGCTTTCAGTGCTTAACCCCCAAACTCCAGCTGCTTGAGCAGCCTAAATTTTGCTGTAGTTTAACTCTCCTGGAGTAGATTTGCTAGAGGATTACACAGAGTTGACAGAAAGTATGGTAAACAGGAAAAGAGTGGCAATTTTCCCAGTAAAACAAGAAAGAGAACATTTTTAGGATCTGACTGTAATGGGGTTTGCACTGTTGTGAGAATCTCTGCCAAAATCAGTTAGAGGCAAATCAGGTCTCCATCAAATTCCTTGATTTGGGCTGGTGATTATTGCTGATGAAAACCAGGAATCAGTTTTCAGGGAGGACCCTAAAAGTATCAAAGCTATTTAGTAAATTATTTTATAATATGAGCTACTTGTGAGGAAAATTACTTTTATCCCTGCCAAAATCAGCACAAACTGTTCCTCCTAATCATGTATTCATATACTAACCATGTAACCCCAATGCAGGCCCTTGGATAATATTCTGTGCTGGGTTTAAGATTTTGGTCGTGGTTTAGAGGATTGTCCTGCTTTAACAAGCCTCATCTATCTTTATGCAACCTTGAAAATTTCAGTCTTCCAGCCCATCTGAGAGGAAACAGAGCCATGCATTGAAAATAGCATTGGCAGATTGATGGAGGCACATCCAGAGAGTATTTCATTAATGGCCTCAGGGAACACAACTTGGTGCAACTTCTCTTTTATTGGGGCCTGGTGGAAGTGCAAATTGCTGCAACTTAGGTTCCTCTGATGTTACCCACTGTGCCTAGATATAGTTCCAGCCCTTTAACATAGTGCTGCCTGTTTCATGCAGAGCTGTGAGTGCTAATTGTGTGACACAACATCCAAAGGCAGCCCTGAGCAAACATCTGTGTGCTCTGCCAGGCTGCTTCCCTGCATCCCCAGGTAGGCAGCTCCCAACCTCAGCAGCTGCAATGTGGGAATGTATCTGGCTCAAGAGTATCTGAAATGGGGCTGCAGCAAAGCTTGGGTCACTGTGGTTTATATAAATTCCAGTGCTGAGATACAATTTCATGGGTAGGTTTGTCTTTCTGACAGTGCTTCACCAGGAGAAGGGGATGTCTCCCATTCCCTTGATCTCCCTTAGTTCTGTATTTTTAGAAGTATGACTTGCTGCTGACCTCCCAACCCTATCTCCTGCCTTTCTCTATCTTCAGTTATTGCTGGGTCATTCCATGAAGTCACTTAACACGAGAGAAAACAATCTCCTGGATTTACTTTCTGCTAAATTAGTGGCATGAAACAGCTTCTAAAGGGTTCAATGTGTACCAATACCAGCCAGGGGCATGAGTGGGGAGAGGGAGGGGTGAGAAGGGACTTCCAGGTGTAACTGGACTAGGAGATGGAGTTACTGCAATGGCTCACCAGGCTGTATTGGATACAATTCCTGATGTCATCCCCTTCCTGCAGTAGATGTTAATCACTTTGTAAGCTGTAGTTTATTGCATGTTTTTTGGGGGGGAAGGACAGACACTCTCCAGCTTTTGGCTGGGTAGAGCAGCAAGCGCTGATAACTTCAGGCAACAAAATGTGAGCAGGAGGCAAAACCCACAGAACTGATGGCCACGGAGGACTGAAATAACTCAATATTATGGATAGGTTAAATTTGTCAGTTTACTTACAACAGCACATTTTAGTTCAGTTTACAAAACATTTCTGAAGTCCAGGATGATTTAGTGGAGGCTGATCACCACATAATACCCACATTGTTATTTGGGAGTGAACCTGGGTTGGTCCTCTCTGCTTTTCACTGCAGGCTTTCTCAACATATAAAAGACATTTCCTTTAAGATGTTAGGCTTAAATGCCAGACTTTGAATTGAAACTGCATTTCATTTAAGGTACCTTACTCAAGGTTCTCAGTTCTGCTTTTATACCATTACTTAAGTTTCAGATACTTTGCAACTGATAACAAGGAATCTAGAGCTCATATTTTGGGGTAGATATTTTGTCCTTCTACTCTTAAAATATTAATGTATTTTTAAAGTTTTGCTTATTCTGTTTTTGTTTTTGTTTTTTTTTTTTTTTAAGGTAAGATAAGCTGCAGAAACAATGCTTAAATTCAATAACTCAAGCTGGAAAGCGTTTCATATTTTGTCTTTCAAACATCTGCCAGCAGAGAATTTCTCTCTGTTGTATATTATATTTTTAGCTGTCAATATCAGACTTGGTGCCAGTGCCAGGCAAACTGTGGCACTAACTAGACTCCTAAGTGTGATCTGTAATCCAACTTAAAAAGTTCTAAACTGAGAGTTCACACTGCATTATATCTATATCCATACATTTATCATAAAGAAAAAACCCAGCCTGTAATGTTTTATTTCAGTAAAATGAAGTGATAGTTTTCAACAATTCTGGAACCAATCCATTCAGTTCATAATTCCCAGTGAGACACAAAAAGTTTTTTTGAACATTTCCAAAGCTCTTGGTCCACCTCTTGTATTATTCAAGAAATATTCTTAAGCTCATGATGCCTGGGGATTCTTTTAAGCAGGCTGCTCCTGCAGGTAAATGGACATAGGCACTTCCTTCCTACATTGCCAGGCCTTGAGGAGTCTGCAGAACAATTAATAAACAAGGGGGAAGTATTTTCATACTTTCATTAGGGAAATTAGGACGTCTTCTCTACACTTTTGGGGCTACTTTTATCCCTATCTTTATCTATTCACACAGGCAAAGTCAAGCCAGATAAAGCATATCTTGGTTACTTTACTTTCTAAACTTCTAAAAAACTATTTCAAAACAGGAGGATGAAATAAAATTCTGCTTTTATGAGCATTGAAAAAATGACACTTCTTCCTTTTCCTAAATGCAGTTCTTGATGAGACACCATATTTCATTGGCTTCTATGACTGCCTGGATTAGAAAAATTCATTTTAATGTTTGGCATCATGTATACATGGTTTATGTTGTTTTGCTATAGGTGCATTATTCATAACTACCTAAAGCACTTGGGCCACCTTTTTTTTTTTTTTTTTTTTTCATAATTCACTTGGTTTTATGAGGTCTTTTTGTTGCTCCTAACCTTCATTCTGACTTTTGGTTACCAGAACAAAATTACAAGTATCTGGATGTAAATATTTATTTTTCTGTTCATTGTTTTTAAATAGAGTTTGTTTGGCTGAACAAAATCAGCTTCAGCATTGTTTCCTAGGGGACACCTTGTGTGCTTTTTGGCTTTTCCCTGTTCCTAGCTTAAATATTTTTCTATGACTTTCAATGGGTACATTTGGATAGAACAAGTACAAATATCTTTTGAGTACAAGTTCTTCAAATCCCAGGAATTTCCCCAATTCATAATAAAATTAAGTCTCTCTTCCCTACACCATCATCTCATCACTGCTTTGAGACTCTGGATCTCTGTCTGCCTTTGTAGCTTTGTTTGAGAGCATTCTGGAGAAAAAGATTGGAGGTCATAACTTATCCTGAGGTCTGATTCCACCTTTCCCATCCAACACGAGGTGGTTTACTCTGCAGCCTTTCACATGCCACGAATGGGATGTCCTTGCACCTAAAAATTGGATCTTCCATTCTTACTGCCTGCTGCTTCCTATCTATGAAATTCCAGAGTGTACTCTGACACCAGCCTGGGTCTTCTCAGATATTGCACCCTCACTTTCAGCTGAGTGCCTTCATTCCCTGAGCTTTCAATGGCTGAGAGTTTTCAGGTTTCACCTGAAAGGTCACAGCTGCAGGACAAATCTTACAACAGGACAGCTTTTCCTTCAGTTTTGCAGATGATGTTTCAGTCATTTGTTGGCTGTAACGTGCTGCTAGTACTTTATATGTGGCATCTTAGAAGATCAGCTCATCTTTCTCTGGCAGATTGCATAGATTGCAGACTTTTGTCTGTCTCTATTTTAAGAAGTGTACAGCTTGTTTTGGGAGCTACCCCAAAATAGTGTTTGCTCATATACATATATTTACCTGTGTGCCTAGTGTTTTCCATCTCCTTGCAGGCTTGTTGCTCAGTAGCTTTGGTACTTAAAATAACGCAGGTAAAGCTGATGTTTGGGGGATTAACTAATTCTTTACATAATTGCCTTCATAGTTATAAGGTTAAAATTTCCAGTGCTAAGCAACAAGAATTACAATGAGCTCTGTCAGTCGAGGGCTTGTTGCATGAACTTCTCCAACATCCAGTGTTTTGGTAGTTTTTGTGTTATTTCCCTGACTAGTTCTAATGAATGATAATACAGCCTTGCAGATTTAAGAACTGAGAAAATCAAACCTACATGAATAAAAATACTTTTGTTTCAGTGTATCAGTAAAAACTCTGCTGCCTGTGCCTAGGTTCAGTATTGAAAACTGTGGGTTTGGTGTGTGTGGTTCTGGGTACACAGAAGGTGCAGAGATGATGACTTAGTGTGCAATTTGAGTATGAAGTCCAGATTCTGATAGTCTGGCCTGATGACTCATTTGCATGATGCACTCTTAACCCCTTTCAGTGAGAAATAGGCTTATGCAAGATGTAATTAACCTTCCTGTTCACATCCAGACTGGGTTTGCATTGCATAAATAAAGCATAGATTAGAAGAACACCCTAAAATACCATCAGGATCAGCTTTCTTTGATTATACTGATTACATGTGGTATGTAGTTGATTCATGTACATTAATAAACATTCATGCGCATTCATGTCCATAATTTTAATTTGGATTCTTAGTTAATTTTTGGTAAGTTAAATTCCACTGGTTATAATTAGGCTTTTATTAAAAATGGTACAGTAGAATCAAATCCACCACAGAATCTTGTCCTACTGTTAAAAACTTAAGCTCCTGGTCATTGCTGTAAAACACAATTTAGATGTGTTGTAATGTAAAAGAAAAGTAGTTTCCATAGTCAGCAGGTTGGGGTGTGAAAGAATTTGTGTTCGTCATCCAGAAAAAGTTAGAGGAAGAGTAAATAACTTTGTAGTTCTAGTTCCTACTGCAGTGAAACAGATTTAAGTCACCAGATCCTTAGAATCCCTTGATTCCATCTCCTTTAATCCAGTGGGAGCATAGACAAGTAATTCATGTTAGATATTTACATGAAAATCTCATTTAAGATGGTTTAATCTTTAAAAGATATCACACACCGTACTGAGATTTGAATTCCTCATTCCAAATTCTCAGGAAAAGTGCATCCCTGTTAACTGGTAATCAACAATTCTAAATATCAGGATGTTTTGCTAATGTTCTGGAGCACAGTTTTTTATGAATTAATTGAATTCCACATGCATCCTTTTGTAAAGGGCTCCTGTGCATATGCAAATATCTATAGGCAAATAGATGAAAGTGAAATCACTTGAATATTTAATACCTGTGTCTGAATGTTCAGTCCATGAACTGTATCAACAGATACACAGTGCTACTTATTTGCTTTGTGACCATTTACTGTTCAGGGCAGCTACTGCTGATAAAGCTGGTTGTCACCAGAAAGATTTTAGAATAATTTGTAAGTAAATTTCCACCTCTCAGAAGTCTGAGTTCTCTCTCTCTCTCTCTTTTTTTTTTTTTTAATGCTGGAAAAAATAAATTTAAAATCTTTATTGGAA
>JANRGV010000084.1:66293097-66319792 GCA_024734035.1 Alethe castanea
GAAATGCTATTTTAACATTATACATATAGCATTTATCCCAATACTTGCAAAGAGCCAACAACATGTCATGCATTTATGACAAGATTTTAGCACTTCACTGCCCCAACCCTGCAGCAGACCCCTCTGGGGATGAGCTGGGGCTACGTGTCAGCCACGGGGACGTGGCTTTGGCGTGCTGCAACGCGGCCCAGGAATGGCAAAGCAAAACACGCCGGCCTTCCCCGAGCCCGGGATTTGGCATAGCTGGGTGAGCAGTTTAATTGGGTTATTAACACATCTCCACGCTGACATCAGGAGCATTAAAGGCTGTGTAAATAGACTGGGACAAGCAGCAGTGCCAAGATGCTGCAGGCAGGTGGGAACGCCTCTCCGCACCCCCTCTGGAGAGCCCCGGGATTTGTTGGTGGCTTTGCATCCCTGAGGTCCAAGAGGGAGCTGGTAGAAGGCAGGAGGCAAAATCTCAGCTCATTTCTGCACAGAAGGCAGGATATGTTCGGCCCACACCAGCCTCATGCCGCATTATTCTTTTTCAGAGCATCCTGGGAGCTGCAGTGATGTATCCTAAAATAATGTGGAGACCTCATTCCTAGCACAGCCTTCTGTGGCTTCATCCCAGGGGGTGAGATGGGCATCACAAACATCACCAGTCCTAGTGCTGCTGCATCACTGCTGGGGTTTCTCCTCCTTCCCTGGGCTTCTTCCTCCACACTCATGGTAGAAGCAAAGTAATTTTTTTATTAATTTTTTTTTTTTTGGAAAGGCCTTTTTGGCCACTCTCTGTCCACGTGCACAGCGTTGCCCTGGGGCAGCAGCTCCCCCACCACCTTTTCTCCGAGCCAGCACCAACATTTGGGTGAAGCTGTCCCCGCCAGGAGCTGTGCCCCATGTCCCGAGGGAGGAGAGGATTAGCAGGGCACTTCAAAGCCTTGTGTAATTGCACTTTCACTCAACTCGCACGGCTTTGTTCGCTTCATTTCCACCAGAAATGTCAGGCGAGCCTCCAGGGACAGGGAAAGGATCCCTCTGATGGTGACACCGGGTAGAACAGAGCCTGCACGGGGCCGGCTGGCTTTGGGATCTTCTGGTGCCTCTGGGAGTGAGGACAAATCAATCAGCTCGGGATTCAGCCCCTCTGGCCTTTTGGACCCGCAGCAGGGAGCTCTCAGAGCTGCTCCTCTGTGCTGGAGCTCCTCTCTCTGATTTAAAGGGCGAGAGCCAGGTCTGCATCCCCTTCCCCTCCAGCCACCCCACAGGGGTGCTGGGCTGGGCTCAAGGACTTCTCCTGCCTCCCTGAGCTCACTTTCAGAGTGATGCCTCTCTCCTCACACACACGGAATTACCTGAGGCAGTAAATCCATTTATTCTGCTGCTTCTGAGTGCTCAAAGCTCGGGGCAGAGGAGTCTGGAGGGTCAGTGCCCACCTCTCCTCCTCCATCCTCAAATGGAAAAGGTTATTTGAGATTATAAATGCTTTGAGAAAACAGCACAACAGAGGAGAAATCAGATTCCCTTGGCTGCTATCTCATGGAATACCGAGAGTGCTGCTTTAATGGTTTACTACCTGGAGTGGCTGTACCCTCACTGTCTGCAGCCAGAGCCTGGCCCAGCAGAGCTGCAGTCATTGCCATGGTGCAACAATAGCTCAGAGATCCCTGATCCTGCTCCAGGTGCTGCAGGATCCACATTTTCCATTTGACATGGAAACCAAATCATCCACCTCTGGGAGAAAGTTTTAGTGTTTTCTTCAAAAGGGGCAGGTTGTGCAGAAAAAGGCAGTGGGGGATTTCACACAGGCACAATCAACCACTTCAGGTGATCTTTAAGTCAATCCTGCCTTAAACTTTCCCTGTTTTTTCCCTCATTTTCACTACTCTGACTAGAAACCATCCTCTACCTCCCTCAATTTCTGACAGTTCATCTGCTGACCAAATCCTGGCTCTGGGGATGTCCTCTTTTCTTTGATTTAATCAATCTTCTTCCTGGCAAGTGAGTTTTGAAGAGAGAATGAGCCATTCACTTAGAAAAAATGAAACTGGTGCATCACAGAAGATAAATACTGCGAACTGGTTTATCTGGTTTGAAAATATGCTCTGATTTTCTTCTCCCCCTGTTCCTGGTGAAGAGTGAACTCTTGTCTCTGATGCTGCTCTGGGCTCTTTTCATCTTGTTGGGGACTTAGAAGTGAAGAAATTGAAAAGGAAAAAAAACCAAAAGAAAAACAAGGGAATGTTTTGAATGTTGGATGCTTTTGGTGGGATGCCAGTCAGAGGTGCTGGGTGAAGGCAGGTGATTAAGGGTTTGCCTGGCTCATCCCACTTTGTTCCTCCTAAATCATCTTTGCCTCTCCTGAGTGTCAGGTGAGCTCAGAGCTTGTCTGTCTTTAGAAACGCCACAAAAACTTCTCATCTGACAAAGGTTTCCTTTGCTGACTGGAACAAAATTCACAGGATCGAGTCACCACCAGCTCTTGCCATTTTGACTCATTAGGATATGGAAATTTGAGGGGTTTTGTTATATTAAACACTCTTTTTCTGCCTGGAGATCTCTGGGGATCCCAAACCAGGGGTCAGTTTATGGCATTTAAAAGTGGGCTTGCAAGTTCAGTTCAGCCATCAAAGTGGGACCTGCTGCCACAAGGATTTGAGAAGTTCAGTACAAGAACATATTTTTTATGGTTTCCACCTTTTATTTTCTCCTTCATTTCCCTTTCTTCTCTCCTCCCTGTTTTCTCAGCCCTGGTGCTAATAAATTAGATTATCACTTGCTCTAGACCCTTTCATCCTTCAGAGAGCTGCACTGGAAGCTGAAATGCTGCCCCGGTTGGAGAGTTGTGATCTTTGCTAAGGCAAAGGGAGGGGGGAAATAATCTGATTCTCATTCTTTAGAAAACCCTTGTTTGTCGAAGTCACAGGATTGTATGGTGTATTCCAGTTTTTTCCCCAAGTCACAGGATTGTATGGTGTATTCCAATTTTCTCCCATTTACATGGGAACAGCATTACCCTCGGAGTCAGGAAAAGATTTCTTTACATTTCCAATTCTGACCAAATGGGGGAAAAAAAAAATAAAAGCCCTTCCCCCTTGTTTGTCTAATTCACAGCAGTTGGGAATGGCCAAGCAGATGACAGAGAAACATCACCCTGCAGGTGCTGTCACAGCACAGCCACTCCTGGGACTGGTTGCTTTTCCTTCCCCACTTCCCAGGCTCCCAAAATGTGTTGGAGCTGCTTCCCAGGGGGTTTGGGAAATTCATCAGTGCCCAGCCCAGACATGGGCAGAGGGGCTCAGCACCATGTTTTCTCACCAAACAGATGCTCAGGTCGATAAATAAACATACAAATCTACCCTGTTGTTGGAGTTTTTGGGAATAGAGCCCCCACAAAAGCAGAATTAACCGGCTGTGCAGCTTTGTCAAGCAGAGGGGATACTCTGCTCCCATCTGATAAGGTGAGAGGCTGTCCAAAAACAACACTGCCAGCCCCATGATCTCATCCACCCAACCAGGAACAGTGCGAAGAAGTGAAAAATTAATGTGAAAAGAGAGAGATATCCAGGAGACAGGGGGAATAAACCCTCGACAGCGAGAATAAACCAGGAGAAACAAAGCTGAGCATTATGTGAGCTCTGATCCTGCCTCAGTCAGGAATCAGGATGATGGCAGGAGGGCTGAAGGGTCGGGATGGAACCCTTTTTGAGCTGAAATTTTCACTTTGCAAGAGCCTATTTGCACTTTCAGAGCAAACTGTGCTGCTGCTCCCGTGGCAGAATCACCTGCAGGAGAAAGCAGGGGCTGGAATTGCCAAATGCCAGTGCAGGAGGATGGATGGGGAATGGCCTGGATGATGAGGAGAACCAGCAATATTCCTCTGCATGGAAAGTTCATTTTTTAACCCAAAATTTACCAGAACAAACAACAAAAAAAAAGGAGCATTTTCTCATTTTGAAACTTCCAACCTGCTTCTTGCCACAGCAGTGGCAAAGTCCCAGGTTTATTGTTGGAGTGGAGATTAAAAGATCCAACTACAGCCACAGCTGGTAGCAGAGCTCAGAAAGCTGAAAACTTTTGTAATCGAGTGACAAAATCATTCCTGTTCTTGTGATTTTCATCTCGAAGGGGAGTTGTGAGAAAACCCAGCAAGCCCAGGAACAAAATTCCTGAGACTCTTATTAATTCACATTTGGTACCTGTAAAATCTCCATTCAGCATCAGTTTTGTGCCATTCCTCCTTGGTTTAGGAAATACTGACAATAACCAAGCACATGGAAATGGAGAATAAATGAGAATTTTTATCCAATTTGTATTTTTAATGTTTACATTGATCTCAGAGGCTTTGTGGGTGCCTACCCAACAAGAAGGAAATATTCAGCCAACAGCAGTGGATTATTTTTGCATCTTCAGCAGAGATGTTTATGAGATTTGCTAAAAAGATTGTTGTGCCACAGAAGGGAACAGAAAATTGACACGCTTTTAAGGCCTTTTGAACACAAGACAGAAAACAGCGGGAGAAGAAGGGTGGAAAGTTTACACAGAAATTACTTCTGAGAATCTGACACTGGCAAAACGAGAAACACATTTCCTTGGTGGAGCGAGGATTTGCAGGGAGGCTGCACCAATTCTAACGAGGAAGAGAATGATGCATTTCCTGAAAAGAGAATAAAAACAAAACGAGACGTCTCAAATCAGGGAGAGGTGTCTAAAAGCAGCCAGGAAAAGAAGAGATAGGTGGGAATTGCTGGAGGAGCTGGGGATGGGAGGAAAGTCCAGCTGAGTCCCATCAGCCTGGCCAGGGCTTCTTGTGCTGCTGTCAGGGGCTGTGCTTGATGTGTCTGTCTTATCTTCTGCATCAGCCCCACCGAGCCCTGCTCTTAATGAGCTGATAAATGAGACACTGAGAGCTGCGGCTTAGGGAGAATATTGTCCCTTCAGAGACCCCATTTTTCAAAGGGAACAAATGGCCTCTGGAGCTGCTGGTGACTGGGGTAAAGGATGAGCTGTCTGAAGGCAGGGTTTTTTTGGGGGCATGTGTAGGAAAGGAGTGTTTTTAACGAGCCCTGATGGCCGTGACAGGCGCTGCAGCCGTGGGGATGGGGCTGACCCCGTGTCCTGGCTGATCCCCGTGGCTTTTCTTGGGATGAGCAGCTGGGGGTGTGTCCCACTGCTGCTGATTTTGAAAATCTTCCTTTAGAATCATCACGGAATGGTTCAGTTGGAAGAGACCTTAAAGCTCATCTCACCCCACTCCTGCCATGGCAGGGACAGCTTTCATTGTCCCAGATTTCTCCAAGCCCCATCCTTGGACATTTCCAGGAGTCCAGAGGCAGCCACAGCTTCTCTGGACACCCTGTGCCTTCCCACCCTCACAGGGAAGAATTTCCTCCAGACATCTGACTAAAATTTCCCCTCTTTCATTTTGAATTTCACTGGTGTTCTTGCACAGTGAAATCAGAGAGCCCCTTGTTAATCTTGAGCCCCTTAATTCTGAGCTCATGGATTCAGGAAATTCTCCCCCACTGTCCTAAAATATTGGAGCTGTCTGTGTGGCTAATTACACAGTGGGAAATATTTCATTGAAAATATTGTGAAGCTTCATCCAGGTAATAAAGCAAATAGGGCCAAAGCCCATTTTGTTAGATGGGATATTGGGAAGAAATTCTTCTCTGTGAGGATGGGGAGACCTTGGCACAGGTGCCCAGAGAAGCTGTGGCTGCCCCTGGATCTCTGGAAGTGTCCAAGGCCAGGCTGGACAGGGCTTGGAGCAGCCTGGGACAGTGGAAGGTGTCCCTGCCATGGCAGGAGTGGCACTGGATGAACTTTAAAGTCCTTCCACCCCAACCCATTCCATGATTCTGAGGCAGTGCAGCCCCTACTGGAGAGGCACAGCTTTATGGACAGCCTTAATTTCCTTCCAATCCACAAAATTATTATAGCACTGGGTTTGAACAACATTAGGAAGATGATGCAATGGATACAACAAAAGCTGCAGTTATCCTGAAGGGATTTCCATGTAATAATATTCAGGTCTTCACAATCAACAGAATCTCTGAACTGTTCAAGTTTCAGCCAACATGGACAATTAAGAAATCTTACCAAGAAATGTAACTTAACTCCTTATTAGCACTTGGATCCCTATCAGGAACACTGGAAAAAAAAATTACCTACAAAAAAAATATCCAACAGCATTTTTCAAATTAGCAGCCTTGTGGGCAATATAATCTAAGTTCAGCCAGAGCCAATCGAGTAGGAATAGTTAATTTAGTTCTAGGAAATTTAAGAATCCCTCATCTCCTCATCAGCAGTAACTTGCTTGTTAAAGGAAGACAAATGGAAAGGTTAATCAGTAAAGATTCACACTGGGGGATTGCTTGGAATGAATCCCTCCTCCCTGGCAGCCCTGGCGAGGTCATGTGTGAGTAACAGGCTCCACTGAAACACTGGGGGCTGCAGAAATGGTTTTTGAGAGCCCTGCCTGGCACCCAGGATTTATCACATCTGCACAGGGAGGCTCCAGAATTGAGCTGCAGAAATGGCATTTCAAAGCCTTGCCTGGCACCCAGGATTTATCACATCTGCACAGGGAGGCTCCAGGATCGTGCCCAGCCCTCTCCATGCTGGCAGTGGTTTAAAAACTGTTTTTCTTGCTCTCTGTTTTACCCAGGCCTTGGTTGGGGCTGATGAATGTGCCCTGTGTTGGATCTGACATTGGGTTTTGGCTGGGATGTTGTGCACTCCTGGGAAAGGGAGGCAATGCCCTCGGAGCTACATGGCCAGGTAAACAAATTATAGGACTTTTCAAATCTTGCTAATTTTTCTTTTCTGTTTTTTTTCCCCCGTTTTTTAACAGGAGAACCAGCTCTGGCTGGTTCTATGGACCAGAGATTTAAAAATAGCTGGGTTCCTTCCTGTCTGAGGTAGAGAGAAAGATATAAGCCTGATTTATTTGCTGTCCAGTAGACTTTATATTCAATTTCCTCTTGTCACATTCCTATCAAGTAACTGTAGCAGAGACAGGGTGAGCCTTTACAGAATAAATACATTCATTTACATGATGAATACCCATATTCATGGGGATAAAAGTCCCTCTTCAAGCACTCCAACAAATAAATACCAGCCAAACATTGTTAGCAGCAAATCGGTGGAGGAAGGCAATCTCACATATTTTAATTCAGTATTTAAATTCACATATGTAATGACTTTGATAGGATGTGCATGTGGGATGAAATGACTGTCCTGTCACATCCAATGGAATGAGGGATAAATCCTGATTTCTGAAATACAACCACACCTTTCCTTTCTTCCTTGTTGTGCCTGTACTGGCTGATGCTGCTCAGTAGAGTTGTTAAAGTTGGGAAAGACCTCTAAAATCTTCAAATCCAGCCCTCAGCTCAGCACCACCTCTAAATTGTGTCCTTAAGGGCCATATCCACATGTTTTTTGGATATTTCCAGGGATGGTAACTCCACCACTTCTCTCATCACAGCTGAGCATCCCACGTGTTCTGGGGGAGGAAAACCTCCCGTGGGGTTTGACTTGGGAGCACACACAGCTCAGAAACATGGCTGAGAAAGGGAAAAGAGAAATAAATAAATTTTAAAAAAGTTAAAGAAGCGAGATTTAGGGCTTCTCTGCAAGCTCACATCCCAGTCTGGGCCAAGGTTTGCACAACTTCTGCTGGTTGAATGAAGAAGTGAATTTTCCTTGTGGGTTGTTTCCACAGAGATGAAATCTTTGATGTTGAGAAGGTCCAAGTGTTGCTGCTTGGACCATCAAGCAGGAACAACACCAAGAGCTCCATTTGACATTTCTAGGGGTTCCAGTAGCTGCCTGAAGCTCCAATAAACCTCACATTGCACATGCAAACAGCTCTTATTTTTCACTTTCATCGTGTGCTAAAAATTTTTCTTCTTTTCAGAGAAAACTTGGCCTTTCGGAAGGTTTATGAACTCACCCGTATTTATGGAACTGGGACAGGGAACTGACACGAAATGTTCTCAGGATGATGGATGCAATCCTGTCTCCAGGGAAAAAAATTAGGAACCCAACCAAGGAAAAACACTCTGGAAAACTTCACATCAAACAAATAAAGAAGGAGTGAGAAGAAATGAAGCACATTTGAGATTATGAGAAGGGGGTTGGTTCATGTCTGAGTTTAGTCTCATGCCCTGGTGATGGCCATCAGTGCAATCAGTGTGAGGGCTGATTGCACTCAGGAATTACTCAGGAATAATTCCAGCACCAGGATAAAGGCCAGCACAAGGATCACTGCAATGGTCAGTCTTGGGCATTGAAATGCATCCAGCTTGATTTGCTCCAGCAAACTCAAAAATCCTTTCCCTGCCTTGCATGAAACATAAACAAAGCCTTCATTTCGATTGCATATTCCCCTGTACAAGAATGTTATTTCAATTTCCCCCAAGAGCTAAAAAAAGAACCCTTTTCCCCTATTTTTATTTGATATACATAATGTAGGCTGGCAGTATTAGTGTAAGTGTTTTCTATTCATGGCTTTCTGAAACTTTCTGTTAGAAGTCTTTGAAATCAAACACCCTGCTTTTTATCATATATTACTTCCTCCCTGGGAACTATTCCCTCTCTGTGCAGCGATCCCATTAGGCTTTTAACTTTCAGATGTTAAAAAAAAAACCCCTACCCCAAAACCTGTGATAAAAATGTATTGATGTTTGAACACCATCCAGCACAGGCAACTTCAAAAAACAACACACAGATTTTGTGAATGGAAAATGGGAATTTGATTTGCTGGGAGGGAAAAAGCTTTTCCATAGGCAGTTATGATGTTTAATGGGCCATCTATTGATTTTGGGCTTACTTGGTACCACTGATATTTGCAACAGCATTTAAAACAAAATTTCCAAAGGAATGGGCCATGATTTGATGGAAAACCACCAGTGACACAAGTGACTTGTAGGCTGCAGAGCTGTTTGTTCTTGCAGCACTCACAGAGCCCAGGATGGCTGTGGTTCTCCTTGCAGACTCTGAGGTGGTATCAAGCAGGAAAAACTAGATTTGAAAGACTTAAAATCATCAGGCACATTTAAGAGCTTGACATTCTGAGCTGAAATGGATTTTTTTTGGTGTTCAAAATGATTCTTTGGATCAGATTTTATGACAAAATTGTTTTCAGCCTCTCTCAGGTCTGTTTTTCACTATTATTTCAGTGGACGTGGAAAATCCTCTTTGAGCAGTTTTTCATATTTATGAAATAGACTCATTTAATAAGAGCAATGTTGTGCAGTTAAAGCCATCTGAAATCAGCCACTCCTCACTCAGACTCTTGTGCATCCTGAAGGATGCACAAGGAACTGAAAGAGCATCCCAGGACTGACCTGGCCAAGGTGGGGAATCTGGAGTGGCCACAGGCATTTGAGGATGAGGAGTGAGTGTGATCTGCTCTCCTGGAGGGGTTCCTGTGGGAAATGCTGAACTCCAGCAGGAGCAAAGGCAACCTGGGAATAAATCAAGTGAATTAAGGGTGCAGTGAGAAGGGGGAGATGGCTCTCACACCTTGGGGTCATCACCACTGCCAGAAATTTGGCATTTACAGAGCCTGAAAATGAAGAGGCAGCCCAGGATGAGGTGTGTCCTCTGCTCCTCTCATTCCAGAGGTGTAAATCCCTGAAATCCCTCACCCTGTGTGCTCCAATAATTATCCTGCCCAGGTAATTCAGGCTGGACACCTCTGCTTTCCCTCCTTTTCATCTCTGTTGCCTCAGAGGTTTCTTTTACAACCCAAACACTTCCCCAGGTCAATCCTGGAATGCTCTTTCAGTTCCTTGACTGGAAACTCATCCAACCTCTGCCTGGAGGAGCATAGGGAACCCTGATAATTGAACACATCCCTTTCATGCACACCTGCCCCCAAAACTCATGCAAACTCGGTGACAATTTAGAGAAAAACCAAGTTCAGGAATCTCCAAAGTGATTTCATTAAAATCAAACAACTGCTTGACATAATTAAGGGTGTTTGATTTGGCTGTGCAGCAATGAAAAAAAAGAAAAGTGCTTGCAGCTTTTGTCCCAACAAATATGAAGCATCATTTATCCTCCACCAGCTCAGTACCAATCCTCTTCTGTTCAGATCTTTCAAACATTTCTTCTTTTTCCCTTTTTCTGGCTCTGCAGAGCCAAAAGAAATGTTTGACAGGTATTAATTTTGAAAACAAATGGTAGATTTTCAGCTCAGCTGCTGAGGAGAAGGCAGGAAAAGAGCAAATTGCAGCTTGTTTTAATTGCAAACTGGGAATTTTATAAACAAAATCCACGCAAGTATCATTTATAATCATGATCCAGGCCAGAGCAATAATTATGATAAATCCTTTGTCAACCCTATTAAGAAGTCTTTCATGAAGTAGTAGGGAATTAATTCACATTCTAGACAATGGCTCAATAAAATGCTTTCCAGCTTCTCTGACATATGGAATTCCACATGGGCTGCAATCAGATGTTCCCCAAATCACACTTTTTCTTTGCTTAACTCCTTGACAGTTTAACATAAACAAGCACTGAATTCATTAAGCTGCAATTTTTAAGCCTGCTAATTAACTGAAACAGCTGAAGTTTGACTCTTCAAACACATGTTAAAGGCTTAATTTTCAAGACATAAACCACGGGGAGACCTGCAGTTTATTAACATCTGAGGTGTTCAGCAGAGAACCTTCCCTTGTGCCCTTCTTCAGGGCTCTGCAAAATGTAGAACTGCAATATTTTAACATAAGGCAATTAACAAAACATCCCACTTTTATAATGAAAGGCATAATTACTTTGATTTTGAAATAGAATTTTTGACTCTGAGCTCCCTGGTTATTTTAGTCTTATCAGACTATTTTCATTGCTCATTAAATGTCCAGTGGCTCCCTGAACAGCACTTAATTAAGCTATACTAAAGGTATTTAAGATTATTCTTTAAAACCCAGGCATGTTTCTGCTCCATGAAGTTCCTGCCACATTCAAGACACTCCATTCAATATTTTGGATGCAGCCTTGACCCAGGAGGAGGGAGTTTTAACCCATTAAAGTATTTTTATCTTTGCCATGACTTGGGAAATGTGCTTATGGAAGCACCAAAGTTTTAATCCTTCAGTCTTAAATATTAAAAACCTGGCTTTAAACTGAGAGAGGGAAGGTTTAGATTGAATATTGGGATGGAATTGTTCCCTGTGAGGGTGGGGAAGGCCCTGGCACAGATTTCCCAGAGCAGCTGTGGCTGCCCCTGGATCCCTGGAAGTGTCCAAGGCCAGGTTGGACAGGGCTTGGAGCAACCTGGGATAGTCTAAGGTATCCCTGCCCAAGGCAGGGGATGGAACTGGATGAGCTTTAAGGACCCTTCCAACCCAAACCATTCTGTGATTCTCTGATTATTTGCAAACAGTCATTTAGATTGTGGAGGAGAATTTTAGAGAACTGCAATAGCCCTGGCACAAGCAGGCACTTAACAGCGCAAAATTGTGTGAGGCAAGAGAAAATGGGCTCAGGTTACACCAGGGGATGTTTGGATAGGATATTACAAAAAAAATCTTTTTCCTGAAAGGGTTGTCAAACCTTGGAATGGGCTGCCCAGGACAGTGTTAGAATCACCATCCATGGAGGGATTTAAGACATGTAGATGTAGTGCTTAAGAATATGGTTTAGTGGTAACCTGGGACGGTTAGGTTAAGTGTTGGACTCCACAATCTTAGAGGTTTTTTCTAGCCTAAATCATTTATGATTCCATGAATTTGATGACTTAAGAGATTTCATCTGTTCATAGCTTCACTCAAAATTCCCTGTCCTGGGACAAGGGAAAGTTGCACATACATTAAACAAGTTATGGATTGCTGAGCAGAAAAATGTCACAAACACTGAGGGGGTACAGAGCCAGTAAAGCAGTTATTAAGATACCATTTCAAAATCAGCCCAGAGTGAGTCAGGCAGCCTTGCCTATTTCCATGAGGTTCTAGAGGTAAAGGGAGAGAATTAAACAAAAGACATTTTTGCTTCACAGCTCTGTGTCTTTGGCCTGTTTTACTGCCAGTATCTTGGCTGCATCTGCCACGTCTGTCAAGTGTGGAAGAGAACATTTGCCTCCCACCTCTTCTTCTTCTTCATGCCTTCCAGTTGTAGCCTTCCATCCTGATTTTCTTGTGAAAGCGAGCTATTTCTCTTCACAAAATCTTCTCCTCTTGCATGACTGGCATGGATTATCCTATACTTTCTGCATCTAGTGCTCAGAAGTGACCTTTCATGGTACTGAGGTGCATTCTGGTGCTGATCCCACTGGCCTGCCTTGACATGCAGCCCCTTGCCAGGTGCAGCGTGTGCTGCTTCAGGGAGATGCAGGGGAAAGGGAATTGCCCAGTCCTCAGCTCACACATCTTCCTGACATCTTAGACCTCTAAAATCTTGTAGTGCCTGAGCCAGTGTGAGGGAAATGTGATTATTGTGGGGCTCAGATGTAGATTATTGACAAAAGAGATGTGCCTTTTTCAGTGAGCCTTTGAGATGGATTCCTTCCCTTAAAGTCATTATTCAGGACTAGTGTTTTAGAATCATGGAATGGTTTGGGTTGGAAGAGACCCCAAAGACCATCCAGTTCCATCCCCCTGCCATGGGCAGGGACACCTCCCACTATCCCAGGTTGCTCCAAGGCCCATCCAACCTTAGACACTTCCAGGGATGGTTCAGCCACAGCTTCTCTGGGCAATCTGTTCCAAAGAAACACATAGTAATATATAAAATAATATAATGAATGTTTTAACCCATTTCTATCTGCTCTGTAATTTATAGCATATATCTTTTCCTGCAGTGATCTAAAATGTAAATGTGAATGAGAATCTGGGCTCTAGTTCCATTATTTTTAACTAAATAATTAAGGAAGTTGCTTCAGTTAATGCTTAATCACCTTATGACTGTTAAAACTTTTAGAGACTGTGAATACTTACTTCTTCCACTAATTAAACAGAACATGTTATTGAACAGGCTTTCAGAAAAACAGAACGTACAAGTGCCTAAATTTGGAAATCAAATAGGACTGATATGTCCTCAGTTATGTCTCAACTCACCTCCTAGTTTATAATGAATAAATAAAAATAGATGTATTCACTAATCTGTTAAGATGCTTTCATGACAGGTATGACTAACAACATGATCTTGTTCCTGTCCTTCTTTAGCAAAACTTGCCACTGTCCTGATTACTTGTTTAGTTCATTATATTATGGCGAAAATTAATCTGAAAATTATCTAGTACAAGCAAGTCCAAGCACAGATTTGAATCCTGTGAAACACTTGAAAATGCTAATACAGTGCTAATGAAACTTAGTGAATTACTTAATGTTTATAAGTTATTTTGGAATACTCAAATGGGGATGGCATTCCTGAAATGGTAATCATAACATTTCTTGAAGTTGTGCTATTTGTAGATATCAGTGTTCTCAAAACAATGTGATAAACCTAAGAGAGGAAATTCTGTTTTTTAAAGAACATTGAGTGAGTTTTCTGTTGTGAGATCTGTTGTGGGAGTCAAAGATATCCACAGAATCTGGTATTCAAGAAGGAGCCCATGCTTAGCACACAGGTCATACCCTGTGCCCTGCATAGAAGGGCAGTGAAGAACACCATCAGCTCAGATCTGTGCTGTGCATGATCCAGTGTGGCACTACAGCTTTAGTAAGACATCATTATAGGCACAAAAAGTATCTTTTTTAAAATTGTGGGTGATTTAGCTCAATGCGGTGGGACACAAATTATATATAAGCTGACTGGTTTTATGAGCTAATCAGGATTAATATAGTATCATCTATGAGCTTTGTGAGATTCCTCACATTTTTGATAAGTATAAAACTGTGTCCATCTTTTCAAACTACCAATTTGAGCATGGGCTGATTTCTTTTACAGCACTTATTATGTGGGAAGAAAGACTCCATTCCATATATTGTAGCATAATATACATGTCGTTGTTCACATTACTCTGAAACAGTGGCTGGGAGCATTGAGCTGCAAAATGTGTATTGTTAATCATTGGGTCATTAACCTTAACAATGTCAATGCATTCCCCTATCAGATCCAACTAAATGACTGCCCGAGGTAATAGTTAAGAGAACATTTCACACAGATGAACATATTAATGCTTTATTTGGTTCTAAATGCGGTGTGAAGGATTTAGGTAGGAGCTAATGTGTGTGAGGAGGAATAAGGAAGATGAAGCACGATTGAAAAAAAGAAAGTTTGGCTTCCCAAAAGAAGGAGAGTAGTCTTCAGTTTCCTGCAGCTGAGAAGTGAATACCTCTCTTTAGCTGCATTCAGGTAAAAAATTGTGCTAATCTGAACAGGACCTAAAATCTTGAGGTTTCATTAGAATCCAGAGACTTTTCTAATGTCTGATACCCATTTTCTGTATCTAATATGAGTTCTGTTATCTGGTGTTTTCACAGCAAAAGGCAGATTATGAGACTTGATTTATTTGGTTACAGCTGTTGGGCTTCTGCCTTCTCCATCAGGCAGATTAGGTTTTAAGTATCCCTTTGTAGTGACAAGATGCCACTTCTATCCACCAAAATCGACTGCACATATCCAGTATAGCAGACCACAAGGCATAAAACCTGTGTTCAGTGGTTCTGTGGATCAAAGGAGAGCCTGGGAAGATGTCAGCCAGCAGCAAACTTCTGCCAGTGACTTTTTTTGCAAGCTGCTCTTTGTAGACCTCTGTCCAAGGCATATCCCTCAAAGCCAGGCTCAAACTGGGTGGCAGCCTAGGGTAAATCTGGTGCTGCTCCTGGATACCATCATTTCCAGGGACCTGAAGGAAGTCTGTGGTAATTTCCTCTGGGTCATTTCCACATAAGCATCTGTCACCTTGTGGGGCAGCTCAGAAAGCCAGGGACACAAAATAGCCTCTTACCACTGCCTGAAAAATCCATGTAATCAGCAGCCATTTCCCAGGTTGCACTCAGGAAAAAGGCTCTAATAATGCACTGGAAATTGGATGATTGGTTCTGGTGGCCTGCAAATGGTCTGGAGAGTGTATAGAAAAATATTCAGATTGAAGGACTTGTAAAACAGGTGCACCAAGCTTTTACACTGCAGGTACTTTCCAAAAGCCTCAGTTCTGGGGTTTTCACACTTGGCTTGTAAGAGTAAATACACAAAATTACACATTTCAAAGTCGGTTCTCATTAAGCTTTTGTCTAGTCTAATGACTTACTCCTGTAAATACACAGTATGGACTCACATTTCCTACAGAAAGCAGTCAATTAGTGCTGCCTCACCTGGCAATGAGACATGTATAAACATTGACAATGTTATCAAAAAACAGATACAGCAATTAATTAGAGACTCAGAATAGGAAGTGTGATATTGTTTGGTGGGATGTTAAGAGGAGGAGACTAATTTTCTAATTAGACTAATTTTCTAATTTTTCTAATTTTTGTTTGTATTCCCTTACTTTTACTTATGCTCCATTGAAGGACCTAAAATTTTACTCTCCTTTCCTAATGTCCTTATATCCTAATATTGCAGATGGTTATCATGTTCTCTTAGTCAGCACTTAGAAAAAATTACACTGTTTGAAATGGCTGCTGAAGTTGGAAAGTGGCAAATATTATTACACAAAGGAGTTGTTGTTGTTAATGTTATGGAAAAGTTCCCCTGCTGGTTTTGTTGCTTCTCTCATACACATGGCTATAAATCAGTTGTAATTCCTGGTGAATGAACACTGATAATTCTGCAGCAGTTGAGCCTCTATGGTTGCATGGGCTTGGAAGGAAAAAAATTGGTAACATGTTAATTCTAAGGAAGCTTTTTAATGTTCTATTCCTTTTTGGGATTAAGGATTTGGATGCTGATGAGGGGGAGTGGGCTTTTGTCATCAATTTTAATGAGACATTTATAATCTCTCTTGATTGTATTTAGGGTTTTTATTGTTGCTATTTTTTTTATTTCACTCATTCAAGCAGTCACTCTGTGAAAGCTTTTTTTAAGTACTCCAAATCTATTCTGGTAATGAAGAAATGAATGTCAAGCAAAGCAATTTTTTCTAAATTTACAACTCATTCTCTTCGACAAGACCAAAACTGACATAAAGAAAATATCCTTTATGTGTTTAAAAAAAAACAAAAAAACAGAAAGACCAAATTGCAACTCCCCAGTTACATCCACAGGGATATGGTAAGGTGGCATCTTTATCCATTACCATTTGTCTCATCTGTCCCAGTCATTGCTGTCACATTAGTTTATCTGAAGATGAAAAAGTAATAATATTTTATAGGAATGAAGCTTCTGCAGCTGTTGCTAGGTCCATCGAGATTCAACTACTATTTCTGTGCATGTTCTCAGCCTCCCATCCCAATTTCTCTCTCCAGGTAATTGGAATTTGGCCCAGTGAAGCTAAAAGAAATGAAGAGGAAGTATGAGTAAGATGCAAGCCAGGAGTCTGAAAAGATAGAGCTACTGCAGCAGAGCCAGTTGGGTAAGGAACTGGCATTATAGTCTTAATATTTGTATGTACCACTGACATAAATGTGTGTGGGACAAATTCTGCCTTCTCCTCTTTTTCACCATAGTTTTGGTATATCACTTTCATTCCCTTTTCCAGAAGAATTCTGACTCTCATCAACCCTTTGGCATCATGCAAGCAGTGTAACCTGGCTTTTAGAGGAGACTTGAAAAATCATGAGGTTATGCAAGACAGATCTTTGCCCCACTAGACTCATTTTCCTCTCTTTTTGCAAGGAGGTACTCAAAGAGCCTATAAATTCCATTCTGGAAGATGTCATGCTCTGGAAGTGCAGTAATAACCAGGACTGACTGTTCTGGAATGAGAGTGGCTTGGTCTGGGAGTACTTTGCTTTCCTTCCATGCTGCTGTTTATCTATCCCACAGTGGGAAGAAAGAAGCTGTTGCAGTAGATTTAAACTTGCAATCCCTCCCAGCCTTATGGATTAATCATTAGGGCCTTGTTCCAAATCCAGCTTTGTTGCCACAAATCATCTGTCTGCATGCATGTCAAGCTTGTCTCCTAAAGATGATCTCAGAGGTGCTCCTTGTGGAGCAGAGATGTGCTCGAGAAGCATAATGAACTGGAGTGTGACTGGCAAACAAATACATGGCACTGAGCAGGAGAGGCAGCTGTAGCCATTCCTACACCATGATAAGGAAAAGAATCAAAGGTAGCACAGATGATGTTAATGGGTTGGTGTTCAGATAGGGTAGAATCTGAGTCATGGTGGCATTATTTTATGGGATGTTTAGATAAACTGTTCCAGTTTCTCTTGTTGAAATACGTGCTTTTGCCTGAATTTTTCAAGCTTCAGGTTTAGACTGGATATTAGGAAGAAATTGTTCTCTGTGAGGGTGGTGAGGCCCTGGCTCAGGTTTCCCAGAGAAGCTGTGGCTGCCCCTGGATCCCTGGCAGTGTCCAAGGCCAGGTTGGACAGGGCTTGGGGAAACTGGGATAGTGGAAGGTGTCCCATGGACAGTGGGAGTGGAATGGATGATCTTTAAGGTCCATTCCAACCCAAACCATTCTATGATTCTGATGGAAGTATAAAATACATTTTAGTTATGTGTGGTTAATATATCTCTGTCTAAACTGCAACGTGTTTCCTGAGCATTTGCATAACCTCCAATACTTACAACCGTCCCTCTTCACTGATGATATTTTGTCCCTATTTTTCTTGTAAACAAACAATTGTGATTAAACAGCTTTTATTTCTCTATATGAATATTTATATAGTGATCTATGAATGACACTGTAATACACTGCTGATAATCTGATATGCTGTTGATTGTTTCCAACTGCTTGAGAATATCTGAGCTGACAAATTTGTACTCAGATAGTATTTTTACTCTACTCCTTAACCTTGTATATATGTGGTTCAATCTTCTTTCTAAGGCAGTACAGAAAGCAGGATAATAATCTGGTAAATCAATAAATACTATTGAAATGTTTCTAAACTTAGCAAAATACCTAAATTCTAGGCCACACAACCAGGGTGAAGATTTCCATGCTGGGTTTTTCCCCAAATATTCCTGCATGCTATAGTTACTTTACTCTTCCAACAGTGCTCCAAAAATACAGCCATTTCATTTTCTTTTGCTTAAGTTAGCACATTTCTCACTGAAGGCCCTCAAGGGAAGTGGAAGCTCTGAAATTCGAAACGCGATTTATGCTTGCCTTGTAAAATGCCAAGGAAACTGCTTTAAGACTGTAATAACCCTTGCTGCTCATTCCATGAACATGCCTATAGAAAATGTTAATTTAATCAACAAATTACAGCTTCACACAAAGCAAGAAGTGTGGAAATACTGGCAGAGGAGGAGTAAAGGTCTCTCATAATTTTTATGTTTAATCATGAAGTTGAGACTCTTTATTATTCCTGCATAAATGAAGAACTTCTCCTAAATGGATTATGTTGCACTTCCCATTCATTTTCTCCCCTGATTTACATCTACATACATGTCCATTCAAAATCTGTGAGAACTCACTCATGCTGACAGGAATACATCTTAGCAAAACTGTTGATAATTTATTTAATTTTTTACTCATCAAATATGCTGTTTGAGAGGGAGCTCAAACAGAGAGCTAGTACTTTTAGAGGAAACCCTGCAGCTTCCACACTGGTTTCTCCCAACATTTATAGCCCATGGATACTGATCACGGGATGCCTGACACAGTCTAAGTGTTCCCTGCCAAATGTTGAAGCAATGAAGTTAGAAATAGGAATTTTGGAATGAAAAGGGCCAGAAATAGATTTCTACAAGTCAGCTTAAACACCCATTTGCAGTAGGGCAATATTACATTTTTCAAAGGCATATATTAACTGATTAGATCACCTGCAAATGGAGTGTTAATTAATAAATCCATAATAAAGTGCAATACAATTACATTTGCAGGAAAAGCTGACAGATCTATGTCATTCAGGCATTAATCCTAAAGATAATGGACCAAATTCTGCTATGTGTGGGTTTTTTCTCAGCTTATATATGGAGTAATTCCAGGGACACAGGCTGGATGTACCTTCATGTGGCTGAATATTGAATTTATCCCATTATCCTTTAATGAAAAGCTTTCTGAAAATGCCTGTCAGTGAGGCACACTTGGGCTCTTTGCCATCTGTTTGGCTGATAATAATTCAAAAGACAAAATACTTGATCTCACGCAATGAGAGGAATGCCATGAAGGGGAAGACAGCAGTTCACAATCAGTTTTACATTCCTCTAATGCTAAACTCAAGTAATCCTTATTTCATGTTGTTATTATTGTTATCTAATTCATGTCACCTACAGGAAATCTGCAGGTAAAAGTTTTGCACCAGCAGTAGATGTACTTCCATGGACCAAAAGCAAAAAGAGAAAATCTATGGATTACATTGATACTCTGATGGCAAACAATCCCATTTTCCTATTCAGGGATGTAACCTGCACTCAGCAGAGAATGATCTGGTTTTGGTGGAAAAGGAATTTCAGTGTATACACCAAAGCTGAAATCAGGTCAGAGTCCCTCTGACTCCTGTGCCACGCGAGGTGCCACCTTGATTGGCAGAATGGGAATACAGCTAGACAAATTTTTGGTGGAAATTTTGATTTACTACAGTGGAAGATTTTTATTAGGGTTATAAAGGACTTGTGCACTCCATAACTGGCACAGCAATAGATCCAATATAAGAAGAGGATCCTGTTTTAAAGCCCATGTCTGCCTTACAAAAGAACACAGAACCAGATGTTCTAACTTCTACTGTGTTTGGCATTTAGGCTAAAGGGCTGTGAGGAGAGGGGAGGTAGAATAAATTTATTAATGCAGTTATTTTCCCCAAAAAAATATTTTTAGATGCAGAATAAATACTTACCGTGCCTCAGCCTGGAAAAGGAACCTGCAGCAGTCTTGTGAGGGTGGGAAAGGGCACAAGAACAATGGGCCAAGTGTGAGGAGGCAAGTGATAAAGTGACCAAGGGAGCAATGTCTGGTGGTCATAACTGCACAGCTTCCCACAGTCAATAGAAAATATTGATTTAGTGTCCTCTGGAGGCTGCTGGTGGCAGAAACACTCCAGCACAAGTCAGCACTGCACAGAGGAACTTCTTGGTCATCATTTATTCCAATACTATTCTAGGTGTACAAACAACAGCATTAGTAATTATCTTAAACTTTTGTTGAAACCAAAGTTATGTGATTCTAAGACTCAAAGGTCCCAACTTTGCCTCTTACCCTTCTCCTTTCTGCTGAGCTATGTACACAGTAAATTTTCTGTGTAGTTCTTCCCCAACAGAAAAAAAGTCATGGTATATCTCACTCGATCAGTGGAACTATTCAGTGGGTAAAAAATTATGGGTTTTTATCCTCAAAAGAGCCAGCAAAAGAATGCACTCCTCACTCTACTCAATTAATATATGTTCTAATCTGTTTTTCTTATAGAATCATAGAACTGTTTAGGTTGGAAAAGGCCTCTAAGAACATGGAGCCCAACCACTGACCCAGAACTGCCAAGCCACCACTAAAGCATGTCCCTAAACACCATATTTATGTGTTTTTGAACACCTCCAGGGAGGGTGACTTCACCACTCCTTTGAGCAGTCCAGTCCAGTGTTTGACCGGCCTTTTCATGAAGAAATTTTAATGCTCAATCTTATGACAAAGCAGTTTCATTACTTGCAGTGTGTACCTTGAGCACACACAGTATTTCTCTGTAGGGCAATCATTTATGAGATGTGTATTCCAGATGTTCCTATCCATAAAGGTGTGAGAGTACAGAATGGGATAGTTTTCTTTTTTCTGCAGCAGGATTTGTAGCTCCAAGATTTCTTTGGAGAACTCATAGAATTATTCCTGTAATTTCCATATTATTGCCTTGTCCCATTTGACCTCCATGAAGGACATAGCCAATGTAAGGTGTAGGAGAAATATGACATTGTCTATTTTATGGTGAGCTTTTTAATTGAAGCAGGCAGACTGGAATTGCCCTGAAGCAACTCTGGATAAACTTAACAAAGTGAGTACATAGTGTTTTTCTCTGTATTGAACTGGCACTTCGTAATCTTTTTGATGTCTTAAGAGCTTTATGTGTCCCTCCCACATTTTTCCTCCAGAAGGAAGGAATTTTTTCCACATCAAAAAGAAGATAAAATATAAAAGTTCGTATTTCCTACAGAACAGTTAAACAAACTGAATAACTACATAAATGCTCTGGCAATAATAACTGGCAAGTAAAAAGGAGATTGCCCAAGGTATTTGCAGGAATCCTGAGTGACCAGCCAGCACTTGTGTCTGGTCTGGCTTCAGCTTCCTGGATTCTGCAACTGCTTTGGGTTTGTTTACTTTGCAGAAGGAAACACATTTTCCCTCACATGAAAGGAACTGCAATCTTTTGTTACTTGGCAAACACATCCCACAGATCTGAATGTGAGTCTGGTTTTGAAGTGCTTTTTGATCCACACATTTTTAGAAAGCTTCCCCAGTGCTTTTACTTGAGCAACTATTTCTTTATTTATTGTCTCAAGAAAATAACCCAGACCTTTCTGATATATGTCCCCCAGCATCACTAAGGAATTCCATGACAGTTGCCACCACTGCCTGGGTGTTTTTTTAATGACAGTTCTCAGCTTGCTTTAGTCCATCTCTTCTTTTCTTCTTTTTTGTCATACCCTGCTGGCCACATCACAGGTTCCCATGATGATTCTGAGCAGTGCAACTCTTCAAGTAGAGATTGCTGGACTGAAACTCAAGAGCACAGTGTGCTTTGGAGCAAGGCTTTCTCCTTGCCAGCCCCTCCAGAGGATAGATGCCAGGATTTCTACTGAAACTCAGGCTTTATATTCAAACAGCCGTGGAGCTGTAAGGACTGATGCTGTGGTGTCACAAGTCATAGAAAGGAATAAAAGTATATTCAGCAAGTGACTTGGTCTGCTTATCATCAACTGCATTATTCCTTGGGGCAGTTATTTCATTCCTTGAGGGAGCTAAGATTTAAATAGTTAAAGCCACAGGACTGAGGAAGTTTGATTTAAATATCTAAGGTCACAGGTCTTCCTCCAAAACAATTGGTAATTTTTGTTAGAGGCTCACTATACCAAAATTGTTATAAATATTAATTTTAATGGCATCACTCAAGGCTTGATTGTAGCCTTAAGAACTCTAATCAAAGATCAATGCATAGGAAAGAGTGGTGCAAGGGAGGAAAAGTGTGGTGTTTGTGGTCCTTAGGTCAATAAGGAGTATCTGGTGAGTTATCCCAGCAGTAAGACACAAATAGACACTGAGAAAGCTGTGTTAAAAAAAAAAAAAAAAAAAAAAAAGCTTTCCATGTATCTGGTAAAAAACTGGAGAATAGGTAATCTGACGCAGGGCAGGTTTTAAAAAAATGATTTGAAACTGATAATAGAAGTTCTTCACAAATGTTTAGAGTGACTTTCAGCAGTGAATGTGAAAAGCAGAAGTGTTGATGGGAAAAGCAGGTGATCAATAACAGTGCAAAGTTGAAGGCTGATATCTTGTAGAAATCACAAGTCTAACAGGAGGAGGGTAAATGATTTTTTTAAAGCCTGGCACTTTCTAAAAGACCTTGAAAGCTTCTTTGGGTATGCAAAGGATCAAGCCACACATTCTGGAGGGAAGGATTGCAATCAAAGCAAAGTGCCAGAACTAACAACCTGAATGATGCCTGCCTAGTTTGAGATCCCAGGCAGGTGGGGTGCTTTGTTAGTATCAAGGTGAAAAAGCAGCCACACTTGGTGTGTATTTATTTTTACCTCTCACTGATGATACAGAAGTCAGATACCAGCAAAATTTGCCAAAATCTGACATAGGAATGACAACCTGATGAATAGAAAATGTGTGAATTTTTTTAATCCTAAGTTTCTCCCTAATTTAAAAATACGTGCTGCTTCACAAGGCACTGTCATGTTTCCGAGTCTAGCTGGTTTTGAAGGATTTAAGATTCAAAGCTCTCAATTTTTTACACATTCTGTATGTGACAAGAGATTTTGTAATGGATAGGTGGTGAGGGGTCAAAAACAAGACCATCTAAGCCACAAAACACTGCATGCCCCAGGATAATTAGCTTATAAAGAAACTGTATTATGTTGCGTTCCATTTAGCAGGGGTAAAAACAGGCTCAATCCAACCTGTCATGAAAATATGGACCTTCCTGAGGCAGCACAGACTGTGATGCATTTGGAAGAAATGGAATATTGATGAAGCACTGGAGCAACAGCTTGGTAGTCTTTAGGGTCTTTGAACTGCTAAAGCAACTCCCTTAGATCTGCTAATAGGTAAACTACAGCAATTAATGAAATTTATTTATTATAAATTTATATAATGAATATAGAGAACATTAAGGTCTCCTTCTGCATTTCATCTGCATTTCATCAAATTCAAAAAGATTTACAGAACCCAAACTTCTGAGTGAGAGCTTCAGGTCTCTTGCTTGCATTTCCTCAATAACCATCTAAAATGATGATTGCAAAAGGTTGAATTCCTGTGGTGAGGAAAAAAAAATAAAACACAGTTAAAGATTGCATGGAAACACAAAGTAGCAAAAAGAGGATTTAGTTTGATTATATCACCTTCATTTTGGCACAAGAAATATCTGCATATGTAACTTCAGAAGAGTTTGGTAATGTATGTTACTGATATGATTTTTCCAAATAAGCATTTTTAAAATTAAAAATAAGTTAAAGAACTCTCAACACTTGAGAAGCAGAACTATTTACAGGGAGCAGGTGATTACTATCTTTTATTTATGTGTGCATGATAGGATGATTTGCACAAAATAATATTCTATTACTCAGAGAGATGTTGATAAACCAATGACTAAAAGGAGAGCAGAACTTAGTAATATGTGGAAGGAGTTGCTTTTTCATAGGCACAAGAAGAAATAATTTCAATGATTTAGAAATTATGTATAAGTTTTCTCTGCTGCTTAACTTTCTTACCTGATTAAAAACCATAAACTTCTTGGCTGTGATAAATGGTCTCATACATCCATCACAACTGTTCAGAGAAAAATATTTCTTAGGCATTTTAAGAATTTTTTAGCAGCTTTCAGGCTCTCATTTATAAATTTTATTTCCCCTCATGGGCATGCCCCATTAATCAACTACACATTGTAATTTTGGACAATATTTTTTTCCTTTTATAACAGGTAATTCTTTCAATATTTTTTCCATACTAGATCTGAACAATGCGCTGTGCACATGAAAGAAACTTCAGCTTCTTGTACAGAGATAATTTTCCAGGACTGTAAGCTTTGAAAGTGCTTTGGAAACTGCAATTTGGGTTTTTGTTTCTTTGGCTTTTTTTTCTAGAACTGTTTTAACAAGCAATTACTGACTATATAATTTAACCTCCACTGACACCTGTTATGGTATCTATACTGATAAATTTACACTCCCTGTTTACCTGCAGGGTTCTAGATTCTACCTTACTGGACTGTAAACACATCATTTAATTCCCAGGGTCTAGCATGCAGGAAGTCAGTTAGTTTCCCTTGCTAGAAAACTCAGCAACAGGACAAAAGAGAGGTGTATTTAAAAGAAAAACAAAAAAAAAAAAGTAAAAAGGGAAAATTATTTAAAAGTCAAAAGGATACAAAGAAAAAAGACCCGTCAATGTCTTCATTAGTCATCAACTAATTTGGATTTCTATTAGCCAGGTTGAGCTTGGTGTCACCATTTGGGGCAAGGAAGAGAAGCATGGTTTGGTTTAGGAATGAGAGATCCCCACATCCACCTGGATCCTACTGGCAGCATTTGGCCACCATTTGGGATTCTGTGTGGGCTCAGAATGGTTGGGCCATGGTGAACACAAAAAACAGCAAAAAAGAACACATGGGGTTAAGCAGTCTCAGTCCCCAAAGCCTGACCTCACAAACAGCATCTCCTCTGCTGGAGTTAGTGTTTTACCTGAGAAATGTGCCTTACTGTGCTCTTAGAAGGGCTCCCATGGGATAGATTTTGGGAGGGACAGGATTTCAGTCCTGTGTTTTCAGGAGGAGGTTTGAGCCCACTGTGACAATCTCATGGGATTTATTTCAGGATTTCAGTCCTGTGTTTTGACGAGGAGGTTTGAGCCCACTGTGACAATCTCATGGGATTGATTTCAGGATTTCAGTCCTGTGTTTTGACGAGGAGGTTTGAGCCCACTGTGACAATCTCATGGGATCGATTTCAGGATTTCAGTCCTGTGTTTTGAGGTGGAGGTTTGAGCCCATTGTGACAACCTGTGAGTGCCTCTGTGCTCTCTGAGTGGGGACAGAGGATGGGGCTGTCACCTCTGTGCTCTGCTGGACAGAACCACAGGGCTCACCCTGAGCACTCCCTGCTCCAGCTGTGGTTGTTGTTACAGGAAAGAAAGCAGCAACCCTTTTAATGTTCCCTGTTGTAGAAGGGGAAGGTTTTATGAGAGGTCGGAGTTGGACACAGGCCTCATGATTCACCAGCCAGACTAGCTGAGGTAAGATATCTTATTTAAAAGGCCAAGTCATTTACTCCTTGTTGTGAGAAACGAAAGCTGTGCACAGGCAGCATTCTTGGTGAGCAGCAATGAAATCCTTTTCTTCCTGGACTGGTTGCTGCTTGAGGAGCAGCTCCTGTGAAGGTGAAACCTCCTGGTGGCTCCTGTGCCACTCTTGCTGCCTGTCCCAGTCTCATCTTGCCCAGTGCCAGCCTGCTTTAGCAACAAGCAAGGACAGATCTCAACTTGTCCCTACTTCTGTGGAGCTGAGGGTTGGTTTGGGATGCTCCCAGCACCTCACTCTCAGATCCTATTTTTTTTCACTCCCATCCTTCAGTCTCCATGGCAACCCTCCCTGCAGCACAGCCTCCTGTGCATTGCGTGTGTGCAGCACCCAGCTTTTACACACCTTATTGGATTTTTTGGGTTTTCTCCTCTGTTACATTTTGTTGTGTTTTCCTTTGGAAATAGTTCCTTTAATACAGACAATGAGCCTGCTGTGCTGAACTCTTGGGTAGCCCTTCCTGGGTGGAGATCATGCCCTAATAATCAAGCATTGTTTTCTCACACTGTTTCCTGAGGTTAGTTTAGAAATTCATGTTGGTAGTGCTCGTGGCACGGCGCTGGTGTTTGCACTGCTGGATCTGTGTACAAACCAAGGACAATTAGGATGCATGCAGTCATGCACGATCCTTTTGGAGCCGTTGTACAATATTTATGGGGTTTTATGCTTCATCTGTCCTGAATTACATGTCTGGTTCAGCTGGAGCCCTGTTGAAAGCCTTGTGCAGAGGCTAAGGCTATTACTGAGCAGTTTATTCAGGACAGCATGAATTTTGCAATATTGTTACCAGCTTCAGATCCTTATGAACGGTGTCTGCCTGAATACAGTTCCCCCAGTCCCCGTGATGCACTGTCGAAGATTAAAAAAATATCACAGGCCAGCCTGAAGCAACCAACATCTGCTTTTGGACGTGTCATATTAGCAGTGACATTGCCCACGGGAAATCACTTCTTTTCTTCTGGTGGGATTTTATCTCTCTGCTCAGTAAAAACTGCTTTTGAAAAGAAGAAGAAGGAAAGAAGAGAGAGGAGAACAAAAAAGAAGTAGAAGGGTGAAAAAACCCACAACAAAACAAAAAGAAATTAGAAACAAAATAAAAATAATAAATAAAATAAGAATAAAGAAGGGAAGTTTCAGGGAAGTTTCAGGGAAGTTTCAGGGAAGTTTCAGGGAAGTTTCAGGGAAGTTTCAGGGAAGTT
>JANRGV010000084.1:66331722-66347153 GCA_024734035.1 Alethe castanea
AAAAAAAAAAAAAAAAAAAAAAAAAAAAAAAAGAAAAAACAAAAAGTGGTGGTTACAGCTGTTAACATCTGACTTTAAAAAATGCAATATCAGACTTCTGTATTTCACAATACCAGAGTTTTTGTGTATTTTGAAGCTGGGCATTAAACTGTGAGTAACAGCATCACCCACTTAAATTGGCTTCCTTTCCCCCACACCTGGCTTACATATGTGTCACAATATGTGACATTTAGAAAGGAATTGGCAAGAGAAAATGAAAAAATGGGTGTTAGGTGGAAGTGTAAGCTCTGAGACACAGGAAGAGACCACGGGGAAATGGTTTGTCTCTACTGAGAAACTGCTGTCTCTTTAATAAATTAAATAAATATATTTATATCCCTCTTAAATATATTAAATGGTAATTATAACCCATTCTTTGGCTGTGTATGATCCTGTTTCTGACACTTTTGGGACTTTTAACGTGAAATTTTATTCAAGAAACCTCTGCCTATTTAATAAAAACAGTATCAGAAAAGCTGGGGGTTTTTTGGGTCTTTATTTTTTGCCACTTGGTGTTGCTTTTGACTTTTTTTCATTGTATGTCTCGTCACTGATGATTTATGTGTGAAGTCAAAACAAGACTTCTGAAGTTTGGAAAAGAGCTCATTCTGGTTATGTTGGGGTTTGAATTCCCATCTTTCTACCAATCTTTCCTTTGGAGATACATGTGGAAAAGTCCTTCAAGAACTTGATAGGAAGAGCTTGATAGAAACTGCAGCTCAGCCCAACACTTGTTCAACATTTTTAAGGCCATGATTGGGCTTTGGTAATAATGGTAACAATAATGAAAAATAAGAGAAGCCAAGTCTTAATTTTATTAAGATTAAAAATCTTAAAATGAGAATATAATCTTAAACCTGACAATGTGCAAGCCACCACTTCCTACAAGCAGTTGCCCATTGATGCTTAAATACCATGACTTGCTCAACTCTTTAATTCTCTTACTTGGATAAAAGGATTTCTCTTTGCTGCAGCACAGATTAAAGTTGGCAATATTATAAATTAGAAATATAGGCGGGAAAAATAACAGTAGCATGACTGCAAATGGATCCCACTTTGTTAGGGAAGGGGAAGGTTGGCTTTAACACAAAAGCTGTTTAGAGCAGAGGATTTAGGAGCACAGGGCTCTAAATTGTGTGTGAATTTACAGAAGATGTGTGAGCAGATGTGTCTGTGGGCAGAAGTGAGGATGTGGCACAGTTTGTGTGCTGTTCCTTGGGATTTCTGAGGTCTAATTAGTGCAACACCAAGTGCCTGAACTAACCCTAGAGGGCTCTCACGACTCAGGAACAGAAAGGATGGGACTATCAGGGATGAGACTTTAAGCTCTCAACTTTCTCCTTTCTTAAGGAAATACCTGCTTTATGCTTATGTATGTGCATTGGCAAGGGTGCAAGAGTTTTGTTTGAAACAGAATTAGAAAGTATTTGGGGTTTTACTGTGCCCTCCCCTTCATGCAGGGAGAGAATTTTGACACTAAGCAGGATTTTAAAAACATTTGTCAAATCTGTTGACAGTTTCAAATAAGCTGTCAAATGTCAGCTGATGAGCTTCAATTGTTGGAGCATCTTGTGAGAATTATGAAAATAACTCTGAAATGGAAAATGTAAAAGTAATGCACCTTCACCTTCCCTTCATGCAGAAGGCCCTGGTGCTTAAAATCAAATGCAAATATGAGATCTGTGATAAAATTCTTCCCTGTGAGACCCTGGCACAGGGTGCCCAGAGAAGCTGTGGCTGCCCCTGGATCCCTGGCAGTGTTCAATAATTCTCAGCTTTTTTTTTTCTCCCTCACAAACATACCTTTAAAACAAAAATATAATTTGGGGTTTTTTTTATATATCCACTCCTTTGAACTTTTAGGGCCAAGTCCAGATCCTATTAATAATTTTTACCCAACCCATAACCTTCCCTTAGCACAGTTTCATGTGCTGGGTAGTTTTTCCACATTTACTGGCTATAACTGTAATTAAACCCTTGAACTTAAAAGTGAAAGTGCCCTGATTAAGGAAATACTTCCACAGCACTAAGAGAACACTTTACATTAAGGATTTTCAAGTGAGTATTTATGCACTAATGATTTTAATCCTAATGAGGACTTGATGTTCTGCTCCTCCAGAAGAAAAAGCCCTGGTCTCAGCACTAAACTGATGGAAGTTTTCTTTTTCCTGACATTCTAATTATATATGAGAACAAAAACAAGACAGCACTGCTGGCATGTCAGATGGAAATTTTTTTAAGAGGAGAATGGCAAGAAACTGGTTGTAGCCAAACCGGAAAATCCCACATTAATATTCAGGATTTGTTTGTTTGGCTTTTAAAAAAGCAGGAAAGGATTAATGCCAGGCATATTACTTTTTTCAGCTATATTGGCTGATTGGAAAGCATGTTAATAATATGGTTAAAACATTAAAGATAACTTGGCTTGGGTGCCAGTGTACTCAACCTAAACAAAAGTGTAAAATACAAATTAAAAAAAAATTACTAATCTACCAGAGGAAAATATTTTTTTCCTAAAAAATGATTCCTTTTTTTCCCCTAATTCCTCAGGAATAAGAGCTGCCTTATATTTTAGGGTCTGATATAAGATACTCATAATCCTTTTGCCTTTTGAAATGTTCATACTCAGTTTGTATTCAAGCATCAGAAGTGGTGCAGCACTCATGTCAGTGAAGGGGGAAACTTTTCTCCTCTGTGGCAACTTTATCCCATAAAAAAAATATGTCATCCAGGAAAGAGTAGGAGAAAGTAGATATAAATATCTCAAAGTTGTTTGAACAAAAAAAAGATTATGCTCTTGCTGCTGGAGGTCAGGGAGTTGAACCCTACTTTGATATCCATTGGGGTATATCTCAACATTCCTAGTAAAGAGAGCATTCCCATGAAACATTAACATTTAAAATCAAATTACAGCCACGATGGGAAAGAACAAGCAGACATAGTGTGGGCTCCTGAAAAGGAGAAAGGAGATTTGCTGGTAAGGGATTATTATTCCACAGTTTAGGATGGACAGATTGGCAGAAGGAGCTGATTCATGCACAGCTTTGCAAAACTAAAGGTTTGGATTTGTACTTTTAAAAGCATACATTTCTGCAAATTTCCGCCATGAAGTGGAAGAAAGTAAAGCTAAAATCTTTCAAGTTTGAAGCACGTAACCAATAGTACCTAAACAGCAGAAGAGGCTCTGGGGAGCACTGAAGTGTTTGGGCATTTATTTATTTTCCTTCTAGTCCACAACATGCTGCCTTTTACCCTCTAATCCTGCCTGCCTTCCTGCACAATAAGGCACAAACACACCCACTAGATAAAAATGAGAAGGACTTCTTGTAAAATGAAATTTTAATTTCCAAGAGGCCCAACTAAATATATGTGCAAGTCTTGTTTCAGGCCCAAAGTACTACAGTATTACTGAATTAACTACAGAATATCAAATTCAATATCTTTTCCTTGAAGCTATTAATGCTTTTGCAGCCTGAAATCCAGCTGTGAGAGAAAATCCTTCTCATCCTTGTAACACCAGAAGAGATCTGGTAGGTGTGTGCTGTACATGTGGAATAACTATCTTTAAAGTAGAGATACAGGATGTTCTGTGCAGGCTCTGTGCTTCATTGCATGATTCAATAACTCTTCATTGAACAAAGACTTTTCAGATGGTTATAATAATGTGCATTGCAGGAAAAATAGAAAAGAAAAAACAATCTGATAGATTTCGAGTCTTTGCGTCAAAGGGTGAGCTGAGTAACAATAAAGTAGATGTGGATTTAATTCTGATTTTTTAAAATGTTACTGTTTCATGCAAGGCAAACAGAACATAATTTCTTTAATTAGCATTTCCTGATGCACATAAAATACTTCAGACAAAATTAAGGAGAAAAAAGAACCAACTGTCCCCACCTTATCGTTATTCCACCTTTAAAAAAGTTAAATAGAACAGCATGAGGATGCTGGAAAATTCCAGGATGAGAAACTTCAGCCCAAACTGGTTATAGTTCTTATTTTAGATGGCCATTAGATGTTGCAAGATCCTTTCAGCAGGGCTGGGCTGGGTGGGGCACAGGGCAGATCCTGGGAATGTTTCTAACCCAGAGCAAGACCTGTGTCCCCAGGGCAGGGCATGGCCCTGTCCTTGGGGCTGGGGACAGAGAGGCTTGGGGCTCCCAGGGGTGGCAGGTGCCAGGGAGGTTTTGGGGATGTGCCAGGTGAGTTTGGCACCGTGGAATGCTCCAGCATGGCAGGGATGGGGCTTTGGGAGACTCTGCTTGGGTGTCTCTTGCCCTTTCATGGCTTAGGGGATGCTCTGTGCTGTCTGCAGCCAGGGACTGTGCTCCTTTCAGCCTGTTCACCCAGACCTGCTGGATAAACCTTTCTCCCCCCTCCTGCAGGCCATGGCTGTGGCAATCACACTCCTGGCTGTGCTGGCCATCCTGCCTGGGCACACACAGGATCCACAGAGTGATGTGGCCTTGGCCCAGAGGATGCAGCAGCAGGAAGAGTTTCTGTACCAGATGTCACAGCCGTGGCAGGAGGTTGAGCAGAGGGCCCTGGACAAAGCTTTCCTCCACTCTGTGTTTTACTGCTTCTTTTGGGCTGCTGTGGCAGCTCCTTGAATTCTGCATGCAAAAGCAGCTTGGCTCCAGCAGCTGCCCTGAGCAGGACAACTGCAGCAGCAAAGAGGACAAGAAGGAGGATGAGACAGTGAGGAGGATGAAGATCTCAAGGGAGCACAAACTGCTTCCAGGTCTTTGGCTTGGCCCTATTTCTAGTGCAGGAACTGCCTGACCTGAGCAGGAATCTGAAGCAGCTGCTGGGTGACTTTTTGATCAATCTAGACTTTTCAGAGCACCCTCACATCAGAGATTTCCCCACACACTGGAATGAATGGCAGCTGTGAATCCTGGAGGATCCACAAGAACTGAATCTTTTACCAGCTGCTCGTGTTCCTGTGGCCACCCCTGGTCACTCTTCCATCCTGGAGCAGGAGCTGGGGCAGCATCCAGAGAGGTGCTCTGACATCCCTGTGCTGCTGGAGGGCTCCATGGAGCATCTGCTGGGATGAGTTTTACCTCGTGTTTCCTCCACTCCTGGGACAATGAGCTGCCTCAGGATCAGAGCTCACTGTTCCTAGAAACCCTCTGCACAGGCTCTTACACCTGGAGCAAATCTCCAGCTGGTGAAAACTTGCTGTTTTCAGCCTGGCTGTGCTGGCCTCAGTGGTATCTGATGCTGCTGCAAGTTCCTGGTGAGCAGAGCTGCTCTGAGATGGTTTTGGCAGTGCAGGAAGGCAGCACAGGCTGCCTCATCCTAGGGTAGGCAGCAGCCAGCTTTCCCAGTGTGCTGGTTTAACTGGGGCAGGGTTAAACTGAGAAGGTCTTAGGCTCATGTGGGGTTACATTTTCACTTGGTGATTCCCCAAGGGCTGGTTTACTCTAGAGTAGAGTTAGACTTCTATATATACTCAGTAAGGAGCTACATGTACTACATGTATCCAAAGTACACATTTTTATGATTTCAGTGATTTTTTTTCTATGCCAGTTGTGGTTAAATGCTCATGAAAATGATACAAGAGCTTAGGAACACCTTGTTCTATATATTCTGGCTTCTCAAAGTTCCCACAATTAATATGAACCAGTTGATAACCCAGGTAAATATTAAATTCATTTTTCACAACTGAAAGAGTGCAAAGCAGCCAGTGCCTTTTGAAACCCTCAGCATGGGGATAGGAAATTGGACAGGCCCAGTTGCTATAAATCAAACATCCCCCCCAGAAGGCAGGCAGCAACTCTGCCTCGAGGCAGGACGCTTCTGCTCTGTTCCAGCCTTTTTACCCAGCCTGAGGCAAGGCACTTCATTTGCCTTGCTCCATTCCCCATATGCAAAACGCTGTAAACTTGGCCTGGCTTATGAGGAAAGAAGTCCTGAGCAAGCCGCACGGGTGTTTAAGTTAGGAGGGACTAAGGGCACTGTTCTGAGCTTTGTCCTGGACTAAAGGGGCACAACTGTGCAGATCTTCCCTTGGAATGTTTTAAAGACAGGGTGCACTATATAAAAGCTCCCTACCATAACCTACAACTTCTGCAAAAAATGGATTAAGCCTTTTATTTCCAACGTGATGGTCATTTGTTGTAGTGGCAAAACATCTGACACCTTTCAAACAACCTTTAACACTCACCTCCTCATCTGCTTGCCAAATGACTGACCTGGTTAACACTTTATTTGGTCCTTTTCACAGGAGCAAGAGAATACAGGGTATTTCCAGATGACTGGGTAGGAATGCCTTCTTAAAACAGTTAATGTTTCACACATGCTTTGTGCTCACTTGTAGTCTCATTCTCACTTTCAATTTCCTGTTTTTTATTTAAAAAAATTAAAAGGAAAGCAAATACTTTTTATTTAAGTGCACTGGTGATGTGAAGTAATCAGTAGTCACCAAAATCGTATTTATAGAAGTAGCTATTTATTAATTGTTGTTTGCCAGTGTATTTACTGTAAAGAAATATATTTCATCTATAAAGAGCAATTAACTTGTGCAATCACTGTGTACAGTAAGACATTGATTCTCCTTGGTACTGCATTGCTGTTAGACTCCAGCTGAATGTGTTAACTAACCCAGGACTGAGAAAAAAAATGTGTTTATTTCAGACGAGTCTGAACCACTTTCAGTTTCCAAATGATTAGAGAAAGGATGCCCACTGTAAGGAATTTACATTTACATTGTACATTTTATTTTATTGATTTTCATAATGGGTCTCTTTGTAGTGTTTGGATTTCCCTCCTCCAGTACAAGTTGGGATAATTTAAGCTCAGGTATGGCTTGATGTGGTTGCTATTCACAAACATATCTGTTCACAAAATCTTATTTTTTCTAGCTAAAAAAATGTGGCAAAAGAGATTTGTAATGAAAAAGAGTGTTAAATGTTATAGCTGTGAAATCCTCTAATAAAATGTTAAAGGACAAAAAATATAAGGGTCAATTTGTGTCATTAATTTTATGTTTCATCTGCTGTCTCATATTGGTTAATTTTAGTAGGCAGGTGTAGCAGCTACTGACCAGAAATGAGCAGAATGAGTAGGAAATATAAATCTCATTTTCTATATAATCTTATTAAATATATATATGTATGTGTGAATTATAAACTCTCCCTTCCTCTTATACAGATATATACATATATGCACATATAGAAGTGCCACAGTTTTCTCACTTGGAAATCTCCAAATTTGTCCCATCAGCAAGTTCAATGCCAAAAATCATGTTCATTATTTCTTGGAAGCTCTTGGTCCTTCACCCAAAACCTGCCTGCTGCATGTGGCACAAAAGAGACTTGTGGAGCACCCATAGCTCATTCATCAGATCTGCTGGAGATCCTAATGGTGAGAGAACAAAGGCCATTCCTAATCATTCAAAAAACTATTTCAAATCAACCAAAACATTCTAAGAATTTAATTTCTTTTTTTTTTTGGGCAGGTTCAAGCACACCTTTTGAAAAAGAAGTAGGACTACAAAGAGTGGATGAAAGAAAACTCACCAGGCTTTATGGGGTATTATGTTATAACAGGGCATGTAGGTTTCTGAATCCAACACATTTCTTAGGGCAATAAGAATATAAGAGAGGGGTTTGCTGAAATCTGAAACAACAAAAGAGTTAGGTCAATTATGAGTTCAAGCTGCTGCAAGTTCCATGAATAATTTCACCATTTCTTGGTGGTCTAGCACAGAAAGACCAATGCATCATGCCACTGCTACCTTCCTGATTGCCAAGTTATCACATCTCACTCAGAGGTCACAGCTTGTACTCCTTATAATTAAATTGCCTGGCACGTGTGAGTTAGAGTCTTTAAGTCATTAGTTTCTAAGCATATGCATTTTCTTGGTTCCTCCTCATTTGCTGCCCATAATCATGCAATTGATTGTCTAAAAGCCTAATCAGTTGGTTTTCAACAATTTGCAACGGCCAATCAATCATGTCTGTGAAAAGTTAGCAATTCTGTCTGAATCTTAGTAGGGTTTGGATTTTAGCAGCTTTGACACAGCAGAAGAGATGCCATTTTGGGCTGGAAAAGATAAAGCACAGCCAGCGCTCCTCACTTATTGCAGTCTTTAATTATGCCATGTAATCTTATATTAAACAATGAAACGTGTGGGTCACCTGCTGCTCTATGAGACGTCACATTTTTGACTCACAGTAAGATTAAGTAAGGTCTAACCGTGATACTGCAGTTATCTGATGCAAAAATGAATCTATATATTCTTATATATATAACATATGTACACGTATATCCATCTGGAGCTGGATGGGGCAGCCCCTGAGCTCTTCTGACAGAGGGTTCCCTGCAGGCCCTGCTGCCAGCACCTTGCCATGGACACCAAATTAAAAAGATAACTAAGTGCTACTAATTATTGCTAGCTGCCAGTGGGTGAGATGTTCATGGGAGTTGCAGAGTCCTTCTTTAAGGATTTCACCCTCATCCTACAAACCTGGTCTAAATATTCTTTGCAACGCCAAAAAAGAAATCCTATGGCTTGTGTACAGAAATCAGATATAAGCAGCCATTATTCAAGATAAAAAAAAAATACATATATTTCTCCTAAGTTGAGTTTGTGGTGAAACACAGGCTTTTCTTCTGAGGCCTGAGGGATAAGGGCTGTTGTTTCTAGTGTTGTAGTTTTGTACATTTATGTTAACACAGCTGTGGCTGCAAATATTTTCCTCCCATCTCCTGGAGAAAAGATGAGAGGAAATATGGCTGTTTTCTAAAAGATAAATCTGTAGCCTGTGTGCTCTGGAGAGGAAATCTTGTTCTGCTTGTTCATTAATCTACCAGGCATCATCACAACTGTGTGGAGTCCCAGTTGGGGTTTATTGGCTGTGCTCTATCTGTCAGCATGGTGAGAATTGTAGGTGGAAATTTCCAACTGCTGTATTCAGGAGGAACAAGTCCTAAAAGATGTCTCTGCAGTGGACAGAGTCTAAACCATATTCTCCCTTAAAAAGCACAACTTGACTCATTGCAGTTTTCAAGTAGCATTTTTGGAGGCTCCACCCATGGTTGTGTGGAAGATAAATTATTTCTTTGGTGTGGAAGATAAATTATTTCTTTGGTGCACAGGAGATGACTGGTTTAATGAGGTTTATTAAATGATGGTTAAAGGATAGGGCATAAAAATTTGGCTAAGAACAATACCCTAAATTTCTAATGTGGAACAAAACAAGTGTCATTTGTTCTGGCTTAGAACTAAGGTACTGAAGCATTTGAATGGTTTATCCACATGGAAACAAACAGGAATATGTTCTGTTGAGATTGCTGAAACTTCTTGGACACAGGGTATTACTTGTCATGTATTGTCTGCATTCCTTAGGGATGCATACTGCAGGAGAAAAACAAACCCATACAGCAGGTTGTCAGGAGGTTCCTTGGTGACAACAACTACAAAATGAAGTTTAAGACTTTGACTTGTAGGACTTTAAAGCAGGCTTATCATTTCCTAGAGCTTAAACTGTTCAGGATAAAATATCCTCCTTCAGACATCTGCTTCACAGTACATGTGGTTTTTAAAGTTTCAATTAATACAGCTTAACCTTCTCCAATAACAGGATTGAGAGGAGTGAAAGATTTTTTTAAAGGTCTTTACAGTCCAATCGTATAGAAATACCAAAAAGAGTAAAGCTAAGGCAGAAAACAGTGAGAAAGGTAACCAAACGCTACAATGACATGCGGAGTGATTTAAAAAAAGGTATCATTAGAATAAGAACAGATGTACCCTGAAAAAGGTGTTTGAAGGGGAGGGAATGGAAGGAGAAAAATATTTTATCATGACCAGGGAAAAGTATAAACACAGAGAGTGTTAGGAAATTTAGTGCTGGGAGAAACTCCAGATTTCTTTTCCTTGGCCTTCTTTCTTTGTCAGTCAATGTCAGTAAATGCTACCATCAAGTTATATTATTATTCTTGTTATAGTCATTGGCCATGTGATGGAAAGCCACCTCGTACATCTGTCTGTCACTGAGGCAGTTGAAGTGACAGATGTTTGCTTCTATAGATCTGAGCTCTCCAGTCTGTCCAGTGACCCAAACTGGAACCTCGCTGATGCCTCATGATGCAGTAACACACACCAAAAACCCTTCAGATGTTTAATTATGAAAAACTCTTCCACAAGATATTCCCTAAGGCTGTAAATCCAGGCACTTGAAGTTCACAGAATGCCAGAACTGACAGCTGCCTTTGTAACCTGCTTGGAGTGCTCACATTATGGGAGTCTCCCAACACAAATTTCGTGGCACTTTTCTTACCAGACACTTGCTCCTGTTGGCTCAAAAGCTGTAAGGAAATCATGGCATGGATTGTGACAGTGAGGTTAAATGTTAAAAGACATTGAGGGGCTGGAGCAAATCCAGAAAAGGGAACAGAGCTGAGGAAGGGTCTGGAGAACCAGGAGAGGCTGAGGGAGCTGGGGAAGGGGCTCAGCCTGGAGAAAAGGAGGCTCAGGGGGACATTTACCATTTTCTACAACTCCCTGAAAGGAGGGTGGAGCCTCTGTCAAGTGGGGAGCAGTCTCTTCTCCCAGTAAAGAGCAATAGGACTAGAGGAAATGGCCTCAGCTTGTACCAGAGCAGGTTTAATTTGGATTTTAGGAAAAGCTCGTTCTCAGAAAGGGCTATCAAGCTCTGGAAAGGCAGTGATGGAGTTACCATCCCTGGAGGTACTTAAAATACATGTAGATACAGGGTTTAGTGCTGGCCTAGTTTTAGTGCTGGCTTAAAGCTTAGGACTCAGTAATCATAAAGGTCTGTTTCAATTTAGCCATTCTATGATTCTAATACTTTTTATAAACTCATCGTTGACTATGTGGATTTACTGCCTAAACAATAATAAAAACACTATACCTGTTTCCTAACACTCTTACTCACCTTTAAAACCTTCATTCTTACTAAGATTGTTTCACATTATTTGAACTCTTTGTTTTCTTCTTTTTTTCTCTGTTGTCTCTTAAGTCTCTCACAGATCATTCATTGTGGATAAGGAGAAATAATTGCAAGTGATTGAGTTACTGTGGCCTAATGAGTAACTCTAAGACACCCAAGTGAAGCCTTTTCTAGTTTACTGAATACATTAAAAAGAAAAACTGCCCAAAAATGTGCTATTATAGTGGCTTGTAAAGACAGTGTAAGCAAATATATAGCTTGTGGTTGAGATGAGTTTGATTTATGCAGTTATGTTGCTCAGTTGGTGGTGCTCTCATTTTGAAAGTAGAATTCTGTTGCTGTAGAACATCTGTCCCTCATTCCCCACATTTCAATCTATGATGACAAACAGGTCCAGGAACACAAGTCCTTCCCCTCTTTCCTAAATTCCGCAAAATTTCATAGCTGAAGTTCAAACAAATGATCTATTAAATTGCATGTTCTGGGAAGCTTTTTTTTTTTTTTTTAATCCATTAATTACTATGACAAGGTTATATTTTTTTAAAAATTAAAACAGCAGAAACTTTCTGCAAAGGGCAGTTTTTAAAGCAGATTTATGCATTTCCTTTCTCACCTGGACATTCTATGCCTCATGTTGTTGCTACCTGTGATCTCTCCACCTCCCCTGCTGCTGCTGTAACTGCCCTGGTTCTCTGTGCTGCTAAAAAGGGAACCCAAAACAAATGCAGAGCCCGAGTGCCTGTTCAGGGAGGTCAAACAGCAGACCCCACATGAGTCTGACCCTCTTTGCCTCCAAGTCATCTTTCCTCCCCCTTTTCACAGTGAAACTCAGCTTGACTTCCACATCTGGCCTCTCTCTGGGTGACAAACTGGTATTTATTACCTTGTTAAAGGATAGACACAAGAGAAACAACGGGGAGTTACACCCTGTGCAGAAAAATAGATTTTTATATCCTGTGAACTGAAAGTGTGTAATGTGGTCAAGAGGGCAGATGTGATAACCTGCATGTTGCAAGAAAAATAAAGCCAAAATGAAAGTGCATGTCTTGCAGGGATTGTTCTGACTAACAAGAGATCATTCCCTACAAAAATAAAGACTGGCACATGTAGTGTCTACAAAAACATGCAAAAAAATTACTGAGATCTTCATTACCCTTTTAATGTGATCTCAGTAGTATGGGTGCTTTTCTCTCTCTTTGTCTCTCTTTCTCTCCTTTCCTACTCGTAATTTTCTCTTTTTGAAATCTGGGTAATTTAGGATTGGATGAGTTAGAGTTTGCTAAGTCTGTGCTCTGTGAAATGCTTTATTTTGATTGAATTCTTGCTTTAACTTTTGCCAAGTTCCTGATCTGCTAAAGTTTGCCTGCAAAGTTTGGTTTGTAACCTCCTGGGGGCTTTTGTCGAGTCCTCCTTTGTGCCACCTCAGGGAAATGTGGCATCTTAAGCCACTTTTAAATAAACTTGCTGGGACCAGGGCTTTACAGCTCTGTCCCAGGCAGGGTTATGGAAGAGATCACCCTGAGTGCCAGTACATGGCACATGGAGGACAACCAGGAGATCAAATCCAGCCAACATGGACTCATGGAAAGCAGAAGGGTCCTGTTTGACCAGCCTAGCCTCCTTCTATGAAAAAGTGGCCCATGCAGCTGAGGGAAGGACTTGTGGGTGTAACTGCGTTGATAGTTGGACTGGGTGATCTTGAAGGTCTTTTCCAGCCTTCACAATTCTGTGATTCTTGGTGCACCTATGAAAAACCTGGGGGTTTTTTTTCTCTCATAGTGCACTATGTGAACTTTCTTTAAAGCAAAAAATTCCCAACAGGAAAACAGCTGAAATAAGACCCAGGAAATTTCTGCTTTTCTTTGTGAAACCATTGAATTTGGAGCAGTTCAAGGCTTTTATATCTTAAAATATCAAATATCTCTCTTTCTTTCTACATTATAGTAGATGGTAAAGTTTATCTACCTAAAGTCAGAGGAATCCAAGAGGTCACCCAAGGCAGACTGGTTATTTCAATTCATTCATTCATTTTTTAGAGCAAATCAATCACTTTTACTTTGTCACCTGTGAAACACTGAAGCCTTTTCATGGTCTGTGACAGGTTAAGAAGAAAATCAAGCCTCATGTCTGTAAAGCCATACAAGGCACTACAACTTCCTTAGGAAATGTTTAAGAGGTGAAAATCTGAAAAAGTGAAATACCATCTATATTGCCAGGACGCAGAGTCCTAGTGTCATTAATCTGACAAATGAGTCAGCCTTCTTCTGCTATTTGTTTTTCAATTTTTGAATTAAAAAAATATCACAGAAAGACTTGACAGGAATCCAGAATATTTGACAGTAGGAAGCATAAATGCATGTTCTCATCGGTTTTCTTTAAAGGTTTTTTATTTCACACGTTATGATTGGAAACTCCCTAGTATTGTGCTCTATCTAAAATAGCCTGTGATCTTTAAGAGTTCCTTGCTCTGAATAATTTTCTAAAAGGTGCCATTGTTGATTTCCTGTTCATAACACAGGTATAAAATTATTTGGCTGCTGGCTAGTAAGAGACCATGGAGGTGTTTCACAAGCTTTTCTATCTGATCCAAAAATTCTGTTTATAGGGCTTGCCTTGAAACAATAAAAACACTTAAAATTCAAAACTCATATGCTTCTGAATGGATTTGGGAATTCATTTTGTTATTGTCTTTGATTCTTGTTGTTAAAGCAATCCAGGAATTGAGAAACACATTAGCCTAGCCCTGGGGAAATGCATGGATGTGCTAAAGGCTGGAGGAGAGCTGAAGGCTGGAGAGATAATGAATTCACTAAAGAGTTTGTTTTTTTCAACTCTAACTCAAAAGTTATTTTGAACCATGGGAAAATAACCCTTCCCATTGGCCCAGCTCGCAGATCAAACTTTCCAACAGACCTGTTCATGTGCAAACCTGTCATCAGCTTCCTGGAATGTGCTTTGAAACACAGCAAAAGGGCCCTCAAAACAATGGTTTAATACTATTTTATCTGTGCTGGCTGTCACACAGGTGGGAACAAAGGAAAAGTCAGGCACTGATAGTCTGGTTCATTTTTTGTGCTTGTGCTTGTTCTTGTGACACCAAGAACTTGATCATTAATTTTTAACACTGTACAGAAGTGGGAATCATGGTATTGGTTCAAAGAGCCTGACAGTACATGTTTGATTCAGTGCTGAAAATTCGTCATGACCCTTCTTTTCATGTGTTGGATATCACTGAACACAGAATTAAATGTGGGGGGGGAAAAAAACATCAAAAAAACCCATCAAGAAACTTAACCCACTTTCTGTTTGATTATGTGAGGTACCAAACTGGAATTTCTTCGGCATTTATTGTAGTTTCCTATTTTTAGTATGACTTGGTTATTTGTCTCTAGTGGCATTTCTTGTATTTTTCTCTGTAAACACCAATTTTTACTATAGAAGATATAGCAGAAGTTTAGATTTTACTGGCATGCATCTTTTATACTGTTTTCAGCTGAAAGCACAGCTCCATCATAAAAAACAATTAAAGCCTTGTTGTAGCCTGTTATGAAGTGACTTGTATTTAGGAGCATTTATTCTTAACCAGAAGATAAATCTTTGCTTTCAGGTCAGCTTGAGGCTTCCCAAAATTGTGGTGAAACAGCACCCACAGTAAAATTTTGAGGCATTTTTTCTAACTTCCTATGTGTGAGTTTAGTCTAAATATCCACACACACAGGAAAACATAAATAAATAATTAAATGGGATTATGTCCTAAAAAGGTGTTTCCTCCACATGATTAAAAAGCATTGGGTTCTGAAATTAGGTTTACATAATTTGATGGAGTCATGTTTGAAGCAAACTAACTGACTAAGCTTTATAATATGTGTTCTACCCAACTAGACTTTTGGGGGATTTTTTACTGCCTTTAATTTAATAAACCATCACCTGAAATCAATAAATATTTATAAAGATGATGTTCAGGAAACATGGAATAGCATTTGCCTGACATGAATAGAAATAGCCTTTTATAAAATAAAACCACAGGATTTTATTTAATACCTATGTAAAATCTGTTAATGGAGCAAATACCTTTCTGTTTTGCAATTCATTCAGATTTATGTGGCTCTTTTCTGGCTTGTTTCACAAAATAATATTTTATACTTTGTGACTATCCTTCCAATCCCTGTGTTACTAAGCACTATTTATTTAAAAGCTACAAGCATTCAACAGCAAAGTAATTTGATTTGGTGAGGATATGTTTTCCTTTAATTTCATCATCACTTTCTGCTTGTGATAAAAATCAGCCCAGCATTTCCAGGAATAAAGTTTTGCAGATACCTAGTGAAATCATGTCTCAAAAAAATCAAGGGGAAAATCACTTCAAAATTAAACTAGAAGAGAATTGAATGTATTCTTCCCTGGGAGGGTGGGCAGGCCCTGGCACAGGGTGCCCAGAGAAGCTGTGGCTGCCCCTGGATCCCTGGCAGTGTC
>JANRGV010000084.1:66352867-66373257 GCA_024734035.1 Alethe castanea
GGCCTGAGAAAAAGACTCAGAACCTGAGAAAAAAGACCTGGCTGAAATGTGCCTAGGCCCTCAGCAGTATCCACACAAAATAAAAATACTTTACCTGATCAGTAAATCAAAATTAACTGCAACTCAAAATAATATTGCACCAATGCCCCAATTAATTTCTCGACAGAATCTCTCTTTGTAGATATTTATGTGGAAAATAATTTCTTTGAAAAGTTAAACAGTGCAAAGCAACACTAGACTGTCACAGTGAAGAAAGCTGTGATGGTCCTGAACTGTTACAACATTTAAGATTTCAAAAAATATGTAGGTTTGGTTGTTTTGGTTTTTTTTTGGTTTTTTTGTTTTTTTTTTTTTTGCTTAGTCCAAAATTTGTTGTTAAATATTACTGAAATTGAGTTAAAATCTAGCAATTGTTTTTTATTTTAAAATATGTGATTTTTGTGAAAAAGAATATCGTGTCCAAATAAAGGTTATTTTTATTTCCACATTTCATTCCTTGATGTTATTGGCTGTCCCTTAACTGTGGGTCAAACACAACTAAGCAATACAAACCATCAATCTCTACCTAGGTTTCCTATTCAGGTGCATTCTGCTTTTATATGTGGCTCTTTATGAGGAGATGGGCTGGTTTGCTCAGGCAATTGTCTTCAGCTGTGCACTTTTCAGCAAATCCTGCTGCCTTTTAAGTTCTCTGTTGAATTTCTACTTATCCTGCCTTTTTGTGTTACATAAAATATAAAAGGCAAATGTTGCATTGTCTTTCTCACACAGCTAAGCACACAGATCAATGCAACCACATAAGTCCATCCTATTAAGTACTTAAAGATTTCCAAGTTGAGACAGAAATTACCATTTTTTGGGTTGTGTATAGTGATATTAAGGCTGTATGACTATGAAAATAAATACCACCCTATGATAGATACATTATTAATTAGTTCAGAGACCTCTAGGAAGAAAAATCAAATTGTTAAAACTCTGGGGGAATAATTTATCCTGTTGGTCCATCATCCTTAAATGTTGAATTATTTGATCCCGTGTCCCTTACATCAATGTTGAATGGAAATCTCTTCTGTTCATCTTCTCCTGGGTTTCAGAATGGGCACATGGCTTTCAACACAAGCTGCCACATAAATGAGGGATCTCAGTTATCACAGTCTCCCAGGCTTGTCACACCATCTGCCTCATCTTATTGAAACATCCCAAACCATGGTATGTTCAAAGAACATCCACTCCCAGTCAAAACTTCAAATGTAGAGGTAGCCAGAATTTATTGTCCTAGTGCTACTTTATTTTTCCAAGGGGCAGTTTTATCATTCTCATTATTTGACACAATCCTTGAAAAAGAAAACCTCCAAAGAGATTCATTACACCACGGTCATACCAAAATCTCCTCCTGCCTTTCTTACCTGACAGAAATGCTTGGCACATTTAGGCAATATTGACTAATGCCTTAGAAATCAGCAATTTTATTTCCTTGCTCTCATGGACTCTTTGTATTGCAGGCTGTTAAAAAATCTCACAAGTCTCTTTTACTTCCTGCTGAGGGAGCTGGGATTGTGTAGCCTAAATAAAAGGAGGCTCAGAGGAGACCTTATTGCTCTGTACAGCTCCTTGAAAGGAGGTTGTGGCCAGGCAGGGGTCGGGCTTTTCTCCCAGGTAACAAGTAATAGGACAAGATAAAATGGCTTCAAACTACTGCAGGAGAGGTTTAGGTTGGATATTGGGGGGAAAGTCTTCACAGAAATGCTTGTCAAGCACTGGAAAAGTTGCCCAAGGAAGCAATGGAGTCCCCACCCCTGAAGGGGTTTGAAAGCCATGTGGATGTGGCACTTGGGGACAGGGTTCAGTGGTGGCCTTGGCAGTGGCTGGGCTCGATGATCTTAGAGCTCTCTTTTCCAACTCAGTGATTCTGTCTGTAATTCTCTGGTTCTAAGGCGTCATTCAAACAGGAATGCCAAATGCAGTGATAAATCAGTGGTGGAGCAGATCACCAGTCTGTATGCATTGCATGAACATGAAGATCTGGGTTGAAATTTGGTGTACTTTATGTAGGTACCTGCTTTGTTTGCAAATGCCTTTACACAGCCGCATGCTGAAGCCCAGGAACAGTTTTTTAATTTTCTAATTAAGATCTAACTCCACACCTAATCTGCAAGGAGGGAGAAGAAGGGAAAGCTCCTCCTTCTGTGTGAACAGCTCTTAAGAAGGCCCCTCTCTTCACCAACAGTGATCAGCAGCAAATTCCAAACTGGGCAGGACAGGGTTAAGGTGGGAAAGTTGCACAGAACCTAAAGGCAACATAAAGCTGCAGAAAATGGCTTGACCGAAATGCCTGAGAGATGAGGCAGAAACCGTTCAGCAAATTGGAAATTGTGAGTCATTAATGATGCATATTGTTCAATTTACAAATTAAATTAATTGTGTTAAAAGTTCATGGTTGTGAGTCAAGTAATTTTTCAGAGTATGCACAGATTTCGAACCATTAAGGAATTTCTGTGGATGGAAAGTGAGCTCCTTTTGATGATTATGTCTCTTTCTTAAGAACCCTAAATTAAATTTTTAAAATGTCAGGCAAATTACCCGTGTGAGCATTTCTGAGGCACAAAACCCTTTTAAGGATGTTATTTCTTCATCTGGTAAGACCCACTATGCCTGAACATACACCACACGCTGCAGCATCTGGCCTTTTAAGCATTAAAAGCTTCTGAAACTTCTCAGAGGCTAAAGTCATTACGAGGTGTATTTTTAAATTAATCCAATAAATTAAGCAAGAGCTTATAAAATTCAAGTTACATTTACGGTTTTTTTTCTGTTCCATAGCTATGAAAGAAAGAAGAAAAAACTGCTTTTGTTTCCTGTTCATTAACTGCTGCACTGCAATCATTTAGATGGCAAGTACGTAGCTTAGTCTTTCATCAGATCTATTTTTCTAGACATTACTTTTTTTGAGAGATTATTTTTATTTTTAATTTTAATAACTTTCGGGGGTTTTTTTAAGAACAGTAGGAAAGGAATATATTCTTTGAATATTTTATTATTGTACTTATGTATTTACATTTTACGCAGAAAATAAAATATACAATAAAAGATCTTACGTGAGAGGAATGTATATTAATTGATGATCTGTTTTTGTGTTACATTTCACTCTGTGATCCTGGCTCCATTTAGGTGATGTGATGATTTCAGTTTAGAAGGCAGATTTTCATCTGGAAGTTGAAGAAAGCTTTTTCTCCAAGTTCATAATCTTATTTCTTCTTCTGCCAGGGGAATTTGTGAAATTTCTGGAAGTACTCAGGCCAAAATTCAGCTTCAAGCTGGGGAATTTTGCAGTTACATGATTGAGTGGCAGACACTGGGGAGATGCAGCAAAGTTCCTTTACCCAGATACAGCACATAGGTCACTCCAAGCCACAATCTCTGTGGAAATATTCTGGTAGAGAATTTGAAATATGGTTCTATTCCACCTTAATGACCAGCAGGCTGATGATTCTTCCTCTTCCCTGGCCCTATAAGCAGGAGACAAAGGGTAGGTTTTTATAAGTATTAGGACTAACATCAAGTTTCCATGATAAAAAATTAGAGATACTACAAACATCCCAGTGTGAAGAGTTCTAAGGCAGAGGACAGTCCTTGCCAGGGGCATGAAGTGGAATGAGAAGGACATTTCTGATGAATTTTAAACACAGCCAGGATGAATTGCCTTTGAAACCCATTAAAACCTTTACAAATGTGGACACTTCCATGAAGTTGGTCAAGTTTCCTCACTCCAGGAAACTCTCTGGAAATGACACCCAACTTCCATGGGCTTATGGGCACTGATAGTAAGCAAAACTGTCCTGAAAGAAGTATTGTAATGTCTGTCAGTGGCTTTTCTTTTCTTTAAATGCAGAGTCTCTGGCAGCCCTGTGACTGTGAGCAGCACTGGCCCACGAGCCATGAGATGACAACACCCAAACCTGGCACTTTCAGTGTGCTGAGGGACTGTTACCCAAACCAGAGATTTCTGTTTTGCAGGGGTGACTCACAGCCTAGTGGAAGGCTATAAATATTCGTTCCAAAAATGCCAGAATCTGTCTGTCTCACCAGCCTGTTTCAAATTAGAGCCTGCTGCTTGTGTTGAAGGAGAGAGTCTGGGATGGTGGATAATGAAAGCTAAACAGGAACAGATCTGAGCAGCCACTGCTGCTGTGACATTCTGACATGGAAACATGAAACTAAGATGCTTCTCCTTAAACACATCTTAGGAACCTTTCATGCAGAAAATCACTGTAGCATGTGCTAAAATATAGTGGTATGAGCTGTCAGGACATGAATTGAGGGCTAGAGAGCTATTTTTGATTAAGTATGACAAGCAAAAAGGACAGATAGTGAGTTAATAACCAGATTATTCTAAGATTAAACATACTTCTCTTTCTTAGCTTCACAGTGGATGGCATGTTCATGTTTTATAAATTCCCACTATCTAGATATCAGGAGGTATGCATTTTTAAAATATTTTTTAAAATTTTCACACGTCTGTTTTGAGTAACTTAAGGGGAAAACAAAACATATTGTACTTCAAAAAGGATTCTTTCAAAAATCAATAGCTACAGGTAGACATCGTATGAGTACTTCAAAAATGGAAATACTAACTACATTGTTTAGCTAGGTGTATGCATTCTCTGAATACTGTGAAAGTGTGTGACAATGTTTTTCTTGTTGCTCTGGACACACTCTTAATACCCTGTTTTCACTGGATCAGCATGAAATTTTCAGAAACCAGGATTTGAGAGCCTACATGATTATTAAAAACTGAACATAACTAGGCACTGAAAAATGTCACAATGGTTCAGTGAAGAGTAATTTTAATTGAAGTGCTTAGTGGCATCAGATGCCACTCCAGAAAGAGAGAGGAATCTTGTCAGCTCCACTTGGAAATGTCAAACTCCCTAAAAGGATTTCAGTGGCCCAGCCATTAAGTGGGCAACAAAATTTGACACTGGGATTTCTCTTTCATCTTTAGGAATTTCAACCAATTGCTGAGATAAGTCCTATAAAACACCAATGTCATATTTGCCAACTCCTCTTAGATGGGCATAGTGTCACTCAATTGGAATTAAACCTCATTTTAGGCAGCAGAGTTGCATGACAGCTTTATGAAATTTAGTAGCAGGATTCAACTTGCTATTTGAAATGCCTGAATCCAGGAATGTGTGTGGGAGCAGTGTGTGGGCTGGGTGATTACTACATGCAGTATCCTGGTAGTACTCTCAGAGGGGCTTAGAGAGCTCTTCCGATCACCCTGATGTAGATTCTGATATTTATTCAGTTAGAAGAGTTTCTCTTGTCAGTGGGTAAGTCAGACAGGGGCTTTATAACATTGTGGAAATATCAACTTCAAGCATCATGTGATGCTTCCTAGACTTCCTCAGGAGTTTTCTCAGGCTGTTAGATGGGATATGTGAAGTTGTTAATGAACACAGCTTCATTGCCTTCAGGAACAAGGCTCTGTTAGAGACCTTGAGAAAAAGAAAAATGGAATTTTTATTCTTCATTATGCTTCTATCCATATGGGTGGATATATGGAAACAATGGTTCCCATAGCTGATAGGACCAGAACTTAGCTCCAATGGCTTCAGCTAAAAATCTACATTATGCCAGGTAAACCTTGGTGTGATAAAATGTGGGGGAAAAAAGGTCCCTTCCAATCCAGACCATTCTGTGGTTCTACTGCCCAGTCCCCCACTGTCCCTGCAAATCCCAGTGATAAAAACCAGAAACACTGCAATACTGCAGAAACCAGACACCATAGAAATTAATTTCCCTTGTCATTTGATCAGTGTTTTGCTTGAGGTAACAGGTTTCACAGAATTTCTCTTTGAAATGCTGCTCAAAGCATCACAGAACTGTGTGAGATGTCTTCCATGGCATTTTATCTTTGCATGTGATAAGGTACATTTCAGGCTGCTGCATCATGTCCCTCTGTGGGGTGTATTTTATAGCATTTTATCACACTGTTTAACAGGTGTGTTTTGAGGTCGTTTATGTAGACATTTCATCCAACACAAAGCTTGGCCTTTTAGAAGCAGGTAAAACTCTTCAGGGGAAAAATTTCAGAGGGGAAGCTTGAACACATGTGAGAGTACAGGAATACAACAGAGCACAAATGAGGGAGGAACCTGAGAACACCACTAACCTCTCTGCTGCTGACAGCATTTATTTTACATATTTGTCTATGGGAAAGATGAAGGAAAAAAATGTTCCTTGGTTGTTTTGCCAGCATAGAATCATAGAATCATTGAGGTTGGAAAAGACCTCCAAGATCATCAAATGCACGAGCTATATCCTGGTAGGATCTCATTAGGGACCATTTTGGTAACTGGCAGCCCAAGTAACTTCTAGTCATCTCTCAAGATTAATTAAAAAAAGAAAAAAGAAAAAAGCAAAGAAAGAAAAAAAGAAGAAAAAAAAAGTCTTTTTCTTTGTTCCCATTGATCAGGGGTTTGCTCTGCCACCATAAGAAAGGTCTAGACAGCTTTACTTCCTTTACTTTTTCTCTGCAAGTCCCAGCTGCCATTGCCCCAGAAGGCCAATTTAACACTCTGTATGCAAAGCATTTTCTCAACCCCAGTTCCCAGTGGGAAAAAAAGCCATAAATGTGGAATTTCAGAAGCGATGGAGAAAAACGTTCACGTTTTTATTCTTTGATTTTCTTGATAATCTTTTACCTCCAAAGCACAACATCTCCAGGCAGCATCAGCCAACAGAGCTGCTGAGAATTCAGCTGAGGCAAGAACAGTTTGACTTCTGGAAATCAATCCACAGGTATCTGCTCTTCATCCCTGGATACACCTCAGGCCAGCAACACAAGCAGGTAACAAGATTGGAAACCATATTCCTTCAAACCCAAACTATTCCATGAATCTATGGTAAAGATAAAGACTGAGAGAGACAGAGAGTAATTCACATTAAAGAGTAGTACTTTAACTGAAATGTCTTCTGCTATGTTCTTATGAATGCTTCAAATAAGGTGTGCTGTACAGGTATAATTCCAAACATAGAAGTGAACTTCTGTAGAGTTGAAAAAGAAATTGTTCATGAAACACTCAGGAAATGTATTCTTAAATTTTGATGGAATATTCTATAAAGATTAGAGAAAGTATTCTAGCCATAGGTTTAATAAAACATATGATTAAGATCACAAGAATGTTCCCCATTGAATTATCTTGAAAGATATAATGAATTACTTTGTTATATTGCATAGAATGTTAATGAAATTTTATTCCTCAGACATTATAATTTTCATGACGTTTCGTAGAAATATTATCAAAATGTCAAACAAAGCATAAAGAAGTAATCACAGCCACAAAAAAAAGAAGACATGAAAGTCACTTTTTCATACGTAAAACATGTCCTTTAAGAGTACACTTCTTAAACTCATATATAAATACTAAACCTGGATTTTCAAAGAGCTTTTCAAAAAAGCTCCTTTTCACTTCTCTTCAAAAGAAACTTCATTGTCATAGGATAAAAAGAAAATTTGTCCCATGCATTAACTAGTGATTAATGAATGGGGGAAAAGGTAAGAAATAATTAATTTTTTTACAATGAAGGGAAGTTGCCAGCATATGTAATATAGAAAAGATACAGAGAGTGAGCTGAGAAATGTTACTGATTATTAAAATTTACCCAAAAAAATAATGAGAGACTTGGCTGTAACAGCAGCTGAAGGAGGTCATGGTTCTCAGTGACAGGAAAATAAAAAAATTATATCAGATATTGAGAAGAACATTGGAGAAACATCTCAGAATCACTTGAGATAACTCTGAGGAAATATTCATAAACAGAAGTAATCCAAAAAGCTAAAAGATGTTGTGTTATTTGGAGTGAAATAGAAAAACAAAGAGGAAATACCTTAAAGCCACTGTGCAGCTTCTGAGAGTGGTCACATCTTGAGTACTACCCCTGTTTACATCAAAAGCCATGAAGTAAAACTGAAAAAGGTGTAAAAAGGAAGGAAGCAAAAGCCAAATGCAGCAGTGTCTGTGTGAGGGCTCAGAATGAGTTACAGGATTCCAAAGGGAGCAATTGAAGTTCTACAGGGAGGGGTTGTACAAATGCAGCATGTCCATCTTGGTCCATTAACTGACTTACATCCATCAGGTAGGGGTTATAAATGAAAATATTATATATTATATATTATACATATGTAATATATAATATAGATATATTATAATATTATAATGTTATAATATCATACTATTATAATATTATATATATTATATATTTTTTTAATATTATATGAAAATAAGGACAAACTCCTTTGCAAATTGATACTTGAGAATTTCCCTGCTCCTCTGCATCAGTGACCCTCATCACTGAATTTCTTGATTATGCTCATTTTTGCAGTTGTAAAACTCCTATTGCCAGTGGAAATTTCTGCATCAGTTCCATGGTCAAATTTGTTGCTGTTTTATTTTTACCTGGAGAACAAAACCCAAACAGATTTTAAGTATTCAACACAAGTTATAGGTTCAACATCTGGATCCATTTATGGAGCGAGTTTGCAGAGCTATAACTTCTGCCCTCCACACAAAGTTATTAAAAAAAAAAAAAAAGAAAAAGAAAAGATCACCTTGCAAAAAATCTCTGCTCACCACTGTTTAGGCTTCTCTGAAGAAGGTAGAAGGTAGGGTAATTGCTCAGCTGATGCAAAACGAGGCTCAGGGCTACAATTATTTAAACAGTGATGCCTGCTGGCCATGCCTTCAGCTACTGAGCAGAGCTGCTTCCCTCCCCTACAGCAAGGAAACTTGCAAGTACTGATATATTGTACACAAAAATGGGTCTTTTCATCCCAAATCCAGTGGCAGCTACACATCTGATGAAAGAATGGGTTTGTTTGGAAATCCTGCAAAGGCAGGAGAACATCTACTCATTACAAGAAACAAATCTGAGAGTGATGTTTCACTCCTTCAGATTATTCTCCAGTGAACACTTTTGGTAGGTTTTTCTGTGTGGTGAGATTTAACCACCCTTTAATCATCCTTGAGGAACTTCCTAGGATTCAGTCCAGTATGTCCATGTCTCTCTTGTCCTGGGAAGTTCAGCATGGACACAGAAATCCAGGTGCAGCTCCCCAGTGCTGAGTGGAGGGGAAGAATCCCCTCCCATCACCTGCTGGGAATGCTCTGTCTGAAGTGAATGTATCAATTTGTAAAAGGTTTTTGTGTTATTTTTCTGGATTCTCATGAATATAGAATTTATAACCTATAAATTATAAAACCTGCTGCACATCAACAACAATTTTGTTTTCTTCAAAAGAAAGCTTCTTGTGAAATGTCTATGCTGCCATGAAACAGCACCTAGATCTGAAAATCTGTTCCAAAATGTTTTCTTAATTTGTTACTTCTCATTACCCCATTCTCTTCCCAGTGAGCCTAACATATTTGTGAAAAGTGTATCTTTTCAGAAAGTCAAAAGCACAATTTTCCTTCTTTGGAAGGAAAGGAAGGAAGATAAATAGCACAGCACTCTGTGACAACAGGAACAGTACAAAATGAAATAGTGGAGTAAGAGTCGACATGGTAACATTTGATTTACAAACCTGAATCAAAATTACATGCAGAAACAAAAGACTGGAGGTTTCATTCTCTTCATATACTGTCATCTGAGCTTATTTTGTGTTCTGCTACCACCTCAGGGTTCTCATTGTGGAGTATGTAAACTCTTAATGTACACAAAATAAATTGGGTGATGAAGTCCATAAATTCTCTTTCCCTTTATAATTGCAATCAGTGACTCGATGGCTACTGGAAGACAAAGGGCAGGTAATTCTGTATCTTCATGCAATTTAAAGAAGATAAATGTGCTATCATGGTCATCTAGACTGTCCTTTCTGCATTGACTGAATCATTTCTCCCAGTGAGAGAATCCTGTAATGATTCCAAAGACTCGAGGTTAAATAAGACTATCTCAAAGACCTGGATTCTATCTGAATCTGTCAAAAAGGCATCTAGCACAAACCACACAATTATGGGCTCCTTCTTACAAACAGGGAAATTCAGTCATTTGATAACAAATGCCTAGGCTACATGGAAAAAATCATCCAAGAAATAAATATTTTTCTAAATAACAAAACTTCTAAAGTCTAAAATTAGGTGGAGAGCATCCCTGAAAAACAGATTTTTAAAACAGATTAAAAATAATTAATATTTATGTTTTGTCCTCTGTATCCATGGCAGGGTAATTAGTTATCCCCTTCCACTGACTGAAACAGGATAATGAATTCCCAAGTGTATTGGCTCCTAAGATAAGCTGGATGGAAAGGTTGTCCAGGATAACATGGTATTCAAACCATCCCATGATCATTTGCTGCCTCCACACTGGTGCACTCCAAAGCTGATCACATCAGGCTAAAAATTCAGGCAGCAAACAGCTCTCTAATGCATGCAACCAGCTGGTCAATAAAAGCTGCAAGTAAAGAAGCACCCACAGAAGAGTTTGGGTTTACTTCAGAAAGTAAGAGAATGGGAGAGTGGAATGACAGGAAAGGGACCCCAGCACCTGCCACAGCTCTAGAACAGCCAGATCAGAAGAAAGCTACTGTTTGACACACAGATATTTTGAATTACCATAAAATGTATATATACTTTTATATAATTGACTAGGTTCCATGGTTCTTTTGTTAAATGTGTGGTCTACTTAAATGAGCCTTCAGGCTGAATAAATAATATGAGATTTCTTAACTTTTAAGAGTTGTAGGGTAGTGCAGCAAGTTATAGAGTAATGTGCAGAGGTGCCTTAAAATTAATCCCAAATTTCTTCGTTTGCACTTCAGCCTTTATTCCATGGGGGTTTTTCTATTACTTTTTTTTTTTTCTTACTGCATGAAACTTAAATAGCAATGAAAATATTAAGGAAGCCTGAAAAGTGGGTTTGTGTATAATCAATTCCACTGAACACCTGTGAACTGTTGAGTTTGACTGGATTACAACTGGTGCTGTGCTTGAAGAGAGAGGGAAATGTATGTCAGGAGGTCTTAACTGATTTATTTGCCATGTATTTACAGTGCAGTAAAGCTGTTTTTACCCATGCCCTCTGAACCCATTTCTCACTTTCAAAGCAGCAGATTAGACTAGCCTGGGCAGCAGAATAAAGCACTTGGAACAACCTGGGATAGTGGATAATGCCCAGGGCAGGGGGTTGGAACAAGATGGTCTTTGAGGTCCCTTCCAAGTCAAACCATTCTGTGATTCTGCTCCTCCCTTGGGCTGGACAGCATTTGTGTGGTTCAGGTCATACAACCCAGTTCTGGGCTCCTCAGCACAAGAAACAATTCGCTTAATTTTGCAAGCATTTGAACATATAACCTTAGCACTAGAATAACTGTGTGCAAAAATCAGTGCTGCACACAATGTGAGCTTTAATAACCATCCCAAGGCTTGCTGCTCTGAATGTAACCCTAAGAAAATGCCTGCCAGAGCTTTCAGTGCATCATCTGTATTCCAAAACTCCAGGCAATCGACCAGCCAGTAAGGAAGGACCATCCTTAGAGAATGCTGAGAGGATACACCTATTGTGACCACACATCACAGCTTTCAAAAGCCAAACCCCTCCCATTCCTCAGGCACAAATCTGAGTACCAACGTGATGAAATAAGAGCTATTGGATTGCAGCAGAGATGTGCATCTTGTCTCAGCATTTAACTCCTTGTGTTCATAACCACGGGAGATTTCATAATGAGCTGATTGCCAATTATCCCATGGCATAAAGAGAAGGGTTTTCTGAAATTGCCAGACCCTGTGAGACATTTAGGGAGAAAACTGACGTACAGTTTGCTGTATTTTCAGTTTCTAAAATCGTCTGAGGTCTGAGCAGTGTATGCAGAGCAAAACAGCAGCCTTTCAAGTACAGGAACATTGTCACAATCTGCCAGTTTTAAAGTGAGAAAAAAAAGCCATCCTCTGGCAACTAGATGAAGATCTAACATAGGTGGAATTTCAATACATGTGGGAGATAATAGTTATTCCTACTTTTGTTCAGAAATAAATTAAAACCTCACTTTGATTGTTCCTCCTGATTTGCTCCACTCTTTCCACTTTCTCCAAAATTTTAACTGCCATTCAATTCAGATTTCACCATGTACTGAGATGAAATAGACACAGAACATGTTCTGATTACGTTCTTAAGCTCAATCATCATGGGTTAGAATTACCCATTTTTAGACTTACATCCCATCTTAATCAGGAACTTGGTCGTGACAGATTTTGAACAAGCCAATCTAGAGGCAATTGGCTGTGTCTTAAACCATGTATGCTCCTAGCAACTCACTTATCCAAATGAAAATCTGGCATCTCCATCATCAGGAGGTCATTAGAACGCATCCTTCTTGAGGGGTGAAGGAAAAGCAAGGAGGGACAAAATAGTAAGGAAGTAATTTTTTAAATCTTAAAACTGCAAATACTGAGACTACTGAGTTTGAAACATTTTCTTTGAGTGCAGTGCACTCTGTACCTTTGTACATGATTTCTTAGCTGAGCTCTGCCCTTTCCACCCAGCAAGGCATTCCATAGACAAATAAAAACCACATTAATATTATGGAGCAGAAAGGCAAAATTTCTATTTATTTTGTCAGGAAGAGGGAAAAAGTTAGCTTTGCATTTGGAGATGCATATTGATAGTAGAGACAGCTTAAAGAAAGAATTTAAACCACACTTCATGGAACTAATTTAATCCAGGTGAACATGACCCTTGTCAGAGCTTCTCATGTCTTTTTCATAAAGGGCACCAGTTTCATTTACAAGCCCAGCTCTGGCTTTAAGAGAACTCATGATGGAAACATCTTGGCTTGTTTTTCTCCCGGGATGCAGGACACATTCATGAAATTCCTTCACACTCAAAGGAATTGAATTGAACTTTATCCCAATGGGAAGGGATTTAGTTATTACTGAAATAGATTAGTGCATAGGAGGGACTATTTGAAGAAAAAACCACATCATTTACCAAGAAAATAACAGATAGTGACATTAATTACTAAGCTCTGTTCTGCCTATTAAAAGTTGAATGAGGCAGCTTGACAGATGATTTTATAATGATACACATGGGATGTTTTTGGTGGTGTATTTTTTCTAACATACTCAGGATCTGGTTGGTCTCATGTAGTCTGAACCTTTGTACTGGGCAACAAGATATCCTCAATCAAATATCCAGACCCACCACCACAAAATTTTGTCAGTTGCCAGTAACTAACACTTAAAAAATTATAGAAATTATTTTTAACAGCAATGCTGTTTCTCTCTCCAATCTCCCTGTTCTTTTCTCTCATCTTGTATTGTGAATAAAAGGTCTTTAGAGCCATGGTTAATTGAGGCTTCTAATAAAGGAAAGGATTGTATTTAAAAACCCAGGGAATCTTTCTCAATCCCACTCTCCTTCTTTGGTGGTGCACAGGGCAATCTTCAGCGATATTTTATGGACCTTCTGAGAAATAGCAAATTTTAGTATTAACATGGCCATAAGGAGATTTTGCCTCTGCCCAGTCATGTACAGCATGAACAAGCCAGATACCAAGGAGTGGATGAGTATGCAGGGTAACTAATGTAAAAATTCTAGTTTTAGTAGGATCATAATGATTTCCTGAATTCTGCGTGCCCATGGTTTCTTTCAGACCTTGACCAAAATCTTAAACTGGTCAACTGTAGTGGTCAGAAAGAGTGGACTTGAAATACTAACCTTGACTTTTAGAGTAAGAGCTTCCACTGAAAAGAATGGAGCTTCCATCAGCCTAATGCAGTTTGCCTCACTCTTCAGAAGCTATTAGAAATACTTCAATGAAAATCTTGCATTTAAAATACCATGAAACCCTTGAAGGGAACAAAAAACCCACCAAAACCAAACATACAAAGAAAAATCCATAGAGGATAAACACATGGGAAGAGTGTATTTAAAATTACAAACCTAAAGGATTCTCTTTATGGGATGCAACTAAATTATTTAGATGATAAAAGACACTCATAATATTCCTCTGAAGCTATTTTGGTATTAAAATATGGCACCACAAGTGTTGTTTATCAGGGAGAATTTTTAAGTTATAATATGAGGAGGTGTTTGCTACGCGTTTTATTCCCTGTCTAAAATTCTTTTAAAGATACAGTTTTTAAATTAAATGGGTTGTAGAGGAGGGAAGAAAAACAATTACTTTGGAAATGAGTTTGTAAAATATTTATATTTTTTCACTTTTTCCCCCTAATTTGAAGTTACAGAGTCACAAAAGACCACAGAATGGGTCAGGATGGAAGGGATCACAGTGGCTCATCTGATCCAACCTCCCTGCCCAAAGCAGGGTCATCCTAAATCAGAATGTTATCCTTGTGTAAATCAGTCTTTCACAGCTGGAGGTCTTACACTGCAGAAACATGGAGCTTAAAATGATCCCACTGCCAAATGAACAGTTTTGAGCCTCATCCATTTTTTTGTGCTCGTTTTACCAAAAACAAGAGGTGACCTCCCACAGGAAGATTATTCATAAAGAATTTATACAGGCTATGGTTCATTTAATTAGAAAACAAAACTAAACAAACCACCAAAAAACAAAAACACCCAAAGAGAAACGACAAGAAAGAAAACCAACCAAACAGAAAACCTAATTTTGGACTAGTACAGGGAGCTCAATTTTCCATCAAGTATCCAACTTCTTGCCTGCACAACCTCAGCAGCCACAGACACAGAGGCCAATCTTTCTGGATCTCTTACTGCTATGTTCTCTTTAATGTGTGGATCTAAATAACAGGTATTGAAGAAATTTATCTTAAAGTTGAGCAGAGAGGAAAATAACTTTATCAGACTTCCTATCATGATGAAGGGTCTCCTGCACATGCCCTCAGTGCAGAAGTTCCAAAAGCAGACACAATGTTCTTGGATAAAAAGGACACAGCACTCAAAATTTATACTGCTCAGGTTTTCTTCCTGCAGTGTTTTTGATCTTAGCAGATCATTTTCTCTCATGAGTGGAAAGAGAACGTTTTACCTGAAGGTCATTCCTATGTACATGATCCTACATGACACTGAACTAATGAAAAACACAAATTTGCCTCAGCTCTGACACGTAGAAAGAGTTCACTGAGAGAAAATTATGTGAATTCAGTTTTGATGTCTCATCCCCAGCAAGTCTTTAAGTGCAATCCCTCAGACAATATATCCCAGCAGGAAGCCCCAGTGTATTTCTGCCCATTTGTACCCCAATTTCACCTTCCTGGTGCCAGTTCCTTCCATTCCTCATTTGAGCCATTCCTCACTGAAACCTCCACATGAACACTACTGCACAAGGTGAAGGAAGAAATCCAGGTGTCTCAGTTCTCCCACAGCTTCTCTGGTGTCTCACCAGGCAGCTCCATGCAGATTTCTTGTCCATAGAGACATTTAAATCAAGATTTAGGCACCTGTGCCCCTCTCTGCACCTCGTCCTTCAGCAGTTACTCTTGGCCAGTGTGTCCTGACCATGTGGGAGGGAATTCTGGCAAAGGATGGCTCAAGATGACCTTGACTGAGATTTACAAGATTCTCTAAAAAAATGTCTGGGGAGTTACCCACTGTGCAAGCACTGAAATATGTGTCCAAGAAAAATCTTATGACAAAAATGCTAAATGCAACCTTTAATCACTGCATTTAGCAAATTGTGAGTTATCTACACATACCATTGCTGAAAACGTGGGGTCCGTCTGAATTGCCTGCAGTGTTTGCTGGATTCCTGCACTAATAACATGGTGTAATTTGTTCTGTCACCACCTGTAGTGTACTAATTTAATTTTGGTCCCATCCAAGCATCCATCTGCTCACAAACATCGACTACAACAGCCTGAAGGCTCCTCTGTCGTGTGCCAAGCTCAGGTGTGTACATGAGTGTCCTACAGCAGAGGCAAAATGACTGATGGAGAATGTTTGTCTCTGCTGGGGTGAGATGGTCCCAGTTCCACTCTCTGAATGAATAAAACCTTGCACATGGAAAACAATGCAGTTAAATGACATATAAAATCATCAAATCACATATCAGGTTCTGTTGATCCAAAAGACAAACTGTTGCATGATACCAAAAAATCTTAGTAAGACTAGTGTATAAAACCAAGTGATTTGCACAGGAAGGCTTATGCTGAATTACAGTGTAAAAGTACGAGTCAGCTTCTTGCTTTGAAAGTAGAATTAAATGAAGTGTACAAGAAGTGCTCTAAGGACTCTCTACTTCTATAAGACACTTCTCCCATGGAAAAGTTCTAGAGTTTGCAATTATTATTTTGCTAGATGCTGCACAATCAAAACAGAAAAGCAGAATACAGTGAGGAAGGTCCGTGATATAAATAGAAAAAATGAGGGACATGGTCTGAAATTTAATTTATATTCTGCTGAAGACAAGATAAAACTAAAGCTATGAAACAAAACTGAGGGATGGAAATTCAGAGATTGAAAATTACCCTGAAAAAACCTGCTCTTTTTATTTGGTAGTAAATCCCTACCAAGCAGGAGCTTTAACTTTCTGCTAGACACATCAGAAAATATCTAAATTCACAGCTATAAGCAGACTACCATATCAGTATGCACACCATACTTGGTTTTATGTGTTTCTTATGTAAATGTGTTTCTGACTTTATAAACAAAACTGTAATCTTTCCCATTTTTTCAATAAAACCCTTTTACTTTGTGCTTTAAGCTTACACAATGTTTAAAGTGGAGTCAAGTGCATTTCCCACTCACAGCACAGCACTTCTGTAAAAACAAAGATTTCAAACAAGTCAGCATAGAAACAATCACTCTGTGTGTTGCCTTCATATCTTAAGAACAGAGGAATTTTCTCATTCAAGTCCAAGAATCAGTTTGCCCATGGCTGTTAGCAAGCAGGAAAAGGAGCACAGAGGTGCTGCCAGGCATGTTGTGTGTCACTTTGGCCAGGGGCAAATTCATAATATCTCAGTGAAGATACTCAGGGGAAAATGTGACAGGAATACAAAGGGCTCATCCTGGGCACAAAAAGTGCCACCAATTTTTGAATATTAACTGAATTGTCACTTTTTGATACATGCAGAGTTTTCACAAACACCTAGAGAGATTAGACTTCTAAGGTTTGATTCCAAGCATCCTTAACCTGCTTCAAAGCTGAGCACATTTCACAATCAGCTTCTCAAATGATGGCCCAGGTTTATGGCTCTGTTTAAGGGGTTTAAATTAGTGTCAGCCTAGTTTTATCTGTCAACTTCCACTGATGTGAGTTCAGTGCTGTGAAGTCCAGCATTAGCATTCTCTGTCCAAATCTCCCTGCACAAAGCCCTTTGTCTGTTTAGCATGTATCATTTTATCCTCTTCAGCAAAGCTGAGCACACACACTCTTCCCTTGACACCACTAAAATATCTAAATGCAGGATAGATTAGGCTCTGTTAGTTTTGTATTTTTTGGATAGAAGGTGAGTTCTTTATTTGGGTTTGTTTGTTTGTTTGTATAAAGAAGCACTCTGTGCTCAAAGGAATGGACTGTGAAATCCCAGGAAGATATAAGAGGATTTGTGTCTGAGCTTTAAAAGTTGACCCCATCATCTCCATTGAATTACAGAAAGTTTCCAGACTTAGAATATGAAAACAAGTGAAATGGTAAACAAACAAACAAACAAAAAGTGTATAATAAGCTGTTCATCTTCAAGATTCTCTTCATGACCACAACACCCTTGAGTTTTTTGGGTCCTTTGACAGATGCCATCCTATGATAGATGACCTGATCTCACCCAGCCTCATATGCCAAATTGCATTTAATGTGATTAATAATTCTATCAGAGGTATGGTGAGTAGCTGAGGAGATGGCATTCAACAGGGATCAACAGGCGTTCTCAGTCTTGCACAATATTTTGTGCAGGGATGCAGCCTTGTTAGGAGAAAAGTGTTCACTACTGATTTCAGCATTTCTCTTTCTCATTTCTCTTCCCACATCTCTCAACCCCTGAAGCTCAGGACAGGGACTGTGGGAATGAAGTTATGGAGCAGAATATTCCATTTGGAGTGGTTCTGTCCTGATCATCTGGTCCAATATGGACCATCTGGACCATCCTGGGGCTGACCAAAAGTTTATGCTGTCAAGGGCATTTTCCAAATACTTCTTAAACACTGAGGGGCTTGGGGCACTGATCCCAAAGGTGGGCTCATACTTGGTTCCTGTTGGACCAGAGTCACAACCTGGCCTCTTGTCTAATGGGGATTTCAATTATTTACTCCTGATTTACACCAGAGCAACTGATCTATGAATCTGCATTTCCAAAGGGTTATTTAGTCTTAGGGACCTTTCAAGGCTAACATAAATCTGCATTTTCAACTCTGTGAACTTTCAATTTTTGGTGTTGCTATTAAATTAGCATTTGATTCCCGAATTCAGTCAGAGAAGATATAATTATGGTCAATCTCAGAATTCAAGGCTTTGCTAGGAGACATAGCTATGCTTCCTATTGATGACTTAAATAATGGACAGTGTATCTTTCCACAGTTATATTTTTCCTAACATCAAACTGCTGAGTGCATCTGAAATGACGATTGCACATTACCCCTTGGCTGAAAATGAGGACACACAGATGTCAGTGTCTGAACAATGCTTGTAGTCATACAGTTCCCAAATTACCAATGGCCTTGGGAGCAAAATCTAAAAAGCTTTTAAGTGTCTAATTCCAATATACCAAGCTTTCTGAAAACTTTAATTTCTTGATTAATGTTTCGTGTTGTTATTCACTAAAAAAATTCAGCATCCAACAAACCCTGGTGCCTTTGGAGAACAGTGTCACTATTGCAGTGTTCACTGCTGCCATATTTTCAGATTCCTGCTGGAATCTCTTTGAAAGCAGAATTGAAGCATTTGGTGGGTCTGTGGCACAGATTCAGAAAAAGTTGAATTATTTGAGCCAAATAGCACTGCTGAGAGCCAGGTCCATTTCCATGCCACTCAGGCCTGAGTGCTGCATTAACTAAGGGAAATGCAGTGACAGGATACTGCAGAATACAGGGAGAAATCATGACAGAAAATAGTGCATGGGACTTAAAATATTTGTTTCTGAAAATGGTCAGGAATGAACTTTAGGAATCATTTTTTTGGGTTCCAGATTAAAGAACCAGTAGTTTTTCCCCTTCTCGTGTCTTTAATTGTCTGATATTCTGCCATTCAGAAAAACATGTATTTTTTTTTCTTCTTGTATTTTGGTTATTAATGTATGTATAATGTAAAAAAATCTTCATTAAGATTTCCTTTTGTTTCCTTCATTGTTTTCATCTGCAACAGGGACACCCAGAGTTATCACATATGAAAAGGCAAAAAACAGCTGGGCAAACACCACTTATCCCCTTTCTTTGCAATAGGCCTCTTACATATCCTATTCCTTATCATATATGACCTTGTTTTTTCAACTTACTCCTCACAAATAGAGTTAGTTTGACTTTAAATATGTTATTTTCCCTAGGAGCAGGAAATTACAATTTTATTTTATTTTTTTCTTTTTCTCTGTAGGGCTGGACAATTATTGTTATCATCATACTAATTCTCAGCAGTCCAGTGATAACTCGGAGAAATAGCATCTGGTATAAGAAGAATTCTGTTTTAAATATACATTATTCATGTGTGTCCCCCTTTAAAATTACCAGGCACAGAGCCAGGAAGATAAGGGTGACTAAAGAGTTATGCTTTATCATGATATGTCATTTTAGACCTTTGCTAGCTTTGTAATGAATGTTTTAATTAAAGAGCAGCATCAGGCAGGCCAACAGCTGGATCAGATTGAGCTGTAATTCCTAATTTTCACAATTTGGGACTTTCAGTTCTGAAAGAATTGGAACATCCTCAGCCAATTATCTCTTGCTATTCAGTATTCTGCAAGTACATTATAAATATAACCTAAATTTCTAAGGTATAGTGTTATATAAAAGAGAAGAGGATTTCTCAGTTCAGATTAGACAGATAACAGTGTCCTCTAAATAGAAAAATGCTAGATTTGCTAAAATAAACTATGAAATAATACAGTAGAACTTGACCTCAAAAAGACCTGTCTTCAGTGACATCTTGCTGTCATTTGTCTGCTAAAATGCAGACAGATATTTACTGCAGAAAGAACAATCCTGGATCCAGAAGGCAAATTTGTTCTGATGCTTTACCTGTAAGAGTTTTGGATCCATGGTTGTCTCCTTTTATGGGCTTCAAAATTGTGTGGAAAAATAGGATAGCTGAAACTATGAACTGAAAAATAGGATAGCTGAAACTATCACCTGAAAGCTGATATTGATTTATCCCAGTAAATTGACAGCAACAACAACAACAACAATAATTAATAATAATAATAATAATAATAATAATAATAGTAATAATAATAATAATAATAATAAATGGGGCAGTCTGCACCCTG
>JANRGV010000084.1:66385197-66395704 GCA_024734035.1 Alethe castanea
CTGGAAGAAAGAACTTGCTCATGTGAGCGAGGATGGGGGAAGCATGGAATGGGGTGGCCCTGGAATGTTCAAGAAATGGGCAGATGTGGTGCTTGGGGACAGGCTTTAGGGGTGCAGTGTTAGGTTGATGGTTGGACTCAAAGATCTTAGAGATCTTTTCCTTAAAGATTCTATGATTTATAAGAAATTTTTACTCATTCTCATAGTCTCATGGAATAAAATTACATTAAAGCAGAAGTGTTTTGGGGAGCATAAATGCATTGACCTGGTAAATGTAGAAATGGATGTCCAATACCTATTTTTTAAAGTACTTTCATACTGGCAGCTTAAATTAAGAACTGAAACCCGTAAAAACTACCACCAAAACTATGCCAGGTGTTAATTCTCTAATACAAACATACCCAGACTGCTGATCCCATCATACACTATCAATAATTAATTTAAATATATTGCAAAGTAAAAGTTTAGATCCACATTCGCTAATCAAGAGAGAGAGGTTGCAAGGGAATGCTGCAATGCAGAGCACCTAAGATTTGCTAATGTGAATTAGTAGAGTGACCAAGATTCAAAAAGATCCTCTGGAAAGAGGAATCTGCTGTCGTACAGGCAAAAAAAAATGAAGATACAGCTCTAAAGGGAAATTTTTGGTAAATGAACACCAGATCCAGGGGCTGTATCTTTAGAACATTGAACAGGAACCAAAAAAAGAATAAATAAATAACAAATAAATAAATAAATAATATTGGCATTTCTCTACACTGAGAAAAAGAGAAATTACAAAAAAACCAAGATAATAAGAACGTGCCAGAACCCTCGTAGATCTAGTGTGTTCTTTTTTGTAGGAATACTCAGAACAGAACCTCTCTCTTTCAATGTTTTCCTCCTCAGGAGGAAATGAGGCAGAGAGAAGCTGTTCATGGAGATGGACTGCTAAAGAAGATGCTGGGAAGCAAAGCAAAGTACTTGAGAGTAAATCACATTGTGCTTGCTGGCCTTCTTTTTTTGTTTGTTTTGTTTGTTTAAATTCTCAGATGGTTTTCTATTTTATCCCAGATCAGCCAGAAATATGGAACTATACACTTGCAAGGGCCAAAAAACAGCAGGTTTTTGTATTCTTTGAAGTAAGTTCAGTTATTCCCATCATCCATAAGGGGTTTTTGTATAATCTGTTAATGATGATCTCCCACTCCACAGCTTGCCTGGTCAATATATGCCAGTGTATCTTAGCCCTGAGAGTCTTTTTACTCCTAATATTTAACCTAAATTTTCCTTGCCATAAATTAAACAAACTGCTCTTGTCCTACCCTTCAAGGACATGGAGAAGTGATAATTGCTTCTCTCTACTGAATTATCTTCAGAGTGGGTTCTGTAAAGCTGTTTTTGTAAGCAGCACTGGGCTGTGAATAAGTCCTGTAAATATCTAAAAGGTAATATCAGACATACTAGAGACCAGGTCAATTCCCTTTTTTCCCCTTTTTTTCACCCCTGCATATTTGAGGAATATTTCTATTTGCATTTTTGGTATGCAGGTGTTAAAACTGATGTCATAAGATGTGCTTCAGTCAACATGAAAAAATATTGTGATTCTTACCTGTCTGCTCCCTTGGTTTTTATGATGTTACTACTTTCAATTTATTTCTCCCTCTGAGTTTAATGTTTTCCATCTTATGCCAAATCTCTCCTTCCCTGTTGCTGCTGGTTCCCACAGGGCTGTGAGATCTCAGAGGGTCTACAATTTCTATGTGAATACAGATTAAAATGCTAATTTGTGCATTCATCCCTAGTGCTTGGATTTTCCCCCTTTTATTTTCAAATTAAAATTTTGTTTGCTCACAGTTCCTGTAAAAGTGTGTAGAGTTGCAAATGTTGACAGAATTGTGCTTTCAGTTTTGTTCCAATTCTTTTCTTCAGTTTGTTTTTGTTTTGCTTTATTTACCTTTCCAACTTCTCATCTACAGTGCTGCAAAGAATTTGATAAGGCCCAATGAATTCCCCCACGTAACTCAAATCACATGAGCTCTGTAATACAAGGTGTTACTTGCAGGGCTGAGATAGACATAGAAATGTCAGCATTACTCTGAAACTTGCTGGGGTACACTAAAACCTGTCCTGCCTCTTCCCCTCATTACCAGCTAAATGAAATTGAGTGGGAAAACTGCAGGAATAGGCTAGAGAGAAAAAACAATTATTGAGGCTGGTGGTCACGACCTCACAAAAACACAGTGTGACTCATCTCTGGGAAAAATGAAGGTACAGCAAGAGGAAATTGTCACAAATGCAGGGTCATGCTGGAGAAGCAAGATTTATCACTTGATTTGCAGGGTTGAGGTGCCATGGTCATGACATCTCGTGCTGGTACATGGATCAATCATTCCTGCACAGCACTGGAGCAGCTGCAGATTCCCCAGGGCCAGAGTTTGGTATCACGGGAAATAAAGGACATTTCACTCCATCCTCAGGAATGATCTCACCAAGAAGTTTCTTTAAACAACACAACACCAATGTAGAGACAAACCTGACTGAAATTCCCTTTCAAGATTTTAAAAGTCTGCTGGAATTTTTCCTCTTCCTTTTCCAAGAGGAAAAACCTACACAAGCTTCTGTACAAGTTTGTGCAAGTGGTTCCAGTGCAGCTGGACCAACTTTCGTGTCCCAGAGCATCTGATGAATTTCCAAATCTTTATAACTGTATTATAAACTAGTTGTTCTCCTGGCTGTGAGCAGGATGAATAGAACATACTTTAGATGCAAATACTTTTAGTGCAATATTGAAAGTTCTCTCTCTTTTACCTGCAGTCACAGAAAATCTCTTTAAACTACATCCAGACAGCAGGACTGTGTTTACTACACTCCTGCTTAGCCAGGTACTCCTTTTTCAAGGGAGGTGTTAGAATAGGAGACAGCACGTGTCAGCAAAGATTGCATAACTGAATCAGAAATATTAATTCATACATCCTTGGTTAAAACTGATGGCACTGCAGTAAAGCATCTGTGCTGACAGATATCTCCTGCTCTCTGTAGCTATTGAATTAACAGATCCTCTCACAGCATAACAGGAATATCTACCTGAAAGCAGAGCTGGGATGAGGGTTAAAAGAGAGTACAAGCTTCTGGTTTCAGTCCCAGTCATGTTATTAACTGCAAAATCAAGCTGTGTTTTCATCTAGGTACTGGTCTGAGCTCCTCTCTGCTCACATTGCTGGGAACATGTGAAACACAGCAGTTTCCTGATGAGAAGATCACAGGGAAGAGTAATGACAATTCCAGGAAAGAAATGTCCCTCCTGTGCTGTGAGCTGCACCAGGCCCTGACCCCTGACTCCAGCAGTACCAGCAATATTGGCTCTGCAAATTAATATTGATCAGACAAACAGCAACCTGGATGTTTAGGTTCTGTCACGATTTAGCCACCATGCAGTGAGGAGAGGTGAGCACCAGAGAAGACAAAGAACTTTGCCAAGGAGGTGATGTTACTGCCTGATAAAGCACTTGGGGTGATGTGAAGATCAATACATAACACTCAAAGGGTTTAATGCACAGCTGGGTATTTATGTGAGCACTAAAGGTCAGTGTTCCTCAGTCCAGAGACAGGCACAGGTTGTGCAAACACCACCCAGGAAAAGCCCAGGAGCAGGAAAAGAGGAGCTGTGGGTCAGTCCTGCCCAGTGCCCACCACAGCCTCCCCCCAGGACAGAAGGATGGATGGCAGCAATTCAGAGCAGCAATTCAGAGCAGCACTGGGCAGCCCTGCACTGCTTGGCTCCTCTTCCTCTGCTTCCCTGGCATCCAGAGATGGAGTAAAACACTGAAAAACAGTACTGATGATGTTCAGAGCCCTACCAACCACCAGAATTAGTAAGATCCTTGTGAGCCCATTATCTGCAGATACAAGATGTCCTAGGAGGAAAGTGAATTTTGCCTTGTTCCAGAGGGGGAACATGGACAGAGCATTGAATGGACAGCCTTTCCCAGAAATCATTTTTCTTCCTTCAACCAAGAGCAGCATCTGTTTTTTTTTTCTCCTCCTGCATTTCTGTGAAAAGCTGAATACATTGCTGTGAATGTGGTTCATTGGTTAATCATAAGGCTTCCATCAAGTGAGGAGATATTTCCTTGAAAATTACACACTGGGGGAGTGGAGTGAGAATTTTGCTGGGGGATAAATAGTACATTGCATGGGTTGTGGAAGGAAAGGCAAACTATTAAGGAGAATATGAAGCCCTGAATAAGTTGGAGTAGCTTAAATTGCAGACCAGTATTTCTTCACATATAATCCAGCTATTGTGAAGTAGGCAAAAATACAAAATGTTTCACTCTTGTTTTAATATAAGGGGAAATGCACAAAAAATTAACCAAAATATGAAAATATAAAAATACAAAATATGAAAATATGCAAAATAATGCTTCACATGTGAGTGAATAATGCAGTCTATTTGTTCTTGCAGCTATTTTAGGAGTTGTGGATCCAGAGCCTCTCTAAATGCCTTGGACTGTATAGGTAAGCAATCTGATTTTAAAATTAGTTTTATAATTATATTGGACAAGATTTACAATTCATAATGAACAAGAACAGGTCTTCTTTACAGTTGTCTAAGCGCTTTCTCTCTCTAGCTGGAACTGGAATTTAAGAACAGATTTTATGGTCGTGTTCAGCAATGTCTTCTTTTGACTTTGAACAGTGCCAAGAAACCATAAGAAAGACAAAAGCAAAAGAATTAGCCAGACTTTCCAAAATCCAGGTCTAAACAAAAGGACAGAAATAAAAACTGCAAAGTGAATAAAGAATCTTATTTACCTCATTAATGCTGTATTTTTTTCAGTAGACAAAATCAGAAATTATTTAAATAGGTTTGATCTAAATTTAAGCAGAGTCTCAGAATTTCTAAAAACCAAAACAAAACTAAAGAAAAACAAACCCAAGGTAAAACAGACACAAAAGTTTCCTTGGAAAATTAAAATAAATGCAGGCATTTGTTATTTTCAGGAAAAGGAGCAGGTGCAGGCTGCCTGGTATGGTGCTTCTATAACAGGCTTAGCTGGAATCCTTTGGAGCAAGAAACTTCCCTGCATAATGGGAATAACCCAAAAACCAGACAGCCCTGCCTTTGAATCATTTCCCTGCCTCATACTTCAGAAACCAATGACAACTTGAAATCCTGGGATACCTGGAATGACCTTTGAAAATTCATTCCCTACAAGTCAAACAGATGGTCACAGAAACACTTTGCTACTTTGGAAAACATTAGTTTAAATCATTGCTTCAATAAAACATTGCCTTTATTGCAAATCCTCGTTTGCCTATGAATACACAACATTCCAGACCAGCTCTGGCTGTAACAGAAACTGCTCTGTTCTCTCCTGTGTTTTCTAATTCCAAAATGATATGAAGAAAAGAGAAAAAAATACCTAAAGCACAGTGAAAGCTATTTAATGGTTTGCTAGGAGAACAGATATCTGTCATCAGAAGAGCAAACACCAGCTGAGCTGGTTTAAAAATTAGGTTGCTGTGCTGCTTGGCACAAGTCTCACCCTAACATACAAAAAGTCTGCCATGAAATTGGCATTTCTGGATTATTTCTATAGCACCTACAGGCATATTCATGCATGACACTTTCTTAGGGTGAAGCCTTAGCAAATATGTCCTTTGCCCAATTTAGAACTAAAGATCTGCAGAAAAGCTCTGCACAGAATTGAAATTTCCAGCATGCTGCTTCACCCCCAGGCCTGTGCCTTGCTTCTCTCCCTTCTCAAACTCTCTCTAGCATCTGACATGCAAAAGGTGAAGGGAAGCCCTATTAATCAAGCACAAAGTACATTAAAGCACCTAAATAACTTGTTTATACAAATGATCTGCTCCAGTGTAAGTGATGAGGTCAAGAGTCCCATTTGTTGTGCGGTGCCATTTTATTGATGTGGCAGGAGGCATCAGCAACTGCAGTTTTGTCACGCTCTGCTTTCCACCCCTGCCAAGGATCATCACTCCTGGGCTGTCAGAGGCATTGAATCTCCCAGTGCATGCTGCATGTTTGATGGAGCACTGCCTCGGCCATTCATCATGCAGGGAGTTAAATTTCCTCTGCCAATATGGAAATTCTGCAAGGGCAAGAATGTGTTATCAATTTTTATTGAGGGAATGACAGCATGAAAGTGGGTCAGCGTGAGGTTGCCTTAAAGCAGTTTCTTCAAAATTAAAATTATACTGACTAGCTAAATTTCATAATGTGATTTAACTTCAAACTGTTTTCCATGTCCTGTTACATACCAAGTCTCAAGGAATGACCTTTTTTTTTTTTTTTTTTTCTCAAGTGCATCCCTTTCTGAAAATATAATATCACTTCAGGCAGAAAAAAAGAGGATTTTAAACATTATCCCATGACAAGGTCATTGGCTATGGCAATAAAAAGAGATTTTCCAGGGTCTTGCAGGTTTTGGAAAACATTTTAGAAAAAAACAAATTTACTGACAGGGACATTTAGAAATCCCCCCAGACTATCAATAGTCATTCAGGTTGTCAAACAGGTGCAGAGACTAAAACAAAGCAATATGAAATATGTCAGGCATTGCAACTTAACTTTCCTGTATTCACAAAGTGCAAGAATAAAAAAAAGTTATGAAAACTCAAATCAGCTTCAATAACATCAAAATTAAACTTACAGAATTATGGATGATCAGTATTAACATAAAAAGATTTCTGAGGGAAGAGACCCCTTTGATCTACCAGACAAAAGTATAATGAGACACTATGGCTGGAAGCTGGAGGGAGACATATTCAGAACAGAAATAAGGGAAACATATTATGGATGAATAAAATTAACCATTGGAACATTATACTTGGGTGGACAGTGAATATTTCATCCCCTGACATTCTAAAATTAGTAATTTTCTAAAAGCAATGCATTCCCACATTTAGAAATTGTTGTGAGCTTGATACAGGAACTGCCCTGGTAAGGAGGAAAATAAATAGGCAGGTGTGGAATATCTGTTAGATATCTGTTCATAAATGTAATATCCTGTTACTAATCAAATTCTTTTTTTTTCCCCCCTGTACATTTTCCTCATTATAGTCATGAGAACAACTACCATGACTTTGGTTTTGGGTTTTTTCCATCACTCCTTACTTACAGCAAGAGAAGAATTGTTAACTCTGTTGAAGATATTTCATCATCAAAGAAGGAGGTGTGGTAAGGGATACAGGGTTTTTGTGGGGTTACTGTTCCATGACAACAAAAACAGCAACTGACTTTTAGTACTGGGGATGGTGATACAAAAACCTTAGAAAATGTAATTTTTGTTTGCAAGACAGAGTAACTGTTTTGTAGGATGGGCTTGGGACGTAGAGATATGGTAAACAACATCTGCAGTAGTTAAAATTAAGGAATGTGGATATCATTCTTGCAGAATCACTTCAAAAAGTTGGATTTCTTCCTCAAAGAATGATTTACTGGTGAAATTCTCTTCCACTGAAGACCCTCTGCCTCTCTTCCTGTTGAGCATTTGAATAATCTCAGCATGCAAGATTTTAATTTGCAGCCTGTGAAGTTACACATGGAAGAAAATTCATGTGCAACAAATAAAATATTTATTTTAATGTTTATTCCCTCTAACATTCTCTCTAATTTTTCACTGAAATACTAGCACTAAAGAAATTCCCCAAAAAGAAAAAGACAATATAACTCTACCTGTAGTTGATTTCCCCACGTGCAAGGCTGTGTATATTTACATGAAACACATTGAAATTGGCTGCATTCAGGTTGAGTGCCACAAAAGGCAAACAATCCTTGATTTACTTATATATCTGATCAGAAATTCACGTGTCACAGAGAAGAAGAGGGTTTTATTATTCCCTAAACATGACAGGAAACAAATGAGAACCAAATGTGGAACTGCTTATTCTGGGGAGGATTTTTTATTTCACTTTTTTTCTTCCTTGCCCTTGTAAACTGTTCTTGAGCCAAAAGCAGCACTTCAGAGGGTCACAGGCTTGAACTGCTCTCTTTACATATTTCAGTTAATTTTTGTTTGAGTGGGAAAAAACTGAATCTGCTGATCCCAGGGTTGAGCAGGCTTAGATTGATGCCTCTATTCTTTGTGCCAGCCAGTGACCTTAATTCACATATTCCATCTATTTTAATATATGGTATTATTTACTGCACTGACTCAGTGTAGTACTTTTTAAATATTTATGAGAGCAGCCTTTACACACATAGCACTGATGTTTATCCTTTGCTGGTGCCAGGGAATGAGAAGTGCATGGCTTGAACAATGAGTTTGGATTATGCAGAATTTATTGCTTCTCTATTTTATCTCTTTCATGCCACAGACAGAAGCTTTCATCTGTTATAAAGTACAATGTGTTTTCTCCACATGACAGTATTACTACCTTACCAAATCTTTTCTTTTTCCTAACCCACCCTGTCATTCTTGGCTTTGAATCTCCCTTTAAGCACCCACACATCTCTTTTTTTGTTAATAGAACACAAATATTTTACTATTTTCTTGATGTCCCATGTTCTACTAATATTTTAAGTGTGTCACGCTCTATTTAAGTGTCAGAATGAAGACATCTAGTGTAATCTCTTTTTCCTGTAAGTGCTTCTGACTTCTTTTTTGTCTGTATAATTCTGTATTGCAAGGAGCCTTTTGCAAACTAATGTTCTTAAGAACACTGGAATTGAAAACAGCTCATCTATGGCATTACAGAGAAATGAAACTGGCAGTGGGTGAATGGCTGGGCAAGGGAGATATTAGAAAGAAAAAAGAAGTAATCTAACCACAGTGAAGCAGTCAAAAGCTTATAGCTGAAATGAGGATAATGAATTTAAAATGAGAAATATGTATTTCTTCTGAGTGAGGTGGATTCTGGTTGGAGCTTCCAGACTGACAATTCTGAAGGATTTGTCTGGGAAAAAGATTCTGAGACTGGAAAAGTGCAAGTTTTTCCTCATCACTGGGCATTTGATCTGCAAAAGGGAGGTTTTCTGCCTGCAGTCAGTTTGTCTCTTGGGGATTTGGACCTATCAGTCATTGATCAGAAATGATCAATTAATTTTATATAAAATCACCTTCAAGTTATGATTGGTGGTTATTTACATCCTTGTTCACATCTGCTGTCTCTGAGGTGATGATAAAACTTTGTTGACCTGCAAAGAAACAGAAACAAAGCGAATAGCAACAGCAATAATAATAATAACAAAAATAATATATCACTTTATTTAGGAGGAACTTTGGGAAACAGCATCTCAGGGTGATATAAATAAATGTGGGTTATATTTGGAAAATAAAATTTTAACTTTACCTGCTAAGTTTGTTTGCCAAATTGATGTTGGGCATTTCAACAGAATCTATTGATGATAACACCTCAAGTTTTAACATTTCACCATAAAAATGTAAAAATGCCCGATATACTAAAATAACTGTCTAAGAATGGAAAGCAGGGGCATGATGAAGCAGTGGCAATAATCACTGAAACTGTGGATAATTATTTCATTACATTTGCAAGACTATGAGTGCTGCTGTTGCTCACCAGTCTTGTGACCATTTTCCAGATTCAACTGGCCCTTCCAAATCCCTTCCCATTGGGAACGCCAATAATTTTTTACATGAGGCCTAAAAAGCCCCAATACTTTTCCTTGACCTGCTGGATCACATCCCTGCACACCTGATTATTCTATTGGCAAAAGCATAAAAGAGACAAGCTGGAGAAACATATTTAAAACTAAAACCTTGAATTAGAAAAAAAATAATAATTTTTCCATGAGAAAGGGCATAGCCCTGCAATTTGTAAAAAGCCATTAAGGAAAGTATAAGCTATTGTTCATTTTTATTTGTTCTGTTTTATTCCTTCTTTCTGTTTTGGTAGGAAAGGAATCAATTTAAATCTCAAATTCATTTTACATTTACATAAAATCATTTACAGGCTTGATATTTAACCCTAGAACTAAATATATCTTGCAGTTAGGAACTACCAGAATATTATTTCAGTATGTAAATAGGTACTGGATGAATTATTAACTAGTTTATGAGAAAAATAGGAAAAAGCAATGCATTGATACTAAAAGGCCTACACAGCAGAAATTTTTGATACTTCCAAATCTTGTAAAACTTCCATCACCTTGCAGATAATTTTTTAAAATTTAGGATAATAGCTATTCATTCTGCAAGTAGAATCATTTGCTGCAGCTAAAAGAACAAGGATATCTAGAAAAAAATATAATTTCCGGGATTACAAATACAACAAACTCAAGGTTCCCCTTTCTGACTTATTCACCTTTTGGTTTATTTAACTTGGTGAATCCACAAATTTAATCATAAAGCTTTCTTCTGGTCTGCAATATTTGATGTGTCTTTGATTCTTTTTTTGTCTTGTTTGTTTGTTGACTTCCTATAATTAGACACATTGTGAAAAAAATCACCAAAATTCCTCACAATTTCACACTGGCTACTCCAGCTGTACCTGTCTTTACAAACACAAACACAAGTTCAAAAGTGTATTTGTCCAACATCCTGTG
>JANRGV010000084.1:66413027-66429779 GCA_024734035.1 Alethe castanea
CTCCTGGAGCTCTGGCAGCCTCGGGGCTGTGCCCATTCCCTGGGGAGCCTGGGCAGTGCCAGCACCCTCTGGGGAAAGAAGTTTTTCCTAATTTCCAACCTCAACCTCTCCTGACACAACTTTAGGCCATTCCCTCAGGTCCTGTCACTGGAAAGAAAATGAGAAAAAGGTATTAACACACTACTACTTCATAGGTGCATTTCTCTTTCCTCAAATTTTCATAGACATATTTTAGTGCCAGAAATATTGCTATTATGCCTCACTCCTCCTATAGAAATGATGGGAAGAAAAGCAAATGTTCCATCTCCATATTATGCAGAAATTAATTGAGTGTAAGAAAGTTCTATTGAATCCAGCTAAAAATACCATGCTTTCAGTTGTCATCCCCAAGTCATATGCTTTTTAGGTTCTCATGCAAGTGCAGGAGATTAGTACACACCCCATTTAATCTGATCATGATTGCCTGCCATTTTAATTAACCTTTATTGGCATGCCTATATTGCCAAGAAAATATACTTTGAGAAGCCCCATTAATAACACTATTATTTGGTAAGTTGGGGGGTTTTTTTTCAGTTTCACCCATCAAATTCTTTAGACAGATAATAAATCTGTGCAGCCTAGGTTTACTGGTAGGCTGTTTGTTTTGCTATGTTTTTTTAACAACACATTTTCTGAGAAAAGGATACTTAAGAAAATAATTTCATCCTTACCTTACAGGGAGAAAAACTGAGGCAGAGTTTATATGTTTTGCCCCTCACTGTACAGCAGATCTAAATGCTGGGTTCATGCTGGGTGATAAAGCAGATAACCCAGATAATTCAAATGGTTATTTAAATTTCAATTTTTATATTTATGACTATTTAAAAAATTATTTTATTTCATTTTTTAGAATTTTTATTTAAATATTCATACCCTCCAACTTCACATCCTTCCTTGCCTCCCGCTGATCTCATTGTGTGTCATACAGGTTGAGGGCAAGGAGATGCTCCAGTTCCCTTTTATTCTCACTCAGGAACATGAGAGTGAAGCCATTGCAGCACCACTGCAATGGAACACTTATTTCCTTGAGCAACATCTCTGGTGGTCACCGCTGGCCTGAGGACTTGAGACCAGGGAAAAAGTTACAGCTGATCAGTTAATTCTCTCTTCTGTCCTAAGGAGACTTCTGTCCCAAGCCTGCCCACATTTCCTAATCCACAAAAGCTCCTGAAGGCAGTGTTTGGATGTATTTTCCAAAATCTTCCAGAAATCACGTTTTCTTATTTTCTGCTATTTTTCTTCTTTGGCATTACACTCTGACTCCATATGTTGCTTCCTTCTACTATAAAGTTAATAAAGAAATCTCAGCAGAACATCCCCCACTTTTAATTGGATCCCTTCCACCTTCCTTGGGAAGACAGAGCACTAAAGATGATATGTGGCTAATTAGTTGTTCTCAAAGGAGTTTGAATGAACCATCTTTACTATCACCTTGCTCTGCAAAAGCAGAGACAACCCAGCAAGAGCAGCATTTACCACTCTGCACCCACCATGGATTGCACACTTTAAAGGATTATCCTGGTTTCACTTTTTTTTTTATTTTTAATTTTTTATAGACCTAGTAGAACACGTGTTGAATTGAGATTTTCCATTTGCTGCCATTTGAATAATAAACACTGCCCTCCATACAAGTGAAAATCACAGCTCTGGCCTTATGGCTACTCCTGAAACAGCCTTGTGAATGAGAAATCACAGCACATCATAAATCCTATCCAATATTGAAACTCATGCAGAGATAACAAGGTGAGAATGAGTCCTGCTTGTTCTCAGTTATGCTATCACATTTATGGCTGCTTAGCCCTTGAAAAAAAAAAAAGTAAAACATTTTGCATTTCAACCATGATCTGCAAGCAGAAAAAGAAGACATAATTTAAGAGAGAAATACCACAGAGGTAACTTTAGATTTTCAGAGATTTTTAAGTAACGTTGCTTATGAGCTGCTGTATTTTTATTTAGCATGAATCAAGAGATGAGGCAAAATAGTAAAATTTCAAATGGCAGTGAGAACAAAGCTTTCCCTAATTACAAATGTAGGGAAAATTGGAAATGATTTGGTGGGAACTGAAGAGAAGAAGGAAGCAGTGAGAGTTAACTTTGGACATATAATGTTCTAAATTTGGAAATTTAGAGTCCTTAGAACATTTATTGTTCTAAATGTCTTTTGTCAGAATTATTTCTACTTCATTGCCAGTGCTATGAGATAAATCCAGTAAATACTAATGGAAAGGTATGATTAGTTTCAAAAGAAGTTTGAATACCAGCAAAGTCCACTGACAAAGCACCGAATAACCCTAAATGTTTTTCCCATACAAACCAGGAGTTTTGTGCCATGTAAGAGGAAAAACAGTGTTAACCTACTGATAAACAATAGGTTTGCTAGTATAAGATAAGCAATACTCCTCTCTAAAATAGCTTTTTTTTTTTTTTTTTTTTCCCTCTGCTCATTGTCAAACTTATGGCTCAAACCCTTCTCAGTTATCCTCTGCCTGGACACCACCTAATGAAGCTGCATGTGTTTCATTTCACATGCTTATATTTGCTGCAATTCAATGTATAAGAAAAGAAACCACCTGTGTTGAATCATTATCCTTCAGGAGCTAATTCATGGCAGTATCATTATGCTTCTTTTGTCCAATAATTCTGGGGTTTTCCAAGTCCAGGTTGCCCCTGTCAAAGGGGAATTTCAGGAAAATGCAATTTTCTTCACTCAATATGCTGTGGCTCTGGTGATAAAGAAGTTGCCATCTGATAGTAAAGACTCATTCTGTCTCCTCCCCTAGAAGCTGTTACCATATGATCATAAATTACCACTGGACAAGGGCCTGTGAGATGGTTTGTGTATGTGGGTATTTCATTAATTCTGTACTATCAAATAAAATCTATTGTGTTCTTTCACAGCGGCTTCTGTGGAGTTTGTGGCATCATATTTCTGATTTTACAGACAGAGAAAATGGTTTACAGGCAGCAAATTATTTATGCAAGGTCAAATAATGTATAAAAAGTTAAAACAGGGGCAAAATCCAGAATGTGCCATATCTGGGTTTTGACCACCAGAATGTGTATTTGGTGTTTGTGTATTAGATGGGAAGATTATTAAGGCCAAAGAAGAAGACAAAAGCTCACAAATTGGTGCACACATCCAACCATCTTCTTTGAAAATATGATTTTGCAACCTTGCAGTGGTAGAAGACTCCCAGATCCGTATAGGATGCAGGATGCAAAGGTCTTTAGCAGAGCACTGAATGAAACTGAGATAATTACCCACATGCAGTAGTGGGTAAATACCTTGTTGCTGAACTCCTTTTTGCATCCTTAATTCCAAGAAAGAAAATGTTTTTCATTGGGCAAGGCCAGAAGGACCCTTTTGGGGTAGCAAGGACAATAGAAGTGCTTCCTGGACAGACCATCACTCTATAGGATAGATGTTCACTTGCTCAATTCCCTCTCCTTTCTCCTGACATTAGTAGTTTCATTTTCTGCCAAATACAGATTAAATTTTATGTGTCCAAGGAGTGATAGATGATGACTTCAAGACAAAAAACAGATTCAGAAAAGCTTGCATAGTGTCCTACCCCATGGATAGTTATTGGCCCCACACCAGCAGCCTCACATACAGCAGCCTGAAGAACTTCTCTTCATCTATTCTAGAGATGACTTTAACAAAGATTTACTGAAGGATTGTTTTACTGCTGTGCATGCATATCTCTAATTTATTGTTTAAGTAGATAAATAGAGAATAGGTCTGAATTACACATTTTTTCAGTAACAATAAGTGGAGGAAAAGGTTAACTCAGTCTACAGGGAATCATTTCCCTTCTATTAAACAAACACACAAAACAGCTTTGTTTAATCAAGCTTCAGTAATAGTATACAAAATGGGAATCAGAATATTCAGGAATTGAAGTAATTCTTTTTCCTTATTCCTCCTGATACCTCTCATTTTTTTACCTGCAGTAACAGGTCTCCATAAAAGTAAGGAAAGAAACTTCCATAGGAGACCTTTTTTAACAGCAGTCAGGTCCAGAAATGTCATACACAATGGGATAACTGCTGATATAAAAGGAAATCCTACTAAAGGTCTTTTCTAAGAGAAAAAAACCCAAAGATGTCCATATATACTCACACAAATATATATATGTATACATACACACACACACACACATTTTTTGGGTGTGTAGAACACCAAACAGTCAGGAGTAATTCAAGCAGAGATTAGATGAGATCTCAGCAGCTGAGCAGGACCAGCTCCCATGAATAATTTGACTGGGCTCAAAATTAAAGTTGTGTAGCCTTGGGCAAGGCATCATCACAGTTTTCATGGAAATGACCGCTGGAAACATGTTGTTATATTGATTTTCACAGCAGATGCCTGCAGAAGCATTAGGATGGGACAAAAATATTCCATAGTTCTATTTTGTGTGTAATACTTGAAAGAAGATACCAGCACATGGATGCTGAGGTTCCATCCCCATCAGTGCTCCTCTGTGTCCTTCCACAGGTGTGTGCTGAGCAGAAACTCAGCCACTGCCACGTTCTGAGTCCCTGCCCAGGCTGGGGTGGGAGCCTGGAGCTGGCTCCACTCTAAAATTCTGCATGATAACTGTGATAATTCCACAGTGCAGCGTTCAGTTTAGGATTATTGAAAGAGCTGATTTCAGTTAAAATACCAACAGAGAAGGGCAGGAGTGGCACAGAAAGAAATTAGTATTTTTCATATTTCCCAGGCATACTAATGAATTATTTTAATTAAATCCAGATAAACTCCCAAACACAAGTGTTGTGCTTCAAAATCTTTTATTTCAGAAGTGGTGACATGAATCCCTTTGATTTTCTCATCTCCTCCCCTTCCCCTGCTACCAAGCTGGAACAATTACATTAATTCACTGTGAGTTTGTGATTAGTTTTGCTGAAACCCCATGACTATTTTACCAGAAAAGCTTTTCAGCTATTCATCACATTCTACTGCAGAGCTGTGGGGTGGTAAACCACACCACAATGGTGCAAAATTTATTAGAAATGCTGGATCAGCAAGACAAGAACCAACAGAATAGATCAGCATATTGGCTGAGTATGTCTGAATTGGCAAAGCAGTTTCTGTTCATTGAAACACTGCAAATATTTAAATATTCTCCTGCAGCCACCACTTGGCCATGGCTGATCTGGAAGACTTGGGGCATCAAATAAAACTTATCACAGGTGGGTTCAGGGTCACAAGTTCAGATAGGTGTCATATTGTCTACGTGTCATCACAACGTGAAGTGTTTCTTTATGAGGAACTAGTTGGTATTCTTGACATAGTATAGAATTCTGTAGCTTTTTCTTAGCATCAATTCATGCCCATTTCTCAAAAACCTTCAGTTATAGCAAAGTCCCCTTGGTTACCATACCAAGACACAAAGTCTGGAACAAAACCATCCCTCCCCTTAGCCTGCCATATCCAGGAGCTCATAAAATGTTTTCTGTGATCTCCACTCTTCCAGCTTCCAAAAATGGGTGATTAGAAGATAAAGGCTTCCAGAATACAAAGTAGGGAGGCACATGACAGTATCATTCATAATTTCTACTCCCTCACCAAAAAAATTATATTCCCAGCTATATCATCAATTAAAATAGCACAAATACAGATTCTTATCCACAAACATTAAGACCTTTATCAGATGTCAGAGACTTCTACAGATAGCTAAAGAACTCTGTCAGATCAGGGCAAGCAGGATAAGCCATTCAGTTTGGCCAAGAATGTGGAATTCTGGATTAGTTACAAAGACTGCTGTTGCTGGAAAGCAGATGCCAAAACCATGGATTCTTTTATGGTAAACTCCTTCCAGCAGGAAATTGTTTCCTACCCAACCCTAAGAAGATTTTGAGATTTCTTTCTCATATATAAAATTGACCCTAATACAGCAAGTCTTCCTTGCCTTCGCCTGCAGAACATGAAGGTATAGCAATAAAAAAAACCAGTAAGTTCATATGGAATCAGATTTTCTCAAGGGTCAAGTGCTTCTCTCAATCCCCCAAAAGGAGTGCAAGTTCAGAAAAGATTATAGGAATGCAAAAACTTCCAATTTTTTTTTCCCTCAAAGATCCTAGAGGATTTATATCAGAAGAATTGCCTGTGTGGATTTCTTCCCGATCCTTTGTTGTGTTTGGAGCTGAAGAGGTTGATTCCATTTCACCTGGCTCTGAAATAATTTAGCATTTAATCCTAGCTGCTTTCTAGTAGTGCTGGCTCTGAATCTGGCAGAGCACCAAGGTCTAGGGAAAGAATAAGGGAAAAAATGATGACCTGAAGGAGCTCTGGACAAAAAGCCACACAAAATGTTATTGTTATTTTTGTTAATATTTGTGGCTATCACAATGCCCTGAAATCCTAGGGCTGCACCATGATCCCAGCACACTAAATACTAGCTTCTACAATAAAAAAGTAAAATATTAATAACTTCTCTTTAGGGAGAAAAGATGCTGATTTATTCCTCAGGGGGCATTTTCTTTCTGTTAGTAAAATAGACTGATAAACCACCAGCATCTCAATTTGGGATGGATGGACTGCTGAACCTTGTTTCCATTGTCAGAAACTCTGGGGAATCCATTTCCATGTCAATGCAACAACACCTCAAGTCCCAGCTGGTTTCTCTGTGTTCCTGCCATCTGGGACATTTCAGCTTCACCACTCAGGAAACCGAAATATAGAAAGGAATTACTTGTCCAGGATTACAGGGCAGGTTGTGGCAGAAAGAGGAATAGAAATTGTAGGTGGCAAGGCACAACATCTTGTCTAAGGAACAGAGCAAAGTATCTTTTCAATCTCCAGCTTTCCCTAATGCATCTGTTACAGATCAAATTCAAGGTAAAATGTGCTTTTAATTCAAGTTCTTTGTTTGCTTTTTCTGAATTTAGAAGAAAAGACAACTTTGTTAGATGTCACTGTTAGTTATAGAAAACAATTTGAATTTCTTTTATTCAAAAGATAAAGGGAACTCAAAATAGTTCTATCTGTTTTACTGTAATTTCACTTCCTTAGTGCAGAAAAGCAGTTTATCATGTTGATGGGGAAGGAATTAATAAACCTATTTGTTTTACTTGGAATAAAAAATACATCACTTGGAAATTAAACTGAAAGAAAAGTTCTGAATTCTTAAAATGGTGCAAAAGCCTGATATATAATTGGGAAATAATTAATTGTTTCTAGATTTCAATAATGGCATTCCCACTTTTCCATGCTAATGAATACTGAAGGAAGAGCATGTCATCAGTGTAATCAAAGCTGGCTTGTTTTGTGAGTGATTGACAGAGACAGAAGCAGAACCTGGGTTTTTGAATCATCTCACACTAATACTTCAGTGAGACACTGAATTGCACTGCACTAACAAAGCTAATGCTCCCCCAGAAATGATACAAATGCAGATATACAACACATCTCTCATCTCATTACATCAATATGAGCTCAATACATCAGCACAAAAGCAAAAGTGGACTGCCACAAATTAACACAGTGGGGCAGGAAGCACAAATGGCCTGACGAGTTTGTGCCACCTGAGTGGTGTTTAACACTGCATTGGTAGGGGATGATGGACTGAGCAGGGGTGTAGGAGCTCAGGGGCTCATTAGAGCCCTCATTAGCTGTGCTCTGGAGGCCCTGAGGAGGGGGATCAATACCACCTCAGCAGCAGGATGAGGCACTGAGCCTCCCTCTGCAAACCCTCCCTCGTGGCAATCGAGGTTCCTCCAGCAGCTGGTGCCTATTGAAGTAGAAGGGGCTAAAATCACAGTAAAGATTTATAGGGTGAGATCCACAGCGAGGTTTTTGTTCTGGTTTTGCCCAGAATGAAGGTTAGTGAGCCCTGAGTAATGATTAAAGCAAACTGAGCAGGTTGTATCATGAGGACAGTTCATTTTCCCTTATTAAATGTTAAGAATAAGGTGCAAAAAGGACCAGAAGATTCAAGGAACAAAGCTGGTCAATCAGTTGGTGCAGTCTTGCCTGGGCAGGTCTAAATGAGAGCCATTAGCAGGAAAAGATGAAGATATCTTCAAAAATCTCCTATAGACTGGAAAAGGAGACTTGTGGCAGAAGTTAATGCCATCTCTGTCACTCTGATTGTGCTGCCTTGAAGTATAGAGAGTTTGTCACTGGAATTTGCCTTTGCACAGGAGATTTCCATGTTGCAGTTCACAGTCCTTAAGTCCATAAGCTGTCAGTTCAGTTTATACATCAATTATCCATCTAACTATGTACAAAATGTTGTGAAATCCTGTAAATCCATCCTGCATTACCCACTGAGCTGTGCAGGCACATTACAGTGTGATCTTTTTTGTCTTTTCCTTGACAAGTACAGACAAACACTATAGAAAACAGGAAATGCTAAAAAAAGTACAGAATTTTCAGCTATTCTCCCATTTACTTTCAGTGGGAATAAACCACCTAACGTCATATCTGAAGACACAGAAATTCACATTTATATAAAGCCTATATATATATAATTTTAAAGCCTAAATATATATAATTTTATACCCTAAGATACCTGGCTTACTTTGAGGATATGTCCTTCGTGCTTTTTTGCAAGATCAAGGTCTGTAAGAATGCCAAAAGATCAGTTGAAAACTCATATGCCTTGCTAAAACTAAATATTTTACTGCATTATATTGCACTGTACTAATTCATCATGAACTGCCAAAATCAACAGTTTCAGATTGCAGAAACAATTTTTTCATTCTCTAATTTTTAAAACTGAAGAACAGCTAGATGTATAACTGGAAGCTGGAAGAAAAAAATATTGAAGGCAAATTTTGTATTAGTTCTGTGTGAGATGGGACTGTGCTGGCAAAAAATAAGAAAAGATGTGATGTTGTAACACAACAAGAAATTTCTCATTTTGCATACTTTTGGTAACACTTCTAATATCTGATAAGAAAATATTTGTTAGAAATCTTAGCATCCTGTCAGAATATTAATCATTGTGAACTCAAGAGTGTGACTACTTTTGACTGAATGATTTTTATGCTACAGAGAACTGTAAAAAAGGAGATGCACTCCTGTTACTCAGACATAGATGCTGAGGACTCATCTTTTCACAGAGGCTTTGCAAGAGGGGCAATAGAATTTTTCCTAGTGTGCTGAGGGGAATCAATCAAGGAGATTTACTTAATAGCCTCATGAAATGCACAATTTAGTATTAATTTTCCTGATGGGAGAGGATGGATGGTTGTTCAAATAACACTGTTACATTTGCAAGAAGTGATTTGTCTTTCTGCAGCTGAAAAGATTATTTGGTTGTAACACATGGATTTTCTTAGGATACTCTATAAAAGCATAAAATAAAATTTAAAAAAAAAGCCAGTTAAGAGAAAAATCTGATAAAGCTGGGTTTAAATTTCTGATCAAGGGTCTAATAAGAATTTTGAAGGTTAGATAAATTTAAATATTATGAATTTCTGATTAACTGCTTGATTAAAATCAACTCTTCATTGTCTCTGAGAAGTTGAAATCTGAGTTTTTAACCCAATAGAGCCATTTCTCTACCATCACATATTATTGTCTCAGTTTTTATTAGTAAAAAGTACTATAATTTTTTTTTAAAATTATCTAAGAAAATGTTTATTTAAAGCTTAATAGTCTACTTAAATAAGAGTTTAATATATTTTTATTTTTTCTTTATATTTTTATATATATTATTATATATGATATCAATTTATCTTAAAAAGACCAAAACCAAAGGGAACCATATAACCATTATGTGTCATTTAAATTATCATTATAATAATCTGTTGCCACCACAGTCCCAGCTGCAACTCAGTAAAAAGTGACATTGTACCTCTCAAATATGGAAAAAAGTTTCAAATTGAACTTTCTTTTTTTTTAGAAAAGAATAAAACTCTGAAAGATCAAGATTCTATTTTCTTAATTTAGACACATCAAAATGTGTAAAGATTAAATGATGTGACAGAAACTGTGCAAGAAAAGTGATTGTGAATTTAAGTTTTAAAGAATTGTCTTAAATTTTCACTTTAATAGATATAATTTAACATGTCAAATTCAAGAAAGTATGTATGCATAATGCAAGCTCATTAAATCATGTACATGCTCAAGTTTGGTCCAGATATTGGTGAAATTTATTCTCAATTTTTAAATTAGGTTAGAGTTACTCAAGGATTTCTGTAAATCCCTTTGTTAATCTCACAGCTTCCTGGGGCAGGCAGATTCACAATTCAGGCTATTCAGGATTTCTTGAGTGTCTTGTTTGTATCTGTTGTGTTTTCATCCATTTCAGAATTCCTGCTGATTTTGGCTGCTTCATCCATGAGGAAGATTGAAACAAAGGTCTGCAACTTTGGGAGCCTTCACTGTGCAGAGGTTTCCATGAGATGTTACAGGCTCAGCTGGGATCTGTGGGTCACAGCTCCATTCTCTGATGTGTTCTCACACCCAGGAAGCTTTTTTGGGGTGTAATGCTGACTTTAGGAAACCTCACCTACCTCCAGCTCCTGCTCTAGGCCTCCTTCTGTCACCCTTTAGAAAGGGGTCAGGGAGCTGGGCTTTGTGTGAGAGAGGAGATCCATCCCTTTCCTCACCATAAAAATCTCCCCTTATGACTCACCTGGAGCCATTTTCGGTGAAAACAATTAAAATTTACCTCCAGCATCAAAGCAATGATGCAGCAACAAAGGTTTATGAAGACAAAGGTAAGAGATATGTGGGGAGGGGGCAGAAGAAAAATAAAAGAACTAAGTATGAATAATCTAATTAAACTCAGATCAAATCCCAAACCTCCCTCTTTCCCTCTTTATGTCTGTCTGACTTACTGTCAATATTTTCTTTATTTTTGTGGCCAGAAACCTGTTGCCCTGCCCATTCCATGTGCTCAGATTGCTGCATCAGGAAAGAGCCTTTCCTTGGCAAAGTGTTCTGGGTTTTATGTCCAATCCTTTTCTTAAATCTCCCTAGGGTTCCATTTAGATTAAAATCCTCCTTTCTCCCACCAAACACTATTGATCCTTAATTTATTTAGGAGGCAGTTTCAGCACTCCTTCTTCCAGATATTGACTGCCCTTACTGCCTTGGAAATTATAATAGCCCTTCAGAAAAATAGGTGCTATCTCTTGCACTTGAGTAGGCATTAGAAAAATATTAACAGCTCTCCCCCACTTGGGAAGACAAGGAGTAAATCTCCTTTGGGGAGTTTTTTTCTGTACACTGAACCTTGTATCTCATATTAATGTGCAAAGTCCTAATGATACATCTACAGAATTGATGCTTGTAGCTCATCAGTGGGTGTTGGTTGAGACAGAAGTGAAAGCAAAATTATAAAATAGGTCTTAGTAAAGTTGACAAACAATGTTCTTAAGGAAGATGAAATAATCGGGGTCTCTCAGTTACTTACATTGACACCTGTACAAAAGCTGTTACAATTGCAATGTTAGCATTTATTTGCCTGAGGTACCTGCTCAGACTCTGCCTCACAAGGCATAAGTCCATAATCCTAAATAAGAGCTCATGAGAGAACAGAAACATCTGCAGGTTTGCATGCTCTGTCAGAAATCTGAATTACATCCTACCGTGGTTGTGAAACACTCTCCTCATGTATCATCTGGTAGAATGCCAGTCACCCATTTCATAGCACTTCTAACCCCAGAAACACCTCTAAGAACCACCAGAAAACTTGAGCTGCATCACAGTTGACAGCAAGTGACTGTGGAGGTCTATTACCCTGGAAACATTTAAAGGGGAGAAATTGTGGGTTCTTCAACAGCTGTACAGAGGAAAAACTGCATTTCAAAAAAAGCAACAGCTTTGCAGAATGGTCTGTCTATATTTTATATGCTCTCTTTTTTCAAATCATTGACTGTGATCTCATTAATGAGTGTTTATGGACTACACACAATCTCCATTTTCCCTGGATTTATGGATGAAGAAATTATTGAGGGAAAGAAAAGCCAGGAGTGTCCCCATCCCATGGCACAGAGAAGGACTTGGGCATCTGAATACAATATATTGGCCATCTTTTCTGGATTCTTTGTATTTTTCCAGCTGGGAAAACAAACACCCTGACCTTTAAAAAAAATCCATAATGAAAATTTCCTCAGTGATTTCACTTTGCCTTAAATGAAAGGCAGCTTCTCTCCATGACAAACTCTGCTGGGTAATTACATTTGTTACAAAAAAATGTTTGTTCTCACCTATTGCTCCATGTATTTATTAAAATAAATCAGGCTTAATGGAGTCACATCTCAGAATGAATTCATCTCCTGGCAAAAGATTTCATTTCCAGTTTAGATTTTCACTAAACAAGGATGTGGACTTCAATGCATAAAAGCAGCATAGATGGAGTTTGACACCAAAAATGATTATTAAGGTAATAGGTATCATGCCTCACTTATTTTAATATATTTGTTAATAGCAACTACTGCAACCTTTGCATTATAATTTTGGAAAGTAATAAATGTGCTAATATTTGGCTTGCAAAAGTGAAGCATTTCTTATGAATTTTTACTGTTTCCTGATCAAGTACTTGGCAGAAACTGCCTTCCTTTAACCCACACATCCTCTGATTGCCCCAGACTGCCCTCTAGAAGGAAGAAAATGAATTATTTCTTACATGTGTGGTGCCTCCTTCTTCTCTACATACATCTGAAGGAATGTCTTACTCTCCAGCAGAAATAAAACTGGACATAAGCAAGAAAACATGGTTCTTTTTCTCCTCCATGTCTTTGAGTATTCATTACAGATACAGGCCAATGCCTAGAAGATCTTTTGCTACTCATTTCAGATCACCTATGTTGGATTCAACTGCCCAATTAAAACAAAAGTGCTGACCCATCTATCTCAATGACTGAGAAAGTGAGGGTTTATATTTATGTTTGAATTTGCTAAGGCAAATATGAAATCAGGAGGTAGAAATTTCACTCATCTGTGCAAGAAAGGTACAATAAGAAAAAACCTACCTGTCCTGAGGCTTCTCGTCCACCTAGACCAGCTTGGACTTGATCTTAAAGATCTTTTCTAGTCTTAATGATTCTATCTCCCCAATCAAGAACATATATTACACAAAAAGAAAAACAACAAAAAAGAAACCAAATCCCAATAAGCTGATATTTTGCCAACATGCAAATAAAGGTACCTGACCGCAGAAGACTTTAGTCATGTTCAGCACCACTTTGAGGTAGAGCAAAGTCAGGATTCAAATCCATGCAGAGAACATATAATTTAATCCCAGATTTTAAAGCTTAAACCTAAATGGGATTTCTCACTGGAATTAGATGCTTCTGTAACTTTGAGGGTTTTAATTTTAACTGTAAATTGGAAGATAAAGGTGATGTCCCATGTTACATTAATTCTGAGGATAACTACACTGAAGATTACAAATAAAATCATGTCTTACAACAGTGGATTCCAACTAAGAATTGTGACAAAACATATTTTTAAAATGCTCTCTTGCATTTCCAGCAGAAAGCAGACACTATTCTTCAGCCTCCAGGTAAGAGACTGAATTCCAAAATGAAGAGGCAATCTGCAGCCCCACGCTGAGCAGAGCCCTATCTGAACTGCAGCATGCAGCAGGGACTTAAGAAGAACACACAGTCCAGTCAATGATAAAATGTTTGTTGCTACCTCCCTGGAAGTTGCAGAAAATCAATATCCCCATCAGTACCAGGTCCACTGGCTCCAACAGGCTCAGCTTTGCAGCAGGCTTGGATTTCTTATATTTAGTCTGCAGCCTGAGCAGGGAGGGAAATAAATGTGTGCATGTGTCAGTGCCTTGTGTGTGTGCTTCTGAGGGAGAGGGATGTGCAGTGAGCTGGAAACCAATTAAATTGTAGTGCTAGATAGGTGATGTAAAGGGCTCTGTAAAAGCAGGATAGGGCCAGAAGCTGGAGTTTATAAAGGACCTGGTATTCAGTGAAGAATAATGGAACATTAAACATGTTCCAAACTAATTTACTTGTAGGGAAAATTGGAGTAAGAAAAGCAAAGCTTAAACAAAATGTCAAGTTCAGGCAACAAACCTGGAGTAAAAAATGAAAAAGTGTCAGATCTGAAGTTTAAAAATATGCCAAATAGTACAAAAGAGCAGTTAATAATGGAAGGCTTGAGGAATTCCAATACTGACTGCCAAACCTCACAGAAAATAACCCTAAAATGTTAAGTGGTTGTGATAAGGACTCTCACTGGGGAGATGAGAAGGAAAAGTATGAATCACACAACCAGCTTGCCAAACTTCTTGCATCTACCATCAGCACCCTCAAAGGATACTGTGATCCTCAAAATCCAGCGTGGCCTTAGGGCAGCTGCCAATGGAAATGTGGAGTGCTCAGCCTGGAACCCCAGCTGACCCCACCGTGCTGCTGCACCTTCACTTCACCCTTGTTCAGGGAGGGACCTGCAGCTCTGCTGCCTCCCAGCTGGTGATGTGGGAGGCAATAGAGACATCAGGAGAGAGTTCAGATGGAGTTCACCTGCCTGAGGTGACAGCTGGGGCAGTCCAGCCTGGGGGCTTGACTGCCAATGGATATCAATGGAAACATTAGTACAGTCACCTCCAGAGGCTGAATGAGGTTATTGGAAAACCAATTCTTCTTGCTTTTCATGATTTCTCTCCTTTGTGCACCTTCTGCTCTCTCAGTTTGCTGTAATTTCCACCTCCCCTTCCCCAGCTGTAGCCCAGTCTACCTTTGACACCAGGAGAGCTGCAGTACCATTCTCAGAGAGAAGCTTCACTTCTCAGACCACTAAACCCATCAGTCAGACCACCACTTAATTTTCTAAAGAATAAATAAAATAAGACCCTTGATATGGTCCCAGCCTTACAGGATGAGGAGAAGGGAGGGTGAAAGTTTTCCTCAGCAAGTTCAATCCTCACCCTGTAGAAAACAGGATGCCCAGTGGAAACATCTAAAAACAGCTTCCAGCCCTGATCTGTCCCTGGCAAGAAGCTGAATAAAAACTGAACCAACACAGTCTCCCTAAGCAAGGCTTGAGTATTTTTTAAAAAGACAAAAAACTAAAAATCCCCTTCACCGTATGTACAGCTACATCTCTCTGTTTGGGCAGGACATATAGAGCTCTGCACACAAGGGAATCTCTGGGAATTACTGAAGGTTTTTGCCAATAGAAAAATTATTTAGAAGCAAAGTCACATTTATGCACATGATAAAATCAGGGCAAGAAAAAGTTCTCTGTATAGGGAGTAAATGGAGCTATAAGCAAACCAGTTGGAAACTGTTGTTTTTATATAGCCAGACTAATTAGCACTGGTTTCAATTTTTGAATAAAAAATAATTAGGAAAAGATAAGTCAGCATCCCTAATTAGCTTCCTGCATTGAATAGCAAAGACAAGTGCAGTAGTTTGACATTGGTCAGTTTGAAATCCAGGAACAGAAAAAAAACTTCTTGCTATGAATATCCAATTTTACCTGCTGCAATCTTATTATTTCCTAAAGGATTGCACTGTCAAAGAAATTGAGTTAAGCACTGAATTAAACTCAAAGATATTGTCAAAATAGGGTGAAATTGTACATGATATTGAAGCATTACCCTCTCCAAATTTTTGTAAATATCAACAAATGTTCAAGGCTTTTTAGCAGCTTTCTCTTTCTCTCTTTCTTTTTCTCTTTCTCTTTCTCTTCTCTCTCTCTCTCTCTCTTTCTCTCTTTCTCTCTTTCTCCCTCTCTCTTTCTTTCTTTCTTTCTCTCTCTCTTTTTCTCTCTCTTTCTCTCTTTCTATTGTGTTACTGCTTCTGTTTTGACAAACCTGGTTTGAAACCAAAGCTTCATTCATTTTATTGGTTCTGTTCTAGTATTGATACCTGTTACCTGATGTGTGAGGGAAATCACTGCCACTGAAATCAGCCAGATAAAAACTCGAATCCCTCAAACAGAAAGAAATTAAAAAGAGAAATGGCCTGTAGTGTTCCAGCAGCAGTGAAATGAGGATGAGGTGTCCAAGTTTAAATTTGGAACACTTGCAATCAATAAAGGTGCTTCAGATTTGTGCCCGCATGAGAGCAGCATTGCTTTATGAGATGAGCACAGATTTAAAGATTTGCCATATTCATGGGTCCTGATGTGGTTTCACTGGAGGAGCTCCCACATAGTGCTGAACAGAGGCAATTAAAAGTGGAAATGGCAGGTTATAACTGCAAAACACCATCAGAAGTTTTTGTCTTTTTAGGATACCTTAGTAGTAGTTTTCCTGTTGGGATATCCATTTAGACATCCTCTATGGATTAAAGGCATAAACAATCCCATTTCACCCCCACAGGTTTGCAAGCTGAATACCTTTCAGCCTTAATGTGAAAATACAGGAAAAGAGAAAAAAAATTTCCTTCTAAGTATAACAGAAATCCAGTTGGTTGCTCACTATTCAGCAATAACTACCCCATTCTGCATCGCTCAGCAAGAGTGATGGGACTCAATAAGATTTCACCAAATTTATTATAATGGTAGAATTATTGGAATAAGTCTACCAGAACTCCTGAAGGGACTGCTGGAGTATAAATACTATTTCCATTAGGAAGTAGGTATGAGTCAAGCTCACCTGCCAGCCAAAAAGCTCTCACATCTGCCTGGGATTTAGCTATGCTTGGTGCCTCCTGTTTGATTTTCCTGGTAGTCAGGGTCATTTCTCTTTGCATGAAATACAGGCTTCTTTTTCTTTTCTTTTCTTTTCTTTTCTTTTCTTTTCTTTTCTTTTCTTTTCTTTTCTTTTCTTTTCTTTTCTT
>JANRGV010000084.1:66429954-66447974 GCA_024734035.1 Alethe castanea
CTCCTCTCCTCTCCTCTCCTCTCCTCTCCTCTCCTCTCCCCTCCTCATTTTTTCTTTTTTTTTCTCTTCTCTTTCTCTGAAATGAGTAGGTAGATTATTTTTTATTCATGGTAAGGAATAATGCAGTCATCTTTCTGTGGAAAGAAAAGCATAATTCTTGCAATTTGACTGATCATTACTTCAATGTAGTTTGTAAAGACTGCTGTAAGAGGCTGTCAAATTGCTATTCCTTCATCAGCTCCATTTTGCATAAAGAATAACAGGAAAATAATTCAGTGGGGCTTCTCTTTAGCTGTAAATGTTCTCAAACCAGTCTTCCCTTCCTCTCTCTTACATACAAATAACAAATTTAATAAAATACCACAAAGCACAATAGAGAAGAATGAGGGAGAGCTAATTTTGAAAATAACTTTCTTTTGAGAATTTTTCAATGCTAAGACAATCTAAAGATCCAATGCACAAAAGCTGTTTGAAATGTTGCCTGGATAGTTAACCCTGAGGTCTCAAGAATTCATCGACACCTGAAAATTTCTTCTGAGTACAAAACCAAACCAAAATCAAAACAAAACACAAAAGGAGAGCTGTTGCAGTCTGCTGTTGAAAAATCAATTGTTGCAGTCTGTTGAAATGAAAAATGACTGTTTGAGACAACTCTTAAATCTTCTCTACATCCCTGCACTCCAGGAGACTTCCCTAGCTTGCAGGAAAAACTGAGTTCTGTATTTCCAAATGTATCACTGCATCCAAAATATATCAGAAGAAATTCTGGTGAACTGTGACCATTTTCCCAGGCATCTCAGATCACGCCAACATTGTTTATACTCCAGCAGTCTGTCTGCTGTACTCATGGTTTGACAAGATCTAAGTTGTTGGATAAAGGACAGGAACCCATGAGAAATAATTTCTTTAATGACATCTCCTGATTAAGAACTTAATTTGAGATCTGTCTGTTACAAAGTCATTAATCCACCTAATGTTCTTTGTTCATTCTATGTATGGAAAGTTTCTTTTGTTCAAATGACAGCCAGTCATACATCAAATGCTCTGAGAAAGCCAAAGTTTCTCTATCACAAACAGACCTTTTTGGCTAGACCCGAAATTCTGTCAAATAAAACATCCTCTTGCTTTGAAAAAAACTTCTTTGAAGCTTTGCTGACATTAATCTTATGGGGTTTTTTCTTCTAGTTCTTTGCTGCTGGTGTCTGCCTCTATATTTTACTAGTTATGAGACTTTATCTAGAATAAATCAACTGATAGATGCAGTTTATTTCCCTATATAATTCATTTTAGCCCTTTTCAATACTGAAATTAGTAACCTTCCAAACTCAGGATTCGAGACTTGTTTGCTAACAAACATTCATGGTTCAGAGGGCCCTTTGGCCAGCTCCCTCAATGTTTATGATACATTACCTTGGTTTACTAATTTGTTAGGATTTGCAATTTTTCTTTCCATCCTTAAGATCAGGAAAGCTCAATCACCTTTGACAGCAGGGATTGGCAGCCTGCAGATGGCACAGGATGATGGACCTGCAGCCTGTTTCTCATTCTGGTACCTCTTTAGGGGGATATCAGTAGGTGCCCCCATTAGTGACCATCCACTCTCCCTACATGAGCAGTGCCAGCTCTTTTCCCACTTCACCTTCTCAAGCTTTTCCTGGACAGGTTCTACCCCTTCCCAAAGTGAGCAAAACCCTGCCCTTGCCATCAGCATTTTCAGTTCATTTCCATCTGACAGAAGCTGCTGTTGTCTTAATTTTCTTCACAAACAAGCAGTCCTCCCCTTCCTGGGAACTCAGAATTTGGGAAAGGTTTTAAAATGTCCTGTATCATAATTTTTTAATGCTAATGCCCGTTGTAGTTCCCCCTTCTTTTGGTTTCATTTTAACATTCCCACATTTTTTTTGTTGGTCACAAATTCTTTGCACAAAACAAACCTGACCAGGCAATAATCATGAGTTAGTTGCAGAGCTGCTATATTTTAAACTAGCAATTAAATTTTTGGAGAATATAAAATTTTCCCTTGCTACAGACTTCACTGTATTTCTGATGTTTTGGAATCTAAGTAGGTTTTGTCACTATGTAAAATTAAAACTCCTCAGCTAAAACTGCTCTGTGTAACACAATTTTTTATGTGGTTGAGGTCATTCTTTATTGAGAATAGGGAGTCCACAATAAATTCCTCCCCAGCAATTTCATTACATACAACTTTAATGAATTAGTATTTAGAGTCCTGTAACTCTCAGTGCTCTTGATTTATGAGCATTAATACTGACCCCAGCAACTTTCCTTGCATTCTGATTTTTAACAATCACCAGCTCCATCAGATTTCTTTTCTGAGTATGGTGCTGGCAACAATGCACACAGGCTTGCTCTTGACAGGCAATTTGGGTTTTTTTTTTTCATGCATAAAGGATTACCAGTTTAGATTTCATGCCTGAGAATTCAAACATGACTGGCCTGTTTTGGCCTTCTCTGCCTTGTTTGTTTACAGGTCTCTTGACTAGGGAGAGATTTAAATTACCACATTCATATAATCTACTCTCTCCAGGACCTAATATCTCTTGGTCAAAACTGTCCATCTGGTGCCATTTAAAGACTCTGGTTTTGGTATCTCCTGACTCCTTTCCTCTCTGTATTGCAGGATACTAGGCTTTCTGGGAAATTCATGGATAGCCTGGATATTTTTAACTTTCTTCTTTCTACCCAGATCAGTCAAGCTTTCCAGACGGTGAGGAGCAGTGCCAGATGCTGTGTCAGAGTCCAACACAGATGGAGCCAAAGGTAGCCTGTTTTCAGTCCCACAATCCTGCCAGTCCCTGAGTCATGCTGTTTGCCATCACTCCCAAAAGGGAATGAATAATCTTGATATCCTCCCAGCTCTACACCAAATGCCATCCTCTTCCCCCAGCATCCTCTCCTCTGAGGCAAGTGCCACTTGTGGATGCTCTGTTAGTGATATCTGCACTTCATTCTGCTTTGAGTTGGATGCTGCCCACGTCAGCCCTAAAGACCTCTGTGCCAAGAGCACTCCCCACATCCCTTCATTACCAGAGCTGTGCCTCCACAGGGGGAGCCAGGCTGTGACTCACTCCAGCACCTGCTGTCCCCATAAGGAATGGGAATGGGTGGCTGGGTGGATGGAGCCAAACAGGCAGAGGAGTCTCTCAGTCCCAGGGACAACTTCTGAACCTGCCACCTCCCATTCCTACCCTCTGCTGGCAGCTGAGCTGGGGACCTGACCCATCAATATGTTGCACTCACACTGAAATTTCAGGACAGAAGAAAAAGAAGGTTGTGAGGCTTCTGGGAGTCATGACTCCTTCTCTTCCAGCCTCTCCTGGGCACTGCTTAATGGGAAGGTAAATGAAATTACATTCCTTGTTCTCACACTTCCCCTTCTCTACTCTGTCAGTAGTGTGAACCAGCATACAGGACACAATTATAGCAAAATCTGCTGAAAAAAAAAATCCTATTATTAAATTCTTATATAATTATTGAAAGGATTTATGAAGAGGGTGGTGGATAAGAGTCACTTGAAGGATGAAGTATGGGGCTTTCTATAGGCATGAGAAAAGCCCACATCAGCTCTAACCCACACAGAGCATCAGTGTCAGAGCATTACTGACAGCCAAACAAAACCTCTTCCAGTTTAACAAACCAAAATAAAGACTGGATATGGGCAAGACTGGACATCAGCAAGACTAAAAAGTCATATAGAGTTATAGCAGTTAATGTTAAAAGTTCTGAGAAGTTACTGAGCACCATCCTTTAATTTCAATATAATTTTGGATATTAGAGATTAGCAGAAGACACAATGTAAAGAGCAGATCGTTACACTTGTGTCCAGTGTGAAATTCTTATATCTTTTTCTGGACTATCTAGTCCTCTGTTCTGCAGGACCCTGGTTCTGTACTGGACATTTCAGATTTGGACATATATTTCTTTGTTAACTTGATAGTAAATCTTCCCAGCTGTATGAGAAACAGTACTGAAAGACTTTAGAAGAGTATTTCTCCATAGCAGGAAATCCTTGAAAATGGAATTTCTCTGTAATTTCTTCCTAGAAAATGTCATGTTTTGGAGGACCAGGGCACAATGCAAAAAAAAGGTAAGGGTCAAATCATGGAGATTTTTTGTTTGTTTGTTTTTGTATATTTGGCTTTTGATTTGTTTGGCTTTTGGTTTTTTTGGTTTTGTTTTTCCAGGAAAACACACCTTGTACACTTGTAGTTCCATCTCCACTTCAAACTAGAACAATCACTTAAGAAGTTCTCTATCAGAACACAGCAAAGTAAGTGACAAGAAATGATCACATTTTCCATACCCTAATTCACGATGCTGTCTTGAAGTTTATTCTTTTCTCCCAAAATTTGGAGGTCACTGGATGACTGGTTATGACATACATAACCAGTGGTAGCAAAAAATCCTTTTATCCATGTTCAAACATCTAGTGTTTCTATCTGGGCTACACTGTACAGATTAAAAGGTGAAATCATGGATAAACAGGCTCTATATATTCTGATTAGACTTTTAATAAGTCAGAAATCTGCATCTTTTCTTAGCAAATTTGGACAAACTTGTTAAAATGAAAAAACTGGATATTAACTTTAACCCAAATAAGAGAAATCATTTTCAATTATGTGAACAGATTTATCTTGTACATTCCTTGCATCTGCTGAAGTGTTGTATCTTTAATATAAAATAACTGCTTGGTCAGAGCTGGGATTCATTTCCCTTGAATATAGGCTGTGTGTTCTGTTCAAAGCTTTTTACATTAGTTGCAAAATTTTTCCTTTTAATAAAGCCATAACATCCACAGAAAGTGAAAGAAACACTGTTGGATGGAAAACATTTTGAAACTTCTGCATTTTATGCAGTGAAGGAAAATGTCTTTTACAGCTGATACACTGGGCTCATAATTCAAACTGTCCCTCATTACAGACCTAAATTTATCTTCCATCCCACACAGACTTCTATTCTATCCCAATTTTTCTACTCAGAAGTATTCACATCAGAAATGTAGGCCCATGAAATGCAGGGCAGCAGAAGTGTTATTTATGCTAAAGGAACGAATCCCACTTCTTATTGCAGCTTTCTGGCTGTGGGTTTATTGTGTCCTCCCTCTCGGGGCTGAGTCCCATATGCTATCTCACTTTTGCACCCAAGCACATGGAGAATGGGGTGTCTTTGCCTCTGGGAGCTTGAATTAATCCACCAGGACTCAGTCATAAAGTACTATAAAGAGCTGGAGGTTTTATTGACTCCAAGCTCTCCGGATGCATTTTTGCCATGTGAATTATTGAATTATTCAAAGTCCTTTGCGAGTTTCCCTGGGGCCTTTGCAAAAGGAACTCGCAATCACCTTCAAATATGCTCTGGCCAGCCCTCTCTTCTAAACCTGCTTTCTCTAAACACCTGAATTCTGGCAGCATCTTCCCACCTCTGGGAGGGGAGTGGAGCCCAACAGTCAAAATTTTCAGACCTCTCTGCAGTTAGAAGTAATTATTATGTTCCAAATGACTGGCTTTTTTTTTTCCAGGACAATAGAAAAGATATTCTAATAACTGTTCAGATGCTCTGTCATACTTCTATACACAAGGTTTATCTTCATAAGGAATATGACAAGTGATGTTATTTCAAAATTGCAGATACGTGGCTTTATACAGTCACACAGGTTCAGGAATACTTGAGTTTAGTTAATTTGCATTAAACCTATTTAATAGAGCTATCATAATTCAGAAATTGTTTCAGAATAACAATAAGATTTTCATTTCACAGTCTTTTTCTAGAACAATTTCTCCATTAAAATCAACTCAAAATTATATAGGGCACAGGAATTCATTATGAAAGAGTTCTGTTAATAGAGTCTGATGATTACTCCAAACAATGCTTCTGGGAAACTTGGTTCCCAAAAGCTTTCATCTGATGAATCCAAGAATTCAGTCTGAATATTATCTGTAGGAAATATAACAATTAAAAAAAAAAGCTAAACCACCACCAATATACAAATGAATTATGGCTCTAATTCTTTTTTCCATTATACTTCAGTGGAAGTATTTTTAATTTTTTTCTATTCCTGTAAACTTAAGCAACATTTTTGTTGTTGGTGTTTATGGCTAATAGGGAAATCATGTTGCAACACGTCAGCCAATTCAGGACACAGTAAAGAGGCATCTCTACCCTGGTTTAGCATTTCTCTTTCTTCCTTTTTCCTTTTCATCACCTGGGATTTTATCAACCCCCATCAACCCCCCCAGTACAGCTTCTCCACCAGTCCATATTTACAATTTAAACTTTGAATAAACAATTTTATTGACTATGCCTGACCTCTCTTTTTCCATCTCCCTTTCATATTTTCAATTTCTGGCTCAGATAGGATTTATTTAATGAGTTCATCCAAGTCCTACCAGGAAAAACCTGCCCTGCCTTTATTTTTTATGCATCACTCACAGTGACAGCCTTAATAAATAATAACTATTGATAATAAGAACACACCATTACTCCAGCTCTTTTCTTGAGCTAACAACTCTGACATAAGCCACCAACAACATAAGAAACCACTTTATATACCAAACAGTCCTGACATTAACTTCCCCAGAAACAAATAATTATCTAAATAATTTGTAAAACTGTCAAGCAGCAAACTGCTTTTCTTTTACAGCTCCCACTTATGAGATGGAATTTCCATTTGCAGCACAATGCAATATTTAAATTGAAGTGCCTTGGATGCTTGTAAGATGCTACTCTTATCCTGAAGGGAGATCCTTACCTGATGCATTTTAAGAGTTCTTTCTCCTTTGAAGTTAATTTTAGATAACACCAGATGAGGATCTAGATACAGTTTTAGTAGGGCTCAAACCCAACACAAAGAGAAACCTTCCTATTGTGTCACAGTCTACAAATTTCCTTCTTCCCTTCCAAGAATCCATGGTACAAAAAAGTGCACTTCTGTAGGATAATGGTAGTTTCAGTTGATAAGGAAGGTGGATTTTTTTGAAATTCCAAGTCTTCATGGAATTCTCCCTTAGGGCCAAAGTTGAACTGCAAAGTCAGGATCTGAAATTCCAAGGCAAGATCTCAATTCTTCCAAAATTCAGACAATATGATACGGCTGTCCCCAGAGACCAAGTTAAATTAAATCTTTCATGAGGAAATTGCTTTCTCCTATATATTTGCAGTCATTTACTTATTTTCTCTTTAATTCAGGTTCTGATTCAGGAAAATAGATTAGTTTGATTCTTACATCAATATTGGAACTTTTATCATAATTGAAGACAAAGAACCCTTGTAATTTGGCAGGCCTATATTTACTTATAAAAACCCCTGATTTATAGATTGTCAGAATATTTCATACTGATTCTCAAAACAACCTTTTCAGTTTTCTGAAAATTATTTACAACTGTGAAGAAAAATCAATCTCTCCTTTATATATTACAATCAGTTAACAGGTAGAAGATTTTTAAGTCTTCCTATATTGCATTTTCTTGGATCACAAAGATTGTCAGACACTGCCCAAAGAGGTATTAGGACAAAACAGACCAATGGGAAGATATTTCCAGTTCTAACATTTTTCTGGGTGTTGAACTCTACATGCATCTGCAGGAATATATGGATTATTTTTCTAATAATATATCTGTAACTATCAGGAAAAGTCTCTGCTTGAAAGTATAAACAATTTTTTAAAAAGTGCTGTGGGGAGTGATTCAAAGGTCATAAATGTCACAATATCAAAGACTTCATGGGGAATCCAGTCAAAGTGAAAAGAAAATTAAAATCAAAAAATTCTACCCATTTCCTCAATATTTGCTCTTTTTCCAAAAAATCCATATTCACACAAACAAAAAGCAGCTCATAAGTATTTCTAACTGAGGTCTCTGGAAGAAGAGGCCTTATTATCAGAACTTTTCCACTTCTCTCTGTACCCCTTACTCCCAGAACCTGCCAAAGCAGGAACCCAGAAATCTTTTACAAACCTTTTGTTTCTAAAAATAACCAGAATCAGGTTTACCTCTTACACAAGGTTTAACTTACACAGAGAGGGGCATTATCTATAAAAAAATTATTTGCACCGAAGTTAAAAAGCAAATTTGTTTGGTCCTCAATGGCAATAAGGACAATAATTCCAGACTGATTGCAAAGGCAAAGCAAGATTGGTTCATAGCTTACAGATGAAAAACCTCTGATTTTATTTTGCTGCTGCATTCTCCCCACTTCTTGCCTAAATATGACTCAGGAACAATCTGATCCCTTCTTCTGCCTGAATAGTCATATCCTGTTCTGACAGTGGATATAGCAAATTCTGCAACTGCTTTGGTTTGGTTTTTCTTGAATTAAGAAAAACAATCAAGATAGTTTAATAAAAATGAGTTCAGTTTCTGAGTAAACAGTAAATCAGTTTATAAATTGAATTAATTCAAGCTTCCTGCATCATTACATCTCAATGAAATCAGGACAATAAAAGTCCTACGAGGTTAGAAAAGTTTAATTTAATAAATACTGAATTTTGTAATATTCTCAGTACTCTCAGGATCATTTGCACATTGAGGTTTTGCCCCAACAGTGCAAGTGGTTGTGTGTCATTCCACTCCCTTTTAGGATATATAGAACTAGAGTGTCATAGAATCATGGAATTTTTCAGGTTGGAAAAGATGTTTAAGATCATCAAATCCAACCATCAACCCAACACTGTCAAGTTCACTGCTAATTCATGTCTCTAATCACCACATTTGAACATTTATTGAACATTTCCAGGGACAATATATAATGCACATGTTTAACTCTTAAATGAAACTTATACCTTACAAACTCCCTGCTGTTATTCAGCTGTTTAGTGAGCATTCACTGGGTCTACACAGTTTAATATTCTTATAAATGAAGCACTATACTGTATCTGATGATAAATTTGCATATCAAAATGGAAATGTGAGTTCAATTTGGAAAGGCACAAAAAGAAGTGATCAGAAATTAAGAAGCCATCCTGATAAAGCCAAAGCCTGAATCTCTCAGTAAGAATTCACTATCAAATCACACTGAAAATACCTATTGAACAGCACATAATCTCATTAACTAAAAGTGAAAATTACACTTAATTCTTATTCTCTGAAGGTAGGAGTTACAATAAATCCTACTGACATAGCTGTGCATGGGCCCAGGAGCTGGGATCTATTATAATCTATTTAACCTCTGAGAACCTAATTTCCACTTGAAATAATAATTTTAAAAAAACACAAAAAACTTAAATACATTGACCTCTAATACATTCAAAATGTTGGAATTAATCAAGTAGCAGAGTTAATAATTGACTCTTTACTAATGTGCTGCTATGAAAGAAAATAATTGAGTATCCTTAATGCTATCCTGAATTTGAAGCTCTAATAGTCCATTCTTCATATTGTTCTTCCTGCCAGCTTCCAAGGTAAAGCTTTTTAAACATTTTGGAGAGGGACTAAAGATGGAGTCAGAGAAAAGTTGTAGTTGCAGTGCTGTGGTCTGAAAGGGAACATAATTCAGCACTCCATGCCGTATTTCCCACATCAGACAAACAGAATTTGGGATTTACCTAGTGACAGAAACTAAAACTGGAGCTTCATTGGAGCATTGTTATAACCAGGCATCACACTTTAAATTACAAAAGAGTGAAAGAAATCAACCCACACTGTCCATTTGGGAGGATGGAGTATGGCATGCACAGATAGAAAAAACTGTACAAAAGTCACACTAAAAACTTGAGACAAAGCAGAAAGTGGAGGCAATATGTTCCAGTTGTTAATCAAGCTAAATACAAATCCTCCCTCCCTCATCAGTTCAGTGCCTGATTTTCTGCACAGCAAATGTAAAATGTGCCTACTCACAACCATTCCACTCCAAAGTTCCAAGAGCCACTGACAAAACATAACCAAGCTTATCTGTGAAGGAGGGAATTTTCAGCATAAATAATAAATAGTCAGAAATGCAATATTATTTTATTATTTTTATCATGGTGAATGGGCGGGAATATTTTTTGGAGAAAATTCCTTTTTATTAGACACACTATCAGGATTATTCCCAAGATATTTAAGAAGGGAGGGGATTGTCTACATTGATTCTGCAACTGAGTTAAATGTCAAAATGTGTTGGGATGCAGTCCCTGTGATATCCTTGTGAATGCAGCCACGAGCTATTTGGGCTACTAACTTTGACAAGAAAAACATTTTCAACATGTAAATGTCAATAGAGGTTCCAATTGCTACATTTTGTGGCTGAATAGGAACACAACATATGTAAAAATCAATATAGATGTATTCCAACATATTTATTTTTATATTCCAGGAAAAGCAAAGTGAGGAATTAATTCTCTGCTCCCTGTGGGCAGGCAGGAGTTCATCAAACTCCAGGAACACTGGGCTCCACCACACAGTGGTGATGGCAGAGCTGGGTTTCTCAGCTCCTGGCAAAAAGTAATTTTATGTAGCCCAGTGCCCTATTGCTACAATAGTCACTTTATACCATTGATATTTAAGTAATTGAAGTGTTTTACCCTCTAGTTTGATTTCAATCTCTTTAAAAGTCAGTGTATTTCTAAAGTAATCAAAACGTTATTTCCTGCGTAAAGAGCCTGAGTGTACTGAGTCATTCTGCCCACAATAGCCACTTATCACTTTTAGTAAGCATACCTGAATACATATAAAATTATTAGTAGATTCATCATCTTTGACAAAGGATCACAACGGATTTTATATCAGCTGGGTAAACCTGCACCTCTGGTTTCCTTGGATCTAATTAATTCTGACTTTCCCTCAGTTAAGCTGTTTCTGAGATCCAGGTTGTTGGGTCTAACATCACAGGAAGAGCTGTCACACCAGTGTTTTCAAGTTTAACTGTGCTGAGTGAAATTGCTGGTGCATGGACACAGAGACAATGCTGGGAAGGTCTGGAGTGAGGATTTCCTGGAGAACGCCTGGAAATGTGAGACAATCACAGATTCACCAAAATGTTAAGGTCAGAAAGGCCCTCTAAGATCATGGAGTCCAAACCTTGACCCAGCACTGCCAAACACAGCACTAAACCCTGTCCCCAAGGGCCACACCTACAGCTTTTAAATCCTTCCAGGCATGGGGACTCCAACACTGCCCTGGGCAGCTGTGCCAGGGCCCCACCACCCTTCCAGTGAAGAAACTTTTCCTAATATCCAACCTAAACCCTCCAGGTGCATTTTGAGGTGATTTCCTTTTACAATAGTGTTGACAAACATCAGCACTCAAGCCCAGATGCCAAACATGCAGAGAGCAGATGAAACAATTAGCCATGAAACAAAGAAATTCTCAATCAGGACCTGACCTGATGATCCTGCAGAGAATGACCTTCTGTGTGGACAATCAGGTCTGTGAGACTGTGGGCTTTGAATTCATGACTACTGATGTACTTGAATTGTTAATATGGGCACATATTTTCAAAGGATTTGGCTTCCTGGAGTTTCTCTAAAATAAAGGTTGTCCCCAAACTCTTTTTTTCAGCAATGCAGAGTCATGGGCTGACCCTCAGTTACTCACTCATGTAAAGGTCTGTTCCCCAACATGATTCTTTGCACTCAGACATTAATTCCCTCTGCCCAGCTGAGAATGTTTGTTTCTAATTAAATTAAATCTACCACTATATCTAAGACATAGGGTCTTTATAGTTTTTGCCTCCCTGCTGGCTTGGAGGACTGATAGATAAATAATTTTGATTTGATACTTATCACAACTTCCTAATAGTTTCATTAAAATTCTTTTGTCTTCTTTTTGTTTTAATGCTTTACAGGATTCAATTTCCTTTGCTAAAGCCTATGACCTGCAAAATTACAGTGGTGAAAAATGGATATTCAAAACCTGATTTCAGGTGATTTCACATTCATTTGCTTTTTTGAACTTGAAAGCTAGAGAGGATTAATGTAGATTCAAGTTTGTTAGAACACTTAACACACTGCATAAAGAGCTTTACTTTGCACCTGCCTCTTGAAACATTTGACTTTTTCCTGCTACGTGTCCTAAATCTGTATTGTGCTTAAACCCCAGCCAGTACCAGCATCACACACCACTCATTCCTCATCAGTGAGGGAGACAATTGGAAGGGTAAAAGGTCACATGCCTCAGTCACAGTCAGCTAAAAGAGATACAATACATTGGCATCTTCCAAGGACAAAGTGATTTGGAAATATAAACTCTATGAAGTATAAATCCAGTAATCTAGGAACAGATTGCTAATAACTTATACAAAGGAAATCAAGTTGGTCTTCATAAATCAGCAGCAACTGTGGCTGTTTAGGGAACTGAAATAACAAATCCATGCTCTATTTATGACAACACAACACTCTTTTAAAGAAATGCTACTATAGACCTATGGGTAAATATTTGGAAGTGATTTCAGCTTGTGGTTAGAGCAACAACTTCGCTTTTCTCCTATTAATGTGTACATAAGATGCCACAGCTGCTGTTCCACAATTATCCTTGCAGTACTGCAGTAAACTTTTATTATTATTACATATGTCATTACTTTATAATTCATAGGCAGACCTGTATCCTGTTACTTTTTAAGAGTTTATATAATGAAACCCATTTGCTCTGCCTCGGTTGATCGATATTTCAGCACAGTCATACAAGTCATTGACTTTTCTCCCAGAATCATGCAGAAATTTCCTGTCCAAGGGGGCACAAGCTCAACCACAATGAGAAAACTGAGCAGGCTGATGCCAATATTTTTGCTCCTTTTTGAACAATCTATTTCTCTGATGACTTTTCCAAACCAACTGGGCTGGTCATGGCCTCCACAGTATTCTCATTGTGACTGCTGTATGCCAGAATCACTGCAACGAGCAGGAAATGCTAAGAGGACACAGTCCCAATATAAGGTACACTCAGGGCCTTACAGGAAACACTATAATCTCTGCCCTAAGACTGCAGCAGATTTTCAAAATTTAGAAGCTGAAGTTGGAATTTCGTAGAATACAGGCAGCAGTGGAAGACAGAAAGTGAAAATGCATGCCTTCCACACCAATTCTTTGTGAAAGCTATCATGGAGGAGATTCCTCACAAGCATTGTGAACTCTGTATAATCAGAGGGAGGAGTCTTTGCCATGCCCACCCCAAAAGAACTGCCAAGCAAGGACACCAGGAGAAGATGACTTTATAATGCAGAATGGTTTTATCTGCATTTCAGTAACTCAGTGATAACATCAATTATATTAAAGTCTGCAGCAAGTGGATGAAATTTAAAAAGAACCAATATTCCACAGAGGATGTGATAAAGTCTCCAGGTGAAATTAGCTCTGCTTGTTACTGATAGAGATATTTAAAATGGCTGATAAGGCATAGGAGAGCTGAGGAAAACAAATAGTTCTAAAAAACATGAGAAACAACACCACAAAAAACAGGAATAAGATCCAAGAACATGAGAACCAAGACTCCCTTACAATAAAACAGGTCTTCTAAGACTTATCTTAATGTGGCCCCAGGTCACCATCGAAGAGCATCTAAATCCAAAATCCCAGAAAGTCTTTTTTAGATAAGAGCTACAATGATCAGCTTTAGAGTTTAGTGAATTTTGTTTGCCTTTCTTCATTGGTTTTGAGAATAATTCACAAAAGAGCAAAACTGGGACTTCTGTGAGGGACAAAACAAAGCAAGGATCAAGGCACTGCACAGATAGAAACAGTTAGGAAATACTGTGCTGCTCGAGATGCTTTGTCTCAGTCAAAAAATGCAAATCAGCCACGAGATTAATTTAACTGGGATTGTTGCTTCTTACCCTCAGAGTAAAAAAGCTGGAGTACATTGATGAACCCAGCCCATTTCTGCACATATGTTATAACCATCACCTACTTCATCTGCTTCCACAGACAGTGATTTTGGTGGGGTTTTACACACGACGCTTTCTAGGTCTTTATTTGATTTTAGACTGTTTTCACAGACCAAAGAGTATCCAGCCCAGGAAATGCATTTTTCGTTCTCTGCCTATGCATTTCAATATATTTGCATTTGTCATTTGCTAAATGTATTATGACACACCATGGCTGCAATTTCCTAAAGAATTGCTCCTATGATAAAGTGATTTGGAAAGCAGCTGATCAAGGCACTGGGCTTGTTAAGTTCCTAGTAATAGCTAACTCCAAACACTCCAGGAAGGTAACAGCAGATGTTAAAATGTGTTATTGCTGCTGGATAAGTACAGTTTGCAAAAATAATTTCCAGTAACAGGCTTCCAGTTTTCAGTTGCCAGCACATTTATTCTGGTTATAAAGTACATACATAATGCTTTTGTAAAAATACATTTGGTAAGCATGCAGCCATTCCAGAGTGCTTTGATCACTGTGTTACCATCAGGATGAATTTCTGCTTAGTCCAGCTGTCAGAGCATCTTGGGACTATTTAAAGAACAATGAGGCATAGCTTCACCTTAAATGAATCTGGTTTAAAATGAGGACATACCAGGGGGAACAATTCTTCTCCACAACCTAATTGCACTTCCCCATTCATAACTCCTACAGTTAAGCCTGTGTTGCTGGCAATCAAATGCTGCTGTCAAGTGTGACTCCAGGGTGTATCCAAAGTGACTCCAAAATTAGTGCACAACTGCTACAAAACAGTTCTTGTCTTGGAGAATGAAATCTGAGAGGCAGATGAGGATTTATGTACCACCATGCTCAATATTAGAAGCCCTAATTTTAGGGGACTTCACCTTCATTATCCACATGAGGAATCTGCTTGGGCTGCCAACTGAGAAAACCCTTTTGATGTTTTGATGTAAGCTCACCAAGAAGAGCTTAAACAAAAGCAAGCAGAGCATCCTCAGCCATGTGGGCAAATGCCTCCTCTGGCTTACTGTGAGACTCTGAAACAAAAATAAAGCCTCATGCCATTTCACCAGCATTTCATTATCAAAGACTACAGGACACAGTAAATTTATTTAACAACTACTACAAATTAGCAGAGCTATAATTAAACGAGATACTTCAAACATTATGTCTCACCACAGGGGACTGTAAGTCCTTGTGTTGCTTCTTGATGTTATTAGGTCAAAACCTGCCTCCTTTGGTTTTCTTCTTCACTTTCTTTTCTAATTACTAATTTTTTATAGACTCTTAGCTATAACTGTGGAAATAATTTCTCTGTTGAAATAGAAGCACTTTCTGATTCACCTTTGTCAACCTTTATTTCTCACTTCTTGTGGTTTGGACTGTCACATCCCCTGCTCTTTTTTCTTCAATTGTCTTTAGTGTTGTTATTTGTTTGGGGTTTTTTTCCCCTCAGATTCCAGAGAACCATTCTCTGGCTGTATAAAAGAAGTCAGACAATTCAAGTTACTCTTTATTAGAGTGCTAGTAAAAACTTACAAGTTTTTGACTTCTAAGTTTTTCTGCTTAGTTTTTTTCCTGCCAGCCCAGCCACTGGTTTACTTTAGGTCCTACACTGAAAATAAGTTACCTTTAAAATCCAATCACTCTCCAGGACTTTAGTTCAAATAGAAGATGGGTTTTTTTGCCACTAGGCACCAAGAGCAAAAACCATTTACTAAAGGAAAGTCTTTGTGATTTACCTTTCAATATCACAGCAGCAGATGTGCCTTTCTTTCAAAGAAAAAAATAGAAGGAAGTATAAGATGCCCACCAAAAACAAAGAGTGAGAAGGAAGAAAAGTTCAAGCATTGGTGTAGCAGAGAGAGTCCATATCTACTCCAGTTTGCATTGAAATTGATCCATGACCATCAACCCACTGTTTCTTTTTAATCCACACTGAAACACAAAAGGGAAAACAATTTCCAGCAGGTGAATTTCCTACAGGAGGACAGTATTCCATAGGTGTGGTGTTCACATCCATGTTTTTGGTGACACAAGAGTTTTGAGGGTCTGGTCATGCCAAGAAATAGAACTTCAGAGGCTTGAGAAAATAACCATTAAAAATAGAGTTTAAGAGAATCTGGGGTAAAGTGGCAGCTGAACTTCAGAATTGCAGTTTTGGTTTCAGATAGTCAAAACTGGAGGTGGGCTGGAGCTTATGAATGAGGGAAAGAGAGCAGGAGGGAAAATAAATACATACTATTTATATATGCCTGTGACATTAAATAATTGCAAGAAATATAGCATGTGAATTCCATCCATCTGTCCCACAAACCACCATTAGTCAGTAGATTTTTTTCTGTCTCCTATCAGAAGAGGGTATTGTGACTTTTTCTTTCCCCTTCTTTTTCCACTTTCCCTTTCTGGATCACACTAATGAATCACTATTTTTCCAGCTATTCTCATTTCTTCTCCAAAGAAGCACTTCATACTTCTTAATTCCAATTTTAATTATCTCTTTAGGAAGACGCATCACTATGTGTGATTTATTGTACACAGGAATTAAAAAATAGTAAAGTGCACTACCTAATTCTTTCCTTCTTGCATTTTACTACACTGAATTGCAAAGTAGAAGGTGAAAATTTATAAGAATAGTTTTTCAATACAAAAAAAATTTGGTGCCAGTCACACAATCTCTTAATGTACAAATTGACTGGGAGTTTTTTAAATAATACATTAAAAGAGTAAATTTGCTGTTGAAAATGTTAATAACCAAAGTAATACATTGGTAGTCAATGTGTATATGCAAATAGCAAAAATACTATATTTAGTAATATAGACCATATATTACTATATTCTCACCTTCTTTTAGCCCAAAATTATTTCAAAGCCAGAAAAATGTATAATTGACAATACTTACAATTCCAGGTCTGATAAGTAGATACATCACTGCTTATCATTTTTTTTGCAATTGGCTTTAAGCTGAAATACTAGATGGTTGTTCTATCATTTAGACATTTTCAAGGAAATACACATCCTATGTAGGAAACAGAGATTGTGATTAAAAAATAATTTTAAAAAATGAACTCAGGAAAACAAGGAAAGGATAGCTCTTGGCAAAAAGTAAAATCTTATCTAGTTCTTACAAATCTAACTATTGCAATTTCTGTCATGTGTTGATGAAGGGAGAGGAGATCATCTGCTTATTTGACAATAAAAATATCTCTTCTCCCCCTTTAATCTGTAAACTATCACAGTTTAGCCACTTCATTAACTCCATGTTTTGAACATTTTACTAGAAAATTTCTCCAAGCTATTGCTACACCAAAATTAAAAACTTGCACTTGTCCTAGGATGTCTTTTAGGAAGTCATTAATTTTCAATCCAAAGATAAATTATAAGAGTTGTTGTTCTGATGACTAATGATGCTAATTGTTAAACTTGTGTGTTTTATACAGTTTCTTATACTTCCTTTTACTTCTGATGGACTAAAGTGCCCTTCACTTTCAGAATTCTCAGAGGATGAATTTACAAGTCGTCTCAACCTTCATTTGATGAGATAAATGCTTGGATCTTTTATGAATTTATACATTTATTATTGTTGGACTGCTTTCCCAGAACAACTATAGCTTTTTTTTTCTGAATCTTTTCCATTCAGCAATGCTCATTCCTTACTACTTTATCTATAAGCAAAACAATTTTTTTTAGTCTGTACTGCCTTGGTTTTGCACAGAGCATTGTGTTTGCTATTTTAATGAGGACCTCATCCTCTAAACATTATTGTTTATATTACACAAAAACAAGGAGTATTTTGAAAGACTTCGAAATACATCTTTAGTTTAGCGCACTTTTGCCTGTTTTACATCACAATTTGAAATATGTTTCCTGAAGCTTGAAAGTTCCCTAATGTAGAGCAACAAAAAGATTTACATAAACAGAGAATCAAGGAAACAAAGAGTGAGATTCAGCTCACAGACCAACATGCTCAAACCTTAGCTTGGTGCTGGGGTTGGCAGACAAGATGCAACATCTGGAGAAGACTCATGGACATCCCTTGGGACATCCTAGGGCTTTTCTTGGGGAATGTATGTGTGACAAACTGAATTACAGCATAGAATATCCTGAGCTGGAAGGGACCCACCAGGATCATCCAGTCCAGCTCCTGGCCCTGCACAGACACCCCAACAATCCCACCCTGAGCACCCCTGGGTGTTGTCCAAACCCTCCTGGA